>OW804096.1:19717411-20309103 GCA_942159475.1 Sthenelais limicola | reverse complement strand
GTTAATGGTTTTATAATTGATAAACTTGGAGGTACGTCAGACCATAAAATATCTCCACTTGGTTAACGGTGCCTAAAGCTGGAACCTCCAGGCTTGCTCACACACACATATCTAATATACAATAGTATTATGTATCATTATTTATTATTCAGGCAGGTCAATAGACCTACTATGTAGAGACATTGGTCCAGTTCTATAACTGTTATGTTTTACAATGCAGAATAACATTTCAATATATCCAAGGTTGGATTATCTCTATTTAGTTAGATTATGGAAGAACTACATTATATTACATACCCATTACTCGCCCATTTCGACAATATACCTAGCTATACTTCTTTAGTTAAATATACCTAGCTATATGTCTTTATTTAAATATACCTAGCTATAATTCTTTATTTAAATATATTCATTTATGGAGCCTTAAGTTGCCTTTATTCATTTTCACCAGTTAGTAACAATTTTCAGGTCTTCAAACACCAATGCAGATAATACGGTAGCAGTCAAAAGGGCACTATGTTGCGCAACCACACACCACATTGACTTTGCCTAAGGTCTTCCCAGAAGATAATCACATGGGTCAGATTTTCAGGAAATGTACAATTGGCAGCTCTACACATTTAGGAAAAACTCGTAAATAAGGGTGAAAAATGAGTATATTTGGTATGTATTGATTTAAAGTATCAGTTCTGTCATGTTAAACTGCATTTTGAAGCTCATTTTTGTCCTAAATGTGGGCTATTTGAGAGGATTGGTGAAGACGAATTGTACATTTTCTGAAAATCTGACCCACATATTCTATGATCATATTCTCGCAGTCGGAATAATTTTCCATAATTCATTATTTAAATGTTTAACATAATAATATATTGTTATTTCCATAAACGTTTACAAGGTATGATTCAGAGTGCGGAATAGAAATTAAATGGAAAGAATGGAAAAAGGAGTTTTATCTGTAATGTATACAGGTCTTCCAATTCCACCCCTGAATATGGAAATAAGATCTATACTAGTTGACAATATAATATGATATAATGTAATGAGATCGCCAGTATCCGAGGTGAGATTAGTAGGTTTGCATAAGTCTGTCATTTGAAGTTTTCTTTTAACCAAGTTATAAGTTTATTAAGTTTAATCAATCATTTAATGAACTATTTTTCTGTTTAACTTTATAATCAGTTTAAGTTAATGTATATATTGTGCGTTTCCAAAGGAAACAAATTCTAACGGTCAGCTATTGGTGCGCAATGGCAAGTCATAGTTAGCAGTTTAGTTTTTGCTCGACTGAAAAATGCTTAATATTTAATTAAAAGTGCTTATATTTAATTATATGTGTAAATTTTGTGATAATAATATTGGATAAAGAACATAGCACTGTTTTGCCATTTATCAATGTTTATTAACATTTACTTAACCATAGTATCATTTCTTGTACAAATGTAATGTGCGGTCATTCATTTCCCAATCATTTAATCATGTATACTGGTTAACCTTGTTGAAACATCTGTATTACTGTGAACTTAGTAACAGTGGAAACAATTACTAAATAGTAAAAATATTGTAATCTAATAATACACAATTGTCTTTGAGTCTTTGCAATTCCGAGCTTGTCTGTCTCCAAGACTTAAAACCCAGAAATTCCAAAGGGTGTAGTAGGTGTAGATCACTGAGATTCAGCCATAGGTGGTCCTCTCTAAATGGGTTCCTCTCAAAACCTATACAGTGGCCTTAAGTGGCAACTTGTCAATCAAATAAAGATAGCCAATAGAATACAACAAATGTCAACCAATAGGATGTCACTGGCCTTCAGGGATTTACTGCAGAGATGATAGAAGGTTGTTAATCAAGCAGTCCTTGCATAGGTGCAAAGTTAGTAGTGTTGGCGTGAATTACATATCAGAGATGGGCATCGTGATATCCTCCCAGATAAGTGTCCACACTCCTCACACCAATCCTCAACACCAACACCTCAAAATGTATCACTTGAACTTGCTATTCAGGATGATTGACAGGATGGTACCCAATTCATTAACATTCACGATTTTTTTTTTAAAAAAAATACCGTAGAATGTAAAAACGAAAGTTTAATCTGTCATATTAGAATCACTACTGCTGCCCCGGAAGACTGGGAAACACAGGAGGGGAAACCTTGCATTTTGGCTCATACCATGTTTATTTGTTTGATTCTAGATCTCCGAAATCTCCTGATTCCATATCTGGTGTCACTCTGTAACCCTTAACATAAATTATCAATGTTTTGTACAAATAAAAAGAAAGAAAATATATTAAATTTAATCCATAAATAGGGGACTTGCATAGCAGCCATTTTGAATCTTGATTCGCATAAAATTATGGGACTAATGGTATAGTCTAAAATCTATAGAAAACATGCCATGTTCAGCATGGACTATTTATCAATGCCCTAATATCAATATCAATGTGTTATACATGTTTCCCTGACACAAATCCCCATCTTTCCCATCATGCATTTGGCTTCCATTGATCATTCATACAAGCTATGATATTGGTGAAAACATTCTTGCAAATTTTGATAAAAATGTTGCCAAATATTTGTATGACAAATTTCAACAGAATCCAGTGCGGGGGACGGTCCTTGGTTTAAGGTCCATTCCGCCCCATTTCTGTGTGTTGACCGTTAAATAGGTTGCCAGTAATATCCATTATTATCATATATAACATTATATATCGGCCTTGGCTAGGTAACCACATATATAACATTATATATGGGCCTGGGCTATAGATAACCACATATATACCATTATATATGGGCCTGGGCTATAGGTAACCACATATATAACATTATATATGGGCCTGTGTAACCATATATAACATTATATATGGGCCTGGGCTAGGTAACCACATATATACCATTATATATGGGCCTGGGCTATAGGTAACCACATATATAACATTATATATGGGCCTGGGCTATAGGTAACCACATATATATCATTATATATGGGCCTGGGTAACCACATATATAACATTATATATGGGCCTGGGTAACCATATATAACATTATATATGGGCCTGGATAACCATATATAACATTATATATGGGCCTGGATAACCATATATGTCATTAAGCTAAATGGCGGCAGTAGTTATTATTCTTTAATGTATAGACATTGTCCCGTGGCTGTATGTACACACTCACCGAGATAAACCCATTATGTTCCTGATATTATCATGCAGGTGGGTCAGATTTCTAGAAAATGTACAATTGGCAGCTCTACACATTTAGTAAATTCTGCTAAATTAGGCTGCAATCTTGTCAATACTGGGTTAATTCGAGTATATTCCGCATTGCATTGATTCCAGCAATCAGTTTGGTTGCGTTGAACTGAATTTTGAACTCAATTGGTCTTAAATTTAGGTTATTTGAGAGGATTGGTGAAGGTCAATTGTACATTTTCTGACGACTTCAACCATATTGTGTGATGGATCATAACGCTACTATAGAACAGGGCAGAATTGTATTAGGGTCAGATTTTAAGAAAATGCACAATCTATAGTTCTAAACATCTCTCAAATTCTGCTAAATCAGAGTGAAAATTGATGAATAAAATTGATGGTATATCTGAGTGTATTCTGTATTGTATTCATTCAATAAATCTGTCTGGTTATGCTGAACTGTATCTTGAACCTGATTTTTGCCTTAAATTTGGGTTATTTGAGGATTGGTGAAGGCCAATTGTACATTTTTGGAAGACTTAACCCATTAATAGAAGATTTGCATGCCATTTACATGAGATCACTGGTAAATTTGTTATACTCTATGCTGAACATAACATGTTTTTTAATAGATTTTACACTGACATACAACTCCCATAAGTCCATGCAAATCAAGATTCTTTTATTCATGGAATACGTGTGCAGACCGACATATCAAATATTGTGAAATACGATCAAATATACTCAACATAAGATCTCACCCATCTACCTTTCCATCTCTCTCCCTCTCTCCTATCTCATTCCTCTCCATCTCTCTGCTCTCTCTCCCCCATCCGTCTACCCCATTTCGTTTTTTACTCAGCGCTCTCTATCTCTATCTCTCCCTGTCATCCTCTCTTTATTCTCTCTGTTTCCGCTTTCATCCTGCCTCTCTCTTCTGTCTCTCTCTCTCCTCTCTCTCCTCTCTTCTCTCGCCTCTCTCCTCTCTCTTCTCTCTATCCTCTCTCTTCTCTCTTCTCTCTCCTCTCTCTCCTCTCTCTCCTCTCACTCCTCTCTCACTCCTCTCTCTCCTCTCTCCTCTCTCTCCTCTCTCCTGTCTCCCTCTCTCCTCTCTCTTCTCTCTCTCCTCTTTCGCCGCTCTTTCCTCTCTCTCTCCCTTCTCTCTCACTCTTCCCTCTCTCTCCTCTCGTTCCGCTCTCCCTCTCTCCTCACTCCTCTCTCCTCTCTCTCCCCCTTCTTCTCTCTCCCTCTCTCTCTCCTCTCTCTCCTCTCTCTCCTCTCTCTCCTCTCTCTCCTCTCTCTCCTCTCTCTCCTCTCTCTCCTCTCTCCTCTCCCCTCCCTCTCTCCTCTCTCTCCATAACCTCTCCCTCTTTCTCACTCTTCTCTCTCCCTCTTCTCTCATGTTCTCTCGCCTCCCCTATCATACAATGTTAAGTTCCTAACAGTTGATAATTGAAAAGGAAATAAAAAGAAGGGAAGGAGAAGTAACTTGTAATGTGTATGACAGCCTATATATACATGTATGTTCACCTGTACAAGCTACCCCAGCCCCACGTATACTAGTGATACATTATACATGTGTATGTAACCAGTACAGTACAAGTTAACCCCATATACACCTCCCTATATACAAGTACATACATAATAAACAAACTTTATAACCACATACCATAAGTACAGAGCGTGCAACACCTGATACCGACAGGTACTACATAAACAATGCCCCTTAACCACCCCCTCCCCCCCGCCCCCGCCCCCCACCTCATTCCACCCCCGCCTTCCCACTCGATCCCTCTCCCCAGGGGTCAGATCTTCAGAAAATGTACAATTCAACTGCGCCAATCTTCTCAAATAACTGAAATTTTAGACAAAAATAAAGTTCAAAATACAATTTAACCTAACCAAACAGATTGCTAGAATCAATGCAATGCCGAATATATTTGAATTTACCTAATATTGACCAAATTACAGTCTAATTTAGCAAAATTTACTTAATGTCTAGAGCTGCCAATTGTACATTTTCTGAAAATCTCACCCCCATACCAAAACATGACCTCAAAAGTTTTTATTCTAATCACCGCCCCTCCCCCACCACGTCGCATACCTGTTGTCATGGCAAAGTGGACGTCTCCATGGTAACTGTATAGCTATTAGCTACATTCAGGCATCGCTACACAAAGTTATTATAGCCAGAGTCCTGTGACTGGGTGATCACATGGTCTGTAAGCAAGTAACGCACAGTTGGACTCCATTATATGGGTCAGATTTTCAGAAAATGTACAATACAACTTCACCAATCCTCTCAAATAATCCACATTTCAGACGAAAATAAAGTTCAAAACACAGTTCAACCTAACCAAACAGACTGCTAGAATCAATGCAATGCCAAATATACTCGAATTTACCAAGTATTGTCCAAATTACACCCTAATTTAGCAGAATGTTCTAAAGGTGTACAGCTGCCAATTGTACATTTTCTGAAAATCTGACCCATATATATGGTTTGATTTTATAAACGTTAACTAGAATCTTGGTCACATGTCCCTATATGTATAATGGGTCAGATTTTCAGAAAATGTACAATTCACCTTCACCAATTCTCTCAAATAACCAAAATGTAAGACAAAAATCAGGTTCAAAGTACATAACATAACATGTCAACATAACCAGGCAGATTTATTGAATGAATACAATACAGAATACACTCAGATATACCTAGTATTTATCAATTTAACTCCAATTTAGCAGAATTTGATAGATGTGTAGAACTGTAGGTTGTGCATTTTCTAAAAATCTGACCCATATATACAGGTTTTCATACAATATTTGTTAACTCTTCCAAACTGAATTCCCAAGTTATTCTGTAATGTTTTCTATGGTTATGATAAATCCACGTAAAATCAAGCATTACAATAACAAAAATATCAGCTTGTGTGATATATATGTAGACAGGAATATTTGCACCAAGTTGTGTATAACTGTTCAAGTACGGTACATTGAATGCTTTATATCAGTAGCAGACTGTATTATGAAAAGACTGTAGAAAACATAAAGCGAATGTTTATTGGCAAACCGCACTAGGCGTAGATTGTGGGAGGAAATATATGTTTATTAAATCGTATTTGCTATTCCAAATATGACCTACTTTATTCTTTTTGGCTGCTCTTTATTTTTCATTGGTATTATAGGTATTATGATACTGTATCGTAGGTATTATGATACTGTATTGTAGGTATTATGATACTGTATTGTAGGTATTATGATACTCTATTGTAGGTATTATGATACAGTATTGTAGGTATTATGATACTGTATTGTGGGTATTATGATACAGTATTGTAGGTATTATGATACTGTATTGTAGGTATTATGATACTGTATTGTAGGTATTATGATACAGTATTGTGGGTATTATGATACTGTATTGTGGGTATTATGATACATTGGTATTGTAGGTATTATGATACTGTATCGTAGGTATTATGATACTGTATTGTAGGTATTATGATACTCTATTGTAGGTATTATGATACTGTATTGTAGGTATTATGATACTCTATTGTAGGTATTATGATACAGTATTGTAGGTATTATGATACTGTATTGTGGGTATTATGATACAGTATTGTAGGTATTATGATACTGTATTGTAGGTATTATGATACTGTATTGTAGGTATTATGATACAGTGTTGTGGGTATTATGATACTGTATTGTGGGTATTATGATACATTGGTATTGTAGGTATTATGATACTGTATTGTAGGTATTTTGATACTGTATTGTAGGTATTATGATACTGTATTGTAGGTATTATGATACTGTATTGTAGGTATTAGGATACTGTATTGTAGGTGTTATGATACTGTATTGTAGCTATTATGATACTGTATCGTAGGTATTATGATACTGTATTGTAGGTATTATGATACTGTATTGTAGGTATTATGATACTGTATTGTAGGTATTATGATACTGTATTGTAGGTATTATGATACTGTATTGTAGGTATTAGGATACTGTATTGTAGGTATTAGGATACTGTATTGTAGGTATTAGGATACTGTATTGTAGGTATTAGGATACTGTATTGTAGGTATTATGATACTGCTAATCGATTGGTATTGTAGGTATTATGATAGTGTTAATTGATGTTGCATAACTACAGGATATACAATTGGTTATACATATCAATTATCTTTGGGCGCCAAAGTATGTAAAAGAAAACATCGTTTAAAGTGTTGTCATGATAAATGATAGAATTATGTGAGAGATGGGAGTTAGACAGGGAAAGAGAGAGAGGAGCGAGAGGGAGGGAGAGATGGAGAGAGAGGGAGGAAGAGAGAGGGAGAGAAAGAGAGAGAAGATAGAGAAGACATTAGAAGATAGAGAAGATAGAGAGAAGAGAAAGAGAGGAGGGAGAGAAAGAGAGACAGGGAGACAGAGAGAGAAGAGGGAAAGAGGAGAGAGAGTGAAGAAGGGAGAGAAAGATAGAGAGGAAACAAAGACAGAAGGGAGAGAGGGAAGAGGGATAGGAGGGAAAGAATGAGAGATGGAGACAGAGAGAGAAGGGTCAGAGGGAGGAAGAGAGAGGGAGAGAAAGAGAGAGGGAGACAGATAGAGAAGAGACAGAGAGGGAGGAAGAGAGAGAGAGAGAAAGAGAGAGAGGGAGACAGAGAGAGAAGAGAGGGAGAGAAAGAGAGATAGGGAGACAGGGAGAGAGAGGGGAGAACGAGAGGAGGGAGAGAAAGTGAGAGAGGGAGAGAAAGAGAAGAGGGAGTGAGGAAGAGAGCGGGAGAGCGGGAGAGAGAGAAGTGAGGGGGAGAGATATTGATGAGAAATAGAAGTATAGATGATCTAGCACTCGTACAACCGCCCTATTACACTGTATCCAGGCATACAAAAGCACACTAAACATCAGCAGATCATATTCCCCCCTATGACATGGGGCATGCAGTGGCCACCCTAGGGTTGGAATAAGGGAGATAGAGAGCCAAGAAACCCTTTCTCTCCCTCCGTCACATACTCTTCAGCCTTATATTGACCTTTGCTCTCTTGTGTGGCATAAATAATAAAGAGGGTTATAGAGGCGTGGGATAGAGAGGGTTATGGGTCAGATTTTCAGAAAATGTACAATTCAACTTTGCCAATCTTCCCTGCAATAACCCAAGTTTTAGACGAAAATAAAGTTCAAAACACAGTTCAACCTAACCAAACAGATTGCTAGAACCAATGCAATGCCGAATATACTCGAATCTACCTAGTATTGACCAAATTGCAGCCTAATTTAGCAGAAATTACTAAATGTGTGCAGCTGCCAATTGTACATTTTCTGAAAATCTGACCCTTATAATCCCCCTCTAGTCTTGCCCGACCCTGAGATATCTATAGAGGCGTCACTCTAGGATGCCTTTCTGTGGAAACCATGATATATTGGATCCAATCTCCCTGGATTCCAACTAAATTGAAACATTTAAACAGGTTTTATTGTATTTGGATTTCGAGGTAATTGTGGGAAATGGTGAGGGGGGGGGGGGGGATGGAGGGGAGGGGGCAGGGGGCAGCCAGAGCATAATGAAATAAATTGAAATTGCTAGTTCAAATGTAAAAAAAAAAAACCTTACCATTGTCAATCGTAATCATCACAATGTATCTTTAGTCTCACTGCAAACTTAATATATTTTGTCTGGGCTCTCAGCAAATCAAAATAGCAATCTTTGTCATGCAATTGTTTCCCAAGACAAAAAAGGACAAATGAATATATATCTATATATGAAGATCCATGCTAATAATTGTGATTTTATGTAACAGTGGGGAATAAATAATAACTAAATTGAAAAATCACATTTAAATACAGTTATTTGGATTTCAAGGTAATTGTCGGAAATTATCCAGGTAGGAGAGGGGAGGAACATAAGAAAAATAAATTGAAATGATTAGTTCAGATGTATAAAAACTACCATTGCCAATTATCATTATCAAAAGATATCTTTAAGCTCACTGCAAACTAAATATATTTTGTCTGGGCTCTCAGCAAATCAAAATAGGCCAAGCAATCTTTGTCATGCAGTTGTTTTCCATTATAGATCTACAGTCTAGGCCCAAACCCTCAGATCAGATAAGGATGGTATGTCGGTGATTGGACACCTACTGCACTAATGGGTTCCCAAACCAGGACTAGGTGTTCTAATGAGATTATAATGACATTTTGCGGTCTTAATGGAATTATAATGGCACTCTGATATTTTGAGCGAGAGGCTTTCTTCCTCAGTTTGAAGGGACTCTCTCAACTTTGGGCTTAGACTGACTATGCACAATATGAAAAAATCATGGTAATAATTATGATTATATGTAACATTTGGGAATAATTCGAAATCATGTATACAAGGTATGTCGTCAATCAATATTCAAATTAACAGAAACCTGGGTCCAAGTGCCCACGTATGCTTGATATGTTATGGTCCCAAAGTTCTCTACTATATTTTACTTATGTCAAACGTGAACAATATATGGGTCAGATTTCCAGAAAATGTACAATTGGCAGTTCTACACATTTAGAAACTTCTGCTAGATTAGGCTGAAAAATGATGAATACCGGGTATATCTGAATACATTTGGTATTGCATTGATTTAAAGTATCAGTTCTGTTATGCTAAACTGCATTTTGAAGCTCATTTTTGTCTTAAATGTGGGTTATTTGAGAGGATTGGAGAAGGCGAATTATACATTTTCCTGAAAATCTGACCCATATGTGTCGGTATTTTGGGTATAGATGTTATTAATGTGTTTCTCTATATTACTTAAATATCCTCCTGTTCCTTCTCCTCCTTTAATAATTGTACCTTAAATTTATGGCGGTGTAGTGATATGTTTAATTCTTGCTTTATTGAATATCAAATTACATTTAGTTCTCTACAGGCATAAAAAAAAACCTCTCACGCTATAGATCTGTGTGAGCTGTCATAGTCAGTCTTATGGCCCCCTCACACTATCCGACAAACGACGAGTCGGGAGGTCTAAGACGGGAGACGGTCCCCGACCACCGCTCACACTAGCCGACTTGAGTCGGGAGCACGGCGACTAGAAAAGAGTGTTTTTTGTCGTCGTAACCGTTACAACAAGGGTTGTAACGGTTAGTACAGCTTGTTCTTTTACTTTTTTACGAGTCGTAGGCCCCCCGACTCGTTGTAGGCCTCCCGACGACCGCTCACACTATCAGACCCGATTCAACATTTGAATCTGGCGTTTTGTCGGCTGAAACTGCTCCCGACGGCCCCTCCCGACGGGAAAATCCGTCTTAGACCTCCCGACTCGTCGTTTGTCGTATAGTGTGAGGGGGCCATTACTGTAACATTGCTCTGTTTTGGCATAAGGAGTTTTATAATCGTAGACAAAATGAATTGAATAATGAAATCAAATGTGCCAAGAGTAATATTTATGAATAATGTGCCAAATTACAAAACAAATTAGTGGTTTGCAATTTGGCAGCGCTGTTCAATTAACCGTGACATTTGTGGTTTAGCCTATTTTTCTCTAGTGTATCAGACCTGAGAAATCAGAAATGGGCAACCAATTTCCATAATTCATTGATTCAAGTAAAAGATCCTTGTCACGGCCTATAGGTGTATACTAATGATGTATGTATTCAATATAAAACTTAATGGTAGAGACACACATATAAAAACAGCAAGCTTGGCTGAACCTTTTTATAGTAACCCCCTCTACTCCCCTCCCCGCCCCCCCCCCCCCCAACCTCTACTCCCCTCCCCCTCCCTCTACCCAATGTTAATCGCTGCTTATTCTAATAACAATGTTTACAACAAATACACTTATGATATATATTCCAAATTAAACTATTCTGTTCTGAGCCATGCTGGGAGAGCTGGATTCTATCTAGATGTCTGCCTACCTGTTTTATCGGTTTTGTCTATTTTACTCGCAGTGTCTATTTACCGTGTACTCTGT
Organism: Sthenelais limicola; assembly: GCA_942159475.1. NCBI lineage: Eukaryota > Metazoa > Annelida > Polychaeta > Phyllodocida > Sigalionidae > Sthenelais > Sthenelais limicola. The sequence goes on along the minus strand of OW804096.1, from coordinate 20,297,943 downwards.
GAATCTTGATAAATAAAGTAGTATCTTATCTTATCTTATAATTATGTAGTTAGGACACTAGTTTACTCTGTGGCTTGGACTGTCTTTTTTCTTACCTCTGCCTCTTTTTAACCCTGTGTTTATCTATTGGGGAAATAATCACTTGTCTGCCCCTATGTGATTAAGACATCATTAGGTAGGTGTAGAGCCTAACCATGTGTCTGAGTGTTCTGTGAGCAAATGGGTCAGATTTTCAGAAAATTTACAATTGGCAGCTCTACACATTTAGGAAATACTGCTAAATTAGACTGAAAAATGATGAATACTGGGTATATCTGAGTATATTTGGTATTGCATTGGTTTAAATTAATGTTAAACTACATTTTGAAGCTCATTTCTGTCTGAAATGTGGGTTATCTGAGAGGACTGGAGTGGCTGAATTGTACATTTTCTGAAAATATGACCCATATGCTTATTGATCCTGTTATTATTTCTTTTAGTTTCTTTTGCATAGAAGATTTTTCACGTGCATTTGACAATTATTAACACAATATTCTTCCCCCTTTCTAGGTGAGTTCCATGTTAAGGACTGAAGGAGTGACCTGTAGTCAAGGTAACGGCTTTATTGTACGGGTCAGGCTGCCTAGAAATGTACAATCCACAACTCTACACATTAAATATTACTTATAATTTCTCAGCCTAATTTAGAATAATAGCGTAAATATTACGCTATTATTCTAAATTAGGCTGAGAAATTATAAGTAATATGTATATATGAGTATATTTGGTATTGCATAGATTCCAGGTATATGGTCACTATTGGAAATGTAATCGGCCACCGGTGAGCGATAATAAGTGAAGTTATCATGGGAAAGGATTCGCTTAGGTCCTCCAAATATAAATGGGAACGTTTTAGAAGGTGTGTTATGTAGCAAAAGCAACTGGACAAAATCCTCCAAAATTGTGGGTAACTGACGCTTAGATGGATTGGAGAAGAATGGGGGGAAAAGTAGAAAAAGTTCAGTTTATAACAGCTGTGAACTGAGTGTAGAGCTGTAATGGTTACATTCAGTTGTTCCCGGTTGATGTAAGACTTGTGTCTGGATATAATCTGCGCAGAATCAATAGTCACATGGTACAAGGTATGCCAGTCACGACATGTACCCACCAACACACTTCCCATAATGCTCCTCGTTAATCTGGGAATTATGGGATAGGACTGGCCTGGTTTCTCTGTCATTAAACTGAAGGCAGAAACATGTTTACATGTAAAGGTGGAGTATATATGCAGTCTAGTAGCTAATGCCAAATTCAGGACCTGGATCGGGCTTTTGATAAGCAATGTGGACAGTGTGGACAGAGTGGACCGACGTGCCTAACCACAACTATGTGTGGCATCAGTGAGGCCTTCGACGATGCAATCTAAGCCCTCACACACACACATCAAAATAACAAAAATCCTATGTAGAGTTCAGCTTCTAGAGCCCTATTCTCTGAAACCTGAGCAATTTGTGGTGAAGTGAAAATTAATTTATATACATTGGTTTGGTCAGAGCAGCAGGGTATGACTGAGTATGATCTCAACATATTTACATGTAAAGACTGAGTATGATCTCAGCATATTTACATGTAAAGGCTGAGTATGATCTCAACATATTTACATGTAAAGACTGAGTATGATCCCAACATATTTACATGTAAAGACTGAGTATGATCTCAATATATTTACATGTAAAAACTGAGTATGATCTCAGCATATTTACATGTAAAGACTGAGTATGATCTCAGTATATTTACATGTAAAGACTGAGTATGATCTCAACATATTTACATGTAGAGACTGAGTATGATCTCAGTATATTTACATGTAAAGACTGAGTATGATCTCAACATAATTACATGTAAAGACTGAGTATGATCTCAACATATTTACATCTAAAGACTGAGTATGATCCCAACATATTTACATGTAAAGGTTGAGTATGATCTCAACATATTTACATGTAAAGGTTGAGTATGATCCCAGCATATTTACATGTAAAGGCTGAGTATGATCTCAACATATTTACATGTAAAGGTTGAGTATGATCCCAGCATATTTACATGTAAAGACTGAGTATGATATGATCTCAACATATTTACATGTAAAGACTGAGTATGATCCATCCCAACATATTTACATGTAAAGACTGAGTATGATCTTAACATATTTACATGTAAAGGTTGAGTATGATCCCAACATATTTACATGTAAAGACTGAGTATGATCCCAACATATTTACATGTAAAGACTGAGTATGATCTCAACATATTTACATGTAAAGACTGAGTATGATCTCAGTATATTTACATGTAAAGACTGAGTATGATCTCAACATATTTACATGTAAAGGTTGAGTATGATCCCAACATATTTACATGTAAAGACTGAGTATGATCTCAGTATATTTACATGTAAAGACTGAGTATGATCCCAACATATTTACATGTAAAGACTGAGTATGATCTCAACATATTTACATGTAAAGACTGAGTATGATCTCAGTATATTTACATGTAAAGACTGAGTATGATCTCAACATATTTACATGTAAAGGTTGAGTATGATCCCAACATATTTACATGTAAAGGTTGAGTATGATCTCAACATGTTTACATGTAAAAACTGAGTATGAGTATGATCTCAACATATTTACATGTAAAGACTGAGTATGATCTCAACATATTTACATGTAAAGGTTGAGTATGATCCCAACATATTTACATGTAAAGACTGAGTATGATCCCAACATATTTACATGTAAAGACTGAGTATGATCCCAACATATTTACATGTAAAGACTGAGTATGATCTCAACATATTTACATGTAAAGACTGAGTATGATCTCAACATATTTACATGTAAAGGTTGAGTATGATCTCAGCATATTTACATGTAAAGACTGAGTATGATCCCAACATATTCACATCTAAAGGTTGAGTATGATCTCAACATATTTACATGTAAAGACTGAGTATGATCTCAACATATTTACATGTAAAGGTTGAGTATGATCTCAGCATATTTACATGTAAAGACTGAGTATGATCTCAGCATATTTACATGTCAAGACTGAGTATGATCTCAGTATATTTACATGTAAAGGATGAGTATGATCTCAGCATATTTACATGTAAACACTGAGTATGATCTCAGCATATTTACATGTAAACACTGAGTATGATCTCAGCATATTTACATGTAAAGACTGAGTATGATCTCAGTATATTTACATGTAAAGGTTGAGTATGATCTCAGCATATTTACATGTAAAGGCTGAGTATGATCTCAGCATATTTACATGTAAACACTGAGTATGATCTCAGCATATTTACATGTAAAGACTGAGTATGATCTCAGCATATTTACATGTAAAGACTGAGTATGATCCCAACATATTTACATGTAAAGGTTGAGTATGATCTCAGCATATTTACATGTAAAGGCTGAGTATGATCTCAGCATATTTACATGTAAAGGTTGAGTTTGATCTCAACATATTTACATGTAAAGACTGAGTATGCTCTCATGGTGAACACATTCTTGCAAGTTTCGTTAAAAATATTAGCAAATATTTGTATGTCAGATTACATCAGAATCTATCCCAGCATGCATGGTAACAGACATGCTCAGTGGCACATGCAAATGCCCTATTGTTGGTCCATGCTGGCAGGTATGCCCAGAATGCACTTCTACAAGACGTAAAAGAGCAATAAAACCACAAGAGGGCAAACTGGTGATATATGACCCTGTTATAACGGGGTATAACCATATTTAAGCCGGTGATATTTTACCCCTATCATGATTAGCCTGTGGCGACATCTATAATGTGAAGTGTAGATCAGCTCTGGGGTTAAACTCTAGCGCAAGGTCAAAGGTCAGGGCACATCATCATCATAACAGTACAAGGTTATAGTCTAAATCACTAAACCTCTACACAAAGCACCTGGAGTTATAGCATAGAAACGTATAAGTTATATATGCGACAGATTTCCAGAAAATGTACAATTCACCTTCACTAATCCTCTCAAATACACCACATTTAAGACAAATGTCAGGCTCAAAATACATTTCAACCTAACCTAACCGAGGCAATACCAAATATACTCAGATATACAGTGTTGACGATTTTCCTGTCTAATTAAGCAGAATTTACTAAATGTGTTGATCTGCAAATTGTACATTTTCTGGAAATCTGACCCATATAGAGAGAGTGTGGGGAGACGGGGAGAGACAGCGAGAAAGGGTGGGAGAGTGGGAGCCAAGAGGGAGACAGAGGGGAAGAGAGAGACGGAGGAAGGAGAGAGGGAGCGAGTTTGTATGGGAGAGAGAGGGGGAGAAAGGGAGAGGGGAGGAAGGGGTAGAGGGAGAGAGAACGAGGGAGAGATTGAGAGAAACATGGAGGAAAAAAGGGAGAGATAGGAGAGAGATGGGGAGAATGGGAGAGAGACACGGAGAGAAAGGAAGAGAGAGAGGTAGAGAGAAGGGCAGAGAAATAGGTCGAGAGAAGGGAAGAGAGAGAGGCAGAGAGAAGGGGAGAGAGATAGGTAGAGAGAAGGGGAGAGAGATAGGTAGAGAGAAGGGGAGAGAGACGCAGAGAGAAGGAGGGAGAGATAGGTAGAGAGAAGGGGAGAGAGATAGGTAGAGAGAAGGGGAGAGAAATAGGTAGAGAGAAGGGGAGAGAGACGCAGAGAGAAGGGGGGAGAGATAGGTAGAGAGAAGGGAAGAGAGAGAGGCAGAGAGAAGGGGAGAGAGATAGGTAGAGAGAAGGGGAGAGAGATAGGTAGAGAGAAGGGAAGAGAGAGAGGCAGAGAGAAGGGGAGAGAGATAGGTAGAGAGAAGGGGAGAGAGACGCAGAGAGAAGGGGGGAGAGATAGGTAGAGAGAAGGGGAGAGAGATAGGTAGAGAGAAGGGGAGAGAGACGCAGAGAGGCGGGGAGAGAGATAGGTAGAGAGAAGGGCAGAGAAATAGGTCGAGAGAAGGGAAGAGAGAGAGGCAGAGAGAAGGGGAGAGAGATAGGTAGAGAAGGGGGAGAGATAGGTAGAGAGAAGGGGAGAGAGATAGGTAGAGAGAAGGGGAGAGAGAGAGGTAGAGAGAAGGGGAGAGAGACGCAGAGAGAAGGGGGTAGAGATAGGAAGAGAGAAGGGGAGAGAGAGAAGTAGAGAGAAGGGAAGAGAGAGAGGTAGAGAGAAGGGGAGAGAGAGAGGTAGAGAGAGATTGAGAGAAAGATGAAGGAAGAGAGGGAGAGATAGGAGAGAGATGGGGAGAACGGGAGAGAGACGCAGAGAGAAGGCAAGAGAGCCAGCTATGCAAGATATATACAGTATAGTGTCAGAAACCAGTGTTTTTTAATCTATGATCTAGTACAAGTTTATTTATTTGTATAAAACTTCAATTATAGCTGATATGATCTTATCTCAAGACAGATAAAAAGAACACAATCTTCACAAACATGGCCATAAAGATATAACGTGTAATGGTTGGCAGGTATAGGTGGTGGGCACCCATCCAGGTGGAGTGGGATGGGACCAGTGACTTGATGCCCTCCCTGTACCTCCCCTCTATCACCCCAGCTATACTCCCCCTGTACCCTGTACCCTCTATGTGGCTGAGATTTTCAGAACATGTACAATTCACCTTCAGCAATCCTCTCAAATAACCCACATTACAGACGAAAATAAAGTTCAAAATACAGTTCAACCTAACCAAACAGATTGCTAGAATCAATGCAATGTTAAATATACTCGAATTTACCTAGTGTTGACCAAATTGCAGCCTAATTTAGCAGAATTTACTGAAAGTGTAGAGCTGCCAATTGTACATTTTCTGAAGATCTGACCCATGTATGACATATTGTAGTGATCATGGCCAGAAGTTAATGTCTCAAGGTGCCACACTTACTTGAGTAAGTACTCAGTAACTTCTTGGAGTAAGATCTACATAATACTCTCAGATAACTTCTAGGGTTTGGGGATCTCTGCCAGCACCGGTAGGGAGGCGGGGGGGCGGGAGGGTGGGAGGCGGGGGGCAGGGGGGAGGTGGGGGGGAGTGACGTCGGGGGCGGGGGGGGGGGGGCGTAACTGACTGTCAACCACACATTATCCATGTTTATTTCTTTAAAATATGATAAGATAAGTTGTTTTTTATTTGTCATTTTCGCTGAGTCCAAAAGAGTACAAACCGTACAAATGAGTACAAATGAGTACAAACGAGTACAAACGAGTACAAACGAGTACAAACGAGTAATACATAAATAGACAAATTGGTTTAATTTATAATCTTATGTGAACTAACTGCAAGGCTTTCATTATTATCATTCTTTCATTTTCACTTTCTCAATTTAATTACGATCTGAAATAAGATGTTTTTTCAATTATGTTAACAGAGTTTTCCGACAGCTTGAGTAATTGATGTACAAAATTGGGACTAAAATGCCACCCCCCCCCCCCCACCCTCCTCAGCCCCAGTACATAAGTCCGAGATACGTACTGTTGGGAGGAAGGGAAGAAGAAATAAGGACAGAAAGGGGAAGAAAGCCAGAAACTTGTGGGTCCCTGTGCCAAGGTTGGCCTTGGATACCTGTGTTACTATGGCAATACTTTGGGAAGTAGTCTGGTGTAATAACAAGGTATTATGTATATAGGGGTTATATTGGTACATTACAGGGTTATAATACATAACATATGGGTCAGATCTTCAGAAAATGCACAATTGGCAGCTGTACACATTTAGTAAATTCTGCTAAATTAGGCTGCAATTTGGTCAATACTTGGTAAATTCGAGTATATTTGGCATGGCATTGATTCTAGCAATCTATTTGGTTAGGTTGATCTGTATTTTGAAGCTTATTTTTGTCTGAAACTTAGGTTATTTGAGAAGATTGGCTAAGTTGAATTGTACATTTTCAGAAAATCTGACCCATATATAATCTTGTCTTCCTGTCAATCAGGGGGGTGTTGGGGGCGGGGCAATTCCTTTATCACTAGTAAGAATCAGCAGTTGTCACTTGCCTCTAAGAAGATTCTGTTATTATTCTGTTATTATCTACCGATATCAATTTTCCGATCATGAGAAAAAGAAAGATTACTTTAACCATCATGAAATCATGACAGACACTCTTGATTGCCCCCCTCCTCTATACACACCTCTAGGGGTTTTTATTATAATAAATAAATTAAAATAAATAAATAAATTATTATAATAAATGTATTGTATTATCACATAGTCCCATGAAATGCGTCCCATGATGTCCCAGTTATAGAATGATTCTGCTCGTATAACGTTAGTAAATAGTTATTTAATGCTTTGATCGCTGGATCATACTAAATCAGATAAATTTGAGATGTGTTTTAGGAAAATGAGTCATAAGTCGCAAAAAATAGATTTTGAGATATCATTATATTTGAAAAGATGAGATCAAGCCGATTCCAATGAATGTAAACAGTCTAATAATCTAATAAGTATTTCTAGATTTTAAGTTTAATATTTTCGTGTTTTCAAAACAATAGTTTCCAATATTATTGGGGGTCAATAGATAGTAAAGTAACCAAATGTAGTCCATATAAAGACCTTTAAAACGAAAGGATATATTACATAGATTGAAATTTGATACACCGATTGATATAGCTATAAGTGATCAACCCACCAAAAAATATAACATTCCAATAATCTGAACTTGTGAAAAAAACACTTTGAAACATATCAATTTTGCGACTTATGACTCATTTTCCTGAAACACATCACAGTCTTGATAAAATCCACTTATTTTGGTTGATTACAAGAATTGACTCATGGATTGATTGATTGAGGCTTGAATTGTTGTGACTTGGATCTGCTTGCTTGTCTGTACACTTACTTATTGGATTATTTAAAAAATGGGTCTAAAGATAAAAACCTAGCGGACTGTCATGATATGAACGATGCGTTGGTGATGGTTTAAACACATCTATATTGCTCTTGATATCATCTACTCATCTACTTTGTCCATGCTATATTCATCAATTATAGGTCATTTGTAAACTTTATCGAGATGTTCTATCCTTCTGAGAATAGTGCCCTTCAGGCCATAATGTTGTGGTAGAATACAATATTTAGACAAAAGAACAAGGCCTTAAGAGCCCTATCCAAGCAGAGGACTAAACACCATTTATTCTAAGTATGTAGGGTCTATAAGCCAGTTTCTCAGTAACTATTTGCCCGCAATGTAAGGTCAATATGACATATTGTGACCAGTCCCCGAGGCAACCTTTCCCTGTCATCTGCCACACGAGGCAAGCATCTTCACACGCGATAAATAAGGTTCCATTACACAAAATGTGTTAAATAGCCAGGATAACACGCACCTCCCATACTATATAATCCCCACTCTATAATTCTGTGTATGCAGACCTGATTTAACCGCCCAAAGGTATAAACTATGTAATAAATACCTTACGTTCATGATTTACGGTCGCGTGTATGTGCGGCAACGTAATGAACGCAAAGGTCATGACGTAATTGATACATGGTATGTGTATAACGTCACGCATTGTGGGGTACCAGCAAGTGCCGCCCATCGTCTGCTTATCCAGTAACTATGGACACATATTTCACATGTCTGTCCCGGACTAACACGTCCTAATGAAGTTGTTACATTCTCAAAGTTTTGAGTTTTAATCTTGAAGTTTTGAGTTTTAATCGCTGCCTTCTCTTTTCCCCTTTTTTCATTTAATTGGGTGAGCACCGCCCCCCCCCCCCTCACACACACACACACACTCCCCACCCCCCACCCCCCACCCCCTGCATCCTGCGTTCAGTTTAACGGAGTGAGATAAGATAAGAGGTTTTTTATTTGCCTTTAAAGGGGTACAAATACATAAGTAATTGTGATTTTTATAAGGGAAGACAAATTGGTCGACATACCTTTATGAGACTGCCAAGAGTTCATTTCTTCCGGCAGTTACCATGAATTTAGAATATAACTATAAGAGATTACTACGATTTTAACATAATCACTGTATAAAATAAGACGAAACAAGTGACTAAGAAATATAATATGATAAGTATTAAATCAATCATACAGTCATACAGAACAGCATAATGTTTACAATGGTTAATAAAGAGTAATAAATCATCCATAAAGTACAATATGAAGGAATATACCCACACGGAACACTGTCGATTGACATTGAGATATACATATATTTATTATTCCAAGTTTGGTGAGTCCTGCGCCCAGCATTTTAAAAAAAATACAAATAAAATAAACAGGTTTTCCTGACCTGAAAATAGGTTTTTTGCCAGCCTGCATCTGCGTCCACAAGGGGGCATCACCCTGTATCCACTGTAAGGGTGCACACCCACATTTAAGACAAATATATCTTTTTTAATAAGGTAATTAAAATAAGTGTTATCCACCCTGTTTGTTGCCTTGAAACTCTGGGGTCTATAACTATAGAGATTAATCACCTCCATTTCGGCCTAATATCTCGGCTTCACCTCAGGATTATGCACCAACAGTGCACTTATTAGTGCTCTAGCCTCTGGCATTCCACAATACCCTCTAGACAGGTGTAATAAGAGTGAATATAGTATAGTTTATGGCAGGACAATCAAACAACGGTCATTTCTCTCTGATGTCGATGTGTGGAGGAAGGAATACCATTAGTAGAATGCCGAGTTCCTAAAAAAAAAACTGGCAGGAATTACATGGAGAACTTTTGGCATATTATAATATAGGGTATTAGCAATTGAAATATGTTGACAAAAATTACTGCCCAAAATCCAAAACGAAAATCACTGTTTTGGGGTACATCTGACAAATCCAGATGTAAATAGAATCTGGTTATGCGCACTGTTGTTACAGGGTCCGTTATTTACCCTAACCAATAGCCTACCCACAGATAAATATCCCAATAAACTCAACTAGCAAATACCCGTGCTTCACACGGGATTTGCTAGTGGGACAGTGGGGCCCATATCTTCCCACTCTCCTTTGATATACACCTTGTTCCCTCTCCAACCATCTTTCTCTTTCAAGTTGTGTCTGTAAGTTAGTATCTGTATTAACATTCATACCTCAAATGGAACCCTGTTGAAATGTTTTTTTTGTCACTGTTGTATTGTTGTTGCTTCCCATTCCCTCTCCTCCCCCCCCCCCACCCCTCTCCATCCTTCCCCCATCCCTCTCCCTCCTTCCCCTCCCCCCTTCCCCTCTCCCCCTTCCCCTCTCCCCCTTCCCCTCTCCCCCTTCCCCTCTCCCCCCTTGCCCTCTCCCCCTGCCCCCTCTCCCCCCCCCCGCCCATCTCCCCCTCCCCCTCTCCCTCCCCCCTCTCCCCCCTCCCCCCCACCCCTACCCCCTATATACCTCAAATGGAACCCTGTTAAGATGTTTTTTTGCCTCCCATTGCCTCTCCCCCTGCCCCCACAATGGACATTTCCTGAGTTCCTTTTGGTGGAAATATGGTGAAATATATAAACTCCCGTCCCGTAGTGAAGCAACGACTTGCCATGGTACCTGTCCATGACTTCATGCTTTGGGTGACCCAGAAACCTGGTGTAGGGGCACTGATAGGTGTGTTTTCAGGCAGTGCTGGGGGCCCTGGATGGGGGTGCTCGATGTAAACCCATTTTAACCCCTTTTCAACCCTAATTTGTTAATGAAACATAGTTGAATGGTTCAGCACCATTTTTGGCAATGTGCATGTGAAATATAATGGAGATCTGGCCAGCGGTTTCAGAGAAGATAGCCGTTTTAGGCTCCAAACCCTTATTTTATTAATATAGAGATTCACACCTGGCCAGTCACTTTTAAAACTAGGCTACCAACAGCATTTCATGATTTTTTCGTACCATATAAGGGAGTTGCATCGCTGCCATTTTGAATCTTGATTCGCATGGAATTATGGGACTAATGGTACAGTATAAAATCTACAAAAACATACCATGTTCAGCATGGAATATTTATTAATGCTTTAATATCAATATCTATATGTTATACATGCTTCCATAACACAGGCCTCCATCTTTCCCTTCATGCATTTGGTTTTCATAGATCATTTACACAAGGTACGACATTGGTGAAACCATTTTTGCAATTCTCGATAAAAATGTTGCCAAACATTTGTGTGTCTGATTTCAACCGATTCCATCCCATGATGCACTGTAACAGACATGCACAGTGGCACATGCAAATCCCCTACTTGGCAGTTATAAATACCTGTTTTCCTCATTCAGTTTTGCCTAAATTCGGAAGTGAATTTGAAGATTAATTCCTTATATTTGCTGAATTAATTCCTGCAATACCAGACCTAGCTGGCCCCACGGTCTATTTACTGCACCCGTGTGTGGAAGCAATCCAGGCCGGATTCCACTCACGGCGGTAGTTGACTTCTTTATGCACTGACAGCATGTGACATCATGTGACAGTGTGTGACAGGGTGTGACAGCATGTGTTTAACTTGATTCCTACTGTCAACCTCTCCCCGCCAGCTGTCTGGCAACTGTCACCTCAGGCCTATATATGGGTCAGATTTTCAGGGTCAGATCTTCAGAAAATGTACAATTTGTCTTCACCAATCCCCTCAAATTACCCAAGTTTCTAGACAAAGATCAGGTTCAAAATACAATTCAACACAACCAGACAGATTTATTCAATGAATACAATACAGAATATACTCAGATATACCTAGTATTGATCAATTTTCACTCTAATTTAGTAGAATTTGATAGATGTGTAGAAACTTAGATTGTCCATTTTCTGAAAATCTGACCGATGTCTAATGGGTCACGTCGCTAAAAAATGTACAATTGACAATTTTACACAATTTATAGTAAGTTATGCTAAATTATTCTAAAACATATATTTGGTATTGTATTGGTTACAATGGCTGATCGCATAGGCCTACTTTGGACTATATTTTAAACCTTATTTTTTCCTAAATTTGGGTTTTTTTGAGAGGATTTGTGAAGACAAATTGTACATTTTCCGACGATTTCACTCATATTGACTGCGGTGTACACTTTCTACACTTTCCTATTCCTTCTAATCTATCTATATAGTATGTGGGTAAGTTCGCTAAATCATTTACAATTGGTTGTATTTAGAATTGATATACAACCTATACTCAAACACTACATATATGAAACAAATGTCATATAATATTTAGATAAAGAGGCTTTTTTAAATAACAAGAATTCAACACAAATATTATATTTGTATTAAAGTCTATTTGAGACAACACTTGCGTCGCTTTCTTCCGCAATAAATAAAGCCATATAGACACACATCATTTCTTACCTTTTCCCAAATATATCAGCATTTAAACTCATGCAGATTCCACAACTTGTAAAATAAGGTGTAAATGTGAGATAAAGAAAAGAAGAAGTTAAAATTGAGTGGGTTTAGATATCAGCCGAATATTATATAGTATAATAATTCTCCACTAGACACTTGGTCTATTTGTGGTGTGTATAATTGTGCTATAAAGTGTGACTAAATTTGTCCGTTTGCTAAATCTATTTTATATCCTAGAGAGGATTTGTAGTTTCATTGGAAGATCAACTTGATTTATTCTCAATAAGCTAGTGATACATATAATGATCTGTTTACGGTCCGTATGACCCATCTTATCTACTTGAGGTATTGAAGAAGTCTATTGATAGATTGTAGCCTAGTATGTAATGAGTAATGAAGTTGGTCAGATTTTCAGAAAATGCACAATCTATATTTCTACACATCTCTCAAATTCTGCTAAATTAGAGTGAAAATTGATGAATACTAGGTATAATTGAGAATATTCTGTATTGTATTCATTCAATGAATCTGTCTGGTTATGTTGAACTGAATTTTGAACCTGATTTCTGTCTTAAATTTGGATTATTTGAGGGGATTGGTGAATGTCAATTGTACATTTTCTGAAAATCTGACCCATATACGTAATGAATTTATATGCAACATGCAACGCATGAACAAATCCATGTCGGAACTAGCGTCTTTCTATTGACTGATTAATAATTAATAGAGCCTAAATATAATGAGGTTACACAATATTACGTAATGTTACATAACATTAAATGGGTCAGATTTTCAGAAAATGTACAATTTAACTTCGCCAATCTTCTCAAATAGCTCAAATTTCAGACGAAAATAAAGTTCAAAATACAGTTCAACCTAGCCTAACAGATTGCTAGAATCAATGCAATGCCAAATATACTCGAATGTACCTAGTATTGACCAAATTGCAGCCTAATATTATGGAGCAGAAATTACTGAATGTGTACTGCTGCCAATTGTACATTTTCTGAAAATCTGACCCGAATACATCATTGATATTATTTGGGTTGTTTTTAAACGAAAAAAACAAAAAACGCATACAGTATTTCAATTCATTTATCGATGGGAAGACGAAATCAAGGTCTGAGAGTCAATACCACATGTTGCTAGACTAACCGCACACAAAAGCACTGAGCGAGCCATGATAGAGACCACACAGCCTCTGCCGTGACCAGGATTCGAACCTGGGTTGTCTCGGCCACAACGAGAAGTACTAACCACCGTACTACGGTGGCCCAGGAGTGACATCTCACATCTCGTCCCTCACCACTCACGTCTCGTCCCGCGCCCCGCGTCCCGCGTCCCGCGGCCCTCTCCGTTTTCTTTCAGGACGGTTCCAACTTTTACATCACGGGAGGCGGGGGAGGGGGGCGGGGGAGGCAACGGGACAACGTCATCTGATTTAAGATTGTATTGTGACGCAAATAGTTGTGACGCATAGTTGTGGGGAAGCATGATGTTCCCACCGGGAGCGTGAGAAAGAGAGTTTGATTCCATGCCGTCAATTAAGTGTGCCTTCCTTCTACGGGGGTTGTTCATTAATGTGGTGATGGTTGGGGGGTTGGGGGGGGTGATATACTAAACTCAAAACACCAACCATTATTTTTCCAACAAACACCGAACATAACACCTCCTTAATCTAAGGGAAGTTAAACAGTTACGGGTAATGTAAATATAACCAATGGGCTATACAAAATTGCATGGATAAATAAAGAATTTTATCTATTTCACGGTTTGGGGAATAAAACAATTTTTATTTTTAGTTGGGAAAAAATGATTTTTTTTTTACAAAAATACCCAAAGATAGTGGGGTTTTTCGAAATTCTAATTAAAAATTTGCATCTGCTAAATATGTCTAGGACTACTTCACCCGAAAAGATAAACTTCAACTTATATGAATTTTGGAAATTCTATTGATTTAATGAATTTGGGGCATTTTTTCTATATTCCTAGTCATTTCATGAAAAATTCCAGAAGCTCAGAAAAAAAATTCATTTAATTAGGATTTTAATTTCATTTCCAATAATAATTTAAAGTATTGCAGGAGCTATTAAAATCACTGACTCGATTAAATATCCCACACTAATCTGCAACCATCTTATTGTCCCATATCTTACTTAGTATCAGTCCCTGGAGAAGAACCCTCCTTTGGGGGCTTCACACCTTCAGCACTCACAGTCCCCAACATGTGCCCTTTTCTCAGACCTGACCCCCCCCCCCCACACACACACACACACTTCATGAAATCCTGGATCCGCCCCTGACCATGCACCATTTTATTAAACACTGGCATTTACCTTCTCTCCACTCCCCCTCCTTATGTCGTTAATAATGAACAGACCCTGAGAATGTCATTGAGGAACATGCACAGGGACGACGCCACGTTCCCGCTCCTCAATGTGTTAAAATACCAACTGTGCACTGTGAAAACGGAAGGGACACAACTTAAGTCAGGAAGCGCGGCACGCGGGGCGCGGCACGCGGGACAACATGTGAGGGACGCGGGGCAACATGTGAGGGACGCGGGGCAACATGTGAGGGACGCGGGACAACATGTGAGGGACGCGGGACAACATGTGAGGGACGCGGGACAACAAGTGAGGGACGCGGGACAACATGTGAGGGGGCGCGGGACAACATGTGAGGGACGCGGGACAACATGTGAGGGACGCGGGACAACATGTGAGGGACGCGGGACAACATGTGAGGGGGCGCGGGACAACATGTGAGGGACGCGGGACAACATGTGAGGGACGCGGGACAACATGTGAGGGGTGAGGGACGAGATGTGAGATGTCACTCCTGGGCCACCGTACTACACGATCACGGCCGTGCGCTCAGCTGGGCGGTGTGGGGAGGAGTGGGAGGTAATAGCGGCATGGGTGACAGGTAGAGAGGAGGCGGGACAGGTAGAGAGCAGGGAAGCAGGGAAGCAGGGAAGAGAAAGGAGAAGCAGAAAGAGAAAGGGAACGGAGGGGCTGAACGTTTAGAAAGAGGAACAGGGGTACAGTTGGAGAGAGAGGGGGGACAGGAGAAGGAGAGAGGCAGAAAGAGAGAGAGGGATCGAGAGGCAGAGGCAGAGTCAGAGATAGAGAGAGAGAGGAGATAGAAAAGAGAGAGGAGAGGGAGGGAGAAAGAGGGAGAGAGAAGGAGAGAGAGGAGAGAGAGTAAGACAGAAGGTTAGATTTAGATTTAGAAACGTTTATTGTCGAACATGTCATTATCAGGAAACTTATCTGCAGCATTATGGGAGGTTTACAAGCTTCCTGTTGGTTTTACATTTTGTTTCCTGCAACGTACAGATCCCCGGTCATCATTGACGAAGGAGAGGGACTGAGTGAGGGGAGAGAGAGAGTGAGAGAGGACAGAGAGAGAGGAGAGAGAGGCAGAAGCAGAGAGAGAGAGAGAGGCAGAGAGAGGCAGAGAGAGGCAGAGAGAGGCAGAGAGAGAGAGGGAGAGACAACGAGAGAGTGAGAGGCAGAGAGGGAGAGAGAGACGGAGAGGCAGAGAGAGGCAGAGAGAGGCAGAGAGAGAGAGAGGGAGAGGTTGAGTAGGGAGGTAGAGAGTAGAGCGATTATATCGAGTGGTTATTGAGAGGCAGTGAGTAGAGCGATGGTTATATCGAGTGGTTATTGAGAGGCAGAGAGTAGAGCGCTTATATCGAGTGGTTATTGATTAGAAGCTGATGTATATTTCATGCACCAGTGATTGAGTCACGTGATCCTTATCTCACATTCTGTCCTCATAAATATCGATCCTGTCGCCAGGGTCCGCCACATGTTCCCCCCCCCTCCTGGCGGCACAGATATGAACTCATTACCGTCATGTAGACATGTATTATGTACATGAACATCCATTATTCATCAACACCAAAAATAAAACGGAATTGTGATGTGTTTCAGGAAAATGAGTCACAGGTCGCAAAATTGATATTTTTCAAAGTTCTAAGATCTCTTTATTGGAATTTTCTTCTGATTTTTAGAGGGTTTAACACTTATAGTCATATGAATCCATGTAACAAATTTCGTGACATTGTATTAAATTTATCTTTGCGTTTTGAAGGCCTTCGTATGGCGTATATTTAGTTACTTTACTGGTAATTAGCCATCCAGAAATATTGCAAACTTTCCAGAAATATTAATTATTGTAAACAGTATCAAACAAAAAGGAACAAGAGAAGAGTAAAATTATGTATTTCTCGATGTAAAATTGCTCTGGTGTGAGGCGAGATTTTGTTGATAGATAGAATAGAGATCGTTTTGTATTGTAAAAAAAAGAAATAAAAATGCGTCGCCCACTGACATGATGCCAACTGACAGAGCGAGGCGTCCTGATGCCTAAAATCAACAAACTGACATAGCCATTTCTAAAAGCATTTCAGAAAAACAATAGAAAATACATATAAATAACAATACCTATAGTAAATGGGCCCCTCTCCTAACGAAGAAGGATTACACTATACTATACACTATATATTGCATATTATATTATGTGACACTGTTATCTGGTTGAGACATACGTATCTCATTTATTTACTCTACATTTGTTGTTTTATTATACTTAACTGTATTCCCATATATATACTAAGTGGAGAGCAACAGTTGACCGCCTGATGTTAATCCTGTACTGGATTTACCTATTAGCAACTAGAAAAGGGTCTCGAAAAATCAATGTAAATGATTTTACCCAAGCAAACTGTATAATATTATTATTAGGTTTATATATAGATAAAGGGAACGGTAGGAAGACCTAGGTGTAAATCCTAAAAGGTACCTAGAAACCTGTAGACCTGTTCATCGGAAAATTATTGTAAGATCACAGTGATGAATAAAAGATATTTCTATTCTATTCTAGAGCGACAAACGACAGAAGTTTTTAGATTATGTAGAACTGCAGATTGTGCATGTTCTGAAAATCTGACCCATATCTCAGCTACCTTCAAATACACAGTAGTGAATGAATCTTTTAGCCATATCACTGCTGTACTGTTCGTTGTCCCTGTGGAAATACTATGGACTAAACCCAGAAAGGATCATGACAGTAACAAAAAAAGTAAAACTGTAATATCACTGTGTGGAGATGGTCAGTCAATAAGTGGGGGAAACACCTGCATCAGATAGTGAGCGATAATCAGGGACTTAATGGTAGTGGCAGAGATGCGCAGTGAAGGGTTTTATGTTTGCTGATTGGCTCCTGTTGCCAGGCACCAGGCTTTGTGATTGGCTGTTTACTCTGCGATAAGCTGTTTACAAATTCATGGCAATTTACATCTCGTAGTTATAGCATGATTTGTCATAGCAACCGATTATAAGCAAAGTCTATGTTCTATTGACTGCTGGACTGTGTATGGTATAGACAGAGATGGGTCAGATTTTCAGAAAATGTAGAATTCAATTTCGCCAATCTTCTCAAATAACCCAAATTTCAGACAAAAATAAAGTTCAAAATACAGTTCAACCTAACCAAACAGATTGCTAGAATCAATGCAATGCCAAATATACTCGAATTTACCTAATATTGACTAAATTGCAGCCTAATTTAGCAGAATTTACTAAATGTGTACAGCTGCAAATTGTACATTTTCTGAAAATCTGCCCCGTGTATGGTATGGACAGAGTTTGGTGTTGTGATGGTTATCATAACAATAGGGGATTTGCATGTGCCACTGCGTAGGTCTGTTAGAATGTATGCTGGGATGGATTCTGTTGTAATCTGACATATACTATTTGGTAACATTTTTATTGAAAATTGCAAGAATGTTTTCACAAATATCAGAGCTTGTATAAATGATCTATGAAAACCAAATGCATGATGGGAAGATTGAGACATGTGTCATGGAAACATGTATAGCACATGGATATTGACATTAGAACATTGATAAATATTCCATGCTGAAAATTGTTGTTTTCCATGCTGAACATAGATGTTTTCTATACATTTTATACTGTACCATTAGTCCCATAATTCCATGCGAACCAAGATACAAAATGGCGGCTTTGCAAATCCCCTATTGTTGATTCTTTTTTTTTTTAAACTGATGAATACTTCTATGATTTTTTTTATTCAACATTTGTATACAGCAAGACATGACTATTTATCCAGACCAAAGCTCTGTAATGATATTCTGCCTGGCGCTGTGACTAGTGTCAGATAATAATTAATTAATGTGATACATGTGTCACGAAAAAATAAGTCTAAAGTCGCAAAATTGATATTTTTCCAACTTTTTTCCCACAAGATGTGGTAAGAATGTTCTCATTTTTATGTTTAGCGCCTGTAGTCACTGAAATAACTGCATTGAGTTTCACGACTATGTATTAAATATATGGGTCAAACCTTTTAGAATGTACATTTGCAAATACCCTGCAATTTTCGACATATGCACATAGACCCTTTCTTAGAGCGACACATCGACTTGGGATTCTGGGGACAAGGGACAAATGCTTCGCGCGACAAATCGACACAGGAACCGCCCCCGCCCCCTGTGTGTTAACATTACAATACACATTACAAAAGAGGCCTTTTTTTCGTTTGATCGTTTGTAGACAAAATGAACTGATATATATGTAGGTAAGATTTTCAGAAAATGTACAATTCAACTTCGCCAACCTTCTAGAATAAAAACCCAAATTTCAGACGAAAATAAGGTTCAAAATACAGTTCAATCTAACCAAACTGATTGCTAAAATCAATACAATGCCGAATATACTCGAATGTACCTAGTATTGACCAAATTGCAGGCTAATTTAGCAAAATTCACTAAATGTGTACAGCTGCCAATTGTACATTTTCTGAAAATCTGACCCATATAGCATCGAGCTATAATTGAACCTAAAAACAGACATTAGCAACTGCCAAAATGTGGTCCCCACTTAAATTAGAGACAATTGCGAGAGTCAATCTTCATATAAACATTTGCATGTTACCATGGAGACACGTCAGACCAGTGTAGCGACGTCACGACGTCTTCCTCCTGACTGGAGACTCTTGTGAAGAGGAAAAAGCAAAAAGCGAGGAAATGGAAGAAGCTAAACTTGTTGAATCGTGTGAAGTGAAATTAACTACAAGTGAAAAGTACAAGTGTGAGAAATAGGCCAGTAGGGCAGTTACCTCTGGTAGAGGGAGTGAGTGAGTGAGATTGGTTGCTTTACGCCATTATCAACACATCTAATATGGTTATATCAAGGGTGGGAGAGCTGAGAGGGAGGGAGGGAGTGAGATTGGTTGCTTTACGCCCTTATCAACACATTGAATATGGTTATATCAAGGGCGGGAGAGCTGAGAGGGAGGTAGTTTATGATCATACCCAGGAAATAGAGATAGAGGAGAAGGGAGAGAGAGACAGAGAAAAAGAGACAGAAGGGCACTTTATGGTCTTACCCAGGAAATAGAGATAGAGAAGAAGGGAGAGAGAGACAGAGAAAAAGAGACAGAAAGGCACTTTATGGTCTTACCCAGGAAATAGAGATAGAGAAGAAGGGAGAGAGAGAGACAGAGAAAAAGAGACAGAAAGGCACTTTATGGTCTTACCCAGGAAATAGAGATAGAGAAGAAGGGAGAGAGAGACAGAGAAAAAGAGACAGAAAGGCACTTTATGGACATACCCAGGATATAGAGATAGAGAAAAAGGGAGAGAGAGACAGAGAAAAAGGGTCAAAAAGGCACTTTATGGTCTTATCCAGGAAATAGAGATAGAGGGGAAGGGAGAGAGAGACAGAGAAAAAGAGACAGAAAGGCACTTTATGATCATACCCAGGAAATAGAGATAGAGAAGAAGGGAGAGAGAGACAGAGAAAAAGAGACAGAAAGGCACTTTATGGTCTTACCCAGGAAATAGAGATAGAGAAGAAGGGAGAGGGAGACAGAAAAAAGAGACAGAAAGGCACTTTATTGTCTTACCCAGGAAATATAGATAGAGAAGAAGGGAGAGAGAGACAGAGAAAAAGAGACAGAAAGGCACTTTATGGTCTTACCCAGGAAATAGAGATAGAGAAGAAGGGAGAGAGAGAGACAGAGAAAAAGAGACAGAAAGGCACTTTATGGTCTTACCCAGGAAATAGAGATAGAGAAGAAGGGAGAGAGAGACAGAGAAAAAGAGACAGAAAGGCACTTTATGGACATACCCAGGATATAGAGATAGAGAAAAAGGGAGAGAGAGACAGAGAAAAAGGGTCAAAAAGGCACTTTATGGTCTTATCCAGGAAATAGAGATAGAGGGGAAGGGAGAGAGAGACAGAGAAAAAGAGACAGAAAGGCACTTTATGATCATACCCAGGAAATAGAGATAGAGAAGAAGGGAGAGAGAGACAGAGAAAAAGAGACAGAAAGGCACTTTATGGTCTTACCTAGGACCACCCTGTGGTAGAGTCGGCAATAGAGGAGCAGGTTATGGGACAAATCTTACAGATTACAAGTTGACTTTTAGAGGGTTTTGTGACTTGTGGCTCATTTTCCTAGAACACATCACGTATACCCAGTATTTATCAATCTGAAGTGTATTACCTAATTTACTCTATTTTGTACTTATAAATGCTTGTATTGTCTTAGCAAAGATAAATAGACTATTATTATTATTATTTATCGCCTGTCAGCCTGATTTAGGAAAATGTTCCAAAATGTGTAGAGCTGTCGATTGTACCTGGTCCGCTAGCCCGGCCCATCTGCCGTGTAGAATATACAACATCTGCACTAGTAATCACACTGTTTACTTGTTAAACAGCATCATTTACATTTTAATGAGAATCAATAACCATGTCAGCGCTGACCTACTCTTGGTTTGTTGGTTTGTTTTTTATTTGCAATAAGTTATCATTGAGTTACAACCATATTATTGCTTAAATAATTAGAAATAAAAAGAAATATATATAATATATAAATCTTTTTATTTCCTTCATGAACAGATTACATCAAATAGGAACAAGGATATTATTCTACCTGTGCCCTCACAGTTCCATACAACTATTTTTGCCTTTTCAAGATAATAGTAAAATCGTTGATGACAAATTAACAATAAAATGACGAGATGGAATGTAACCGGGTAACCCTGTGTACCTTTTTTTTTTTTATTTATTAGGAGTGTTTATCAGCCAATACACATAAGATAACATTTCATCACAAACATTCAAACATATATAAACAAGACAAGATAATGTGTTGGACAAGTGGGAAACAGCCTCATGTACCTTATGTACAAGCTATAAGTATGGAATTCTTACCTATAATAATAATTCAATTTGATAATTAGATAGAACTGTACGCAAGGTTGGAACTACAAGTGTGATTCAATGGCTCAAGTTAAAACTTTCTTTTGTATCCATCAAGCGGCCGCAGGTCGCGCGTTGGATACAAAAGAACGTTTTAACGAGAGCCATTGAATCACACGAGTAGTTCCAACCTTGAGTACAGTTCTTTCTTTATACTACGACTTGGAAATACTTAAAAAAACGCCATTCTTACGCTGTTAGGCTGGCCGCATGTCTAAGACGTGCACCATCTTTGTTTTGATCATGCCGAATCATGGCGTAAGGTCGTCTCTGATTGGTCAACGCAGCGATGACGTCACCATACTGACCATTTCTGACCAAACTATTAAATGGGCGTATTCTTCCCGCTCAACGTGAATAACCCATTCAGTCGTAGTATAATTATTAAAAAATGTTTTCCTACATTGTACCATGGAGAGAAATAGGATAGAATAAGATAAGATAAGATGTTTTTTATTTGTCTTTTCGGTGAGTACAAATGAGTACCAACGAGTATATAAACAGACAAAAGGGCTGACATACCTTTATAAACTACCTAGAGTACATTTCTTTCGGCTGTTAGCATAATTTGCTAATAGAATAGTTTTCCCTTCTCATCGATGCCACAGAGAAGAAAGGGAATTAAAATAATTATAATGATAATTTGTTTATACATTTGAAAGGATTTCTCTATAATCTATTTGGAATGCAGAGATTATTGTCCAACTGATGAATAAAAACATAAACATCCACTTCCGTCATGCGCACTGGCTGCTCTATGCACCACCTGGTGGCGTATTGTTGACTTACAGATCAATAACTGACCTATATTCCACACAACACGCAACAGACGCCGGTCAATAAGTGTCACATGACTATATTGACCCCCTTTCCTACAATAGAATTACAGCAGACAAATCTACAATATTTTATTTTACTCTGAGTGGTGTGGCTTATGGTTAGGGGCAGTAGTTTTTGTTAATGTCACAATTCTGCCTCCAGATAAAAAGCAAATAGCGGTACAAGATTTCTTTTAGAATTTGTTATTATTTTCATCACAATTTTGATATATACTTTGTCACCGTTTAAGACAAGCTGAAATTGAAATGACCCGGCGTTTTCTTCGGTGTAATACGGTAACATACAATGTAAAGCTTATAAGAGCCCCCCCCCCCCCCCCTCCAGCCATGAAGAGATGCACCAACTCTAATCCCAGAATGCATTAGTGTGGGCATGCGCAGTAGCACCTGTGTACATGTTTACCCCGGGCGCCACCTGTGGGACCATCATGACATGATGACATTCCTCAACAAACGAGTCACTGACATATTTGACTTTTTCTACTTTTTCTACTTTTTCTACTTTTTCCACTTTTTCTACTTTTTCTACTTTTTCTACCTTTTCTACTTTTTCTACTTCACACGTATTTATCTCAATCACGATAATACCAGGGATGTGTGGTCTTATAGAGGGGGGGGGGGGGAGGGGAAGGGGGTTGGGCACTGATTTACCTTATATGGGTCAGATTTTCAGAAAATGTACAATTCGCCTTCACCAATCCTCTCAAATAACCACTTTTGAGACAAAAATGAGCTTCAAAATGCAGTTTAACATAACCGAACTGATACTTTAAATCAATCCGATACCAAATATATTCAGATATACCCGGTACTCATCATTTTCCAGCCTAATTTAGAAGAATTTCTGAAATGTGTACAGCTGCCAATTGTACATTTTCTGAAAATCCGACCCATATGGTGCTATAGCTGGTAAAGCTACCAGGATATGTGGAATTAACCAATATGATTGATTTATACCAAAAAAGGCCATGCGAAGAACGACTTGAAAGAAGAGAGAAGAGAGACGGGGTGGAGAAAGAGAGAGGGAGAGGAGAGAGAGGAGAAAGGAGAGGTGAAAAGATAGGGCAGGTGAGAGGAAGCGAGGGAAAAAAAGGAGAAAGGAAAAGAGAGAATGGGAGAGGGAGCGAGAGGATGGGAGAGAGGTAGGGTGGGGGACGGAGGGGCAAGGGCAGACAAAGGAGAAGGGAGAAGGGTACAAAGAGGACAGTGATAGAGATGGAGGAAAGAGAGATGATGGAGAGGAGGGAAGAGAGGGGCAGAGAGGAGGTGAGTGATAGAGAGCGAAAGAGGAGAGAGGTAGCAAGGGGAAGAGAGGGAGAGGGGTAGGGAGAGGAGAGGAGAGAGGAATCGAGGAGGGACAGGGAGGTAGAGTGAGAGTGAGAAAGTTAAAGGGAGGGGGAGAGGTAGAGAGAGGAGAGAGAGGGAACTAATGAAAGTACTAGATAGGTTTAGCGTTTGTAATTTGATCAATTCCGCCCCTGACAGAGCACCATAACAGAGCAAACACATTCAAGAAGACAAGCCAGGTTTTATAGAAACATACTTAAACATCTTAAAAGTTATCGTAGATGTAGCTAGCTTCCAGAATCATAGCCAATTAGATTAAATAATTAATCTCAATGAAATTACATCTCTAAAGACATATGTGGAGTATAAGAACCAGATATATTGGCCCCAGACAAATGAAAAGACCAGAAAAGTTAAAACAGAATTTCCTGAATAACATTTTCGTGCATGATTAATTTTTTTTTTTATAAATATAATGTTTGGTAAATTGTTGCTACTCGTGTCTGTACATATCCATGAGTTGAATCGTGACGAATATTTGGAAACTATTTGTATTTCTTTATTTCACAGTTTCTATTTTTCTACGACGCAATTGCTTTTTACAGTGTTAAGACTTTCCCATTTGCGTCTTGTGAATTAATTGGTCGAATAATTTACAACATTCGGTTTTGCTCCATAAATCGTATTCGCAGTGGAATGACAAAAATGAATGAACTAATCTAGGAAAAAACGGATAATAAAATGTACGATTCAGGTGATGAGTGTCTAGATGATGTTTTACCGATTATATTTTTGCCAGATTTGAAAAGACTTAAAGCTACATTCTCCGCTATTACGACACGACAAATCTTACCAAATTCCCTCATATGGGTCAGATTTTCAGAAAATGTACAGTTGGCAGCTCTACATATTTAGTAATTTCTGCTAAATTGTGTTAAACAAATGATACATTTTGGGTATATCGGAGCATATTTGGTATCGCATTGATTTAAAGTATCAGTTCTCTTATGTTAAACTGCATTTTGAAACTCATTTTTGTATTAAATGTTGATTATTTGAGAGGATTGATGAAGGCGAATTGTACATTTTCATTTTCATTTTCATTTTTTGACCGACGTTTTCTGCCAGTGAGCTTTGACAGGACATCGTCCACCCTCCGTGAATTAACATGATATAAATAAAAAATGAAATAAAAATTTAAAAAAAAAATGAAATAAAATCAAAATGGATGGGAGAACTACACCACGAGAGTGATTAAATTCCTCAAATCCCTGCCATTTCTGAAAATATCTAAGAAAGTCTACCCCCTTTTATCAAAATCTAAAAAGTTGGATAAATAGAATTCCCCGTACATAGATTAATGTCAAAATTACATGAATTGAAATAAAATCAAAATTGGGGTGAGCGTTATTGAGAGCACAAGAGTAGAGAGCATTGAGTGAGGGATTTCTGGGTCAGATTTTCAGAAAATATACAATTGCCAGCTGTACACATTTAGAAAATTCTGCAAAATTAGGCTGCAATTTGGCCAATACAAGGTAAATTCGAGTATATTCAGCATTGCATTGATTCTAGCAATCTGTCTGGTTAGGTCGAACTATATTTTGATCTTTATTTTCGACTGAAATTTGGGTTATTTAAGAAGATTGGCGAAGTGGAATTGTACATTTTCTGAAAATCTGACCCTTTTACTAATGAAATTCCAGGCATTCCTGGCATTCCTGACTCCACTTAGTGTTTTCTGCTCCGTCCTATTTACACTTTGTAGTAAAAAGTGTGATTGATGTCAGTGTGTGAGCGCCATGTTAACTTGTGTCAAACGTCTACACGTGGGTCAGATTGGCAGAAAATGTACAATTAGCAGCTCTACACATTTAGGAAATTCTGCTAAATTTGGCTGTAAAATGATGAATACCGGGTATTCTGAGTATATTTTGAAGCTCATTTCTATCTTAAATGTGGGTTATTTGAGAGGATTGGTGAAGGCGAATTGTACTTTTTCTGAAAATCTGACCCTTGAGCTTAATGTTAACTTTTGTCAAACGCCTACATGTGGGTCAGATTGGCAGAAAATGTACAATTGGCCGCTCGAGACATTTAGTAAATTCCGTTAAATCAGGCTGTAATTTTGGTTAATGCTAGGTTAATTCGAGTATATTCGGCATTGCATTGATTCTAGCAATCTGTTTGGTTAGGTTGAACTGTATTTTGAACTTTATTTTCGTGTTAAATTTGGTTTATTTGAGAGCATTGGTGAAGGTGGACTGTACATTGTCTGATGACGGGACCGATATATAATCCTGTGTAGGGAGGATGACAGGGATTCACTTAACCTTCTCCAACCTCGTAATATCCATGTTCATGCCTTCCACTTGTTTTTGATAATAATAATAATAATAACAAAATAATAACAAAAACAATCGATTTTTATTTCCATTACACACAATCTTACAATATTATAATACAATATATCAGACTAGAAAATATACATGTAACAAGAAATAGTTAACAGTGATCAGTTCACATTTATATATTTATTTCCGGTTCATGTAGAAGATTGCGTTTCCAAGGGAAACGAAGATTGATGTCAGTTAAATATAAAATTCGAGAGGGAGGTATAGTAGGAGGGAGTGGAAGGGGAGACAGAACACATGAAATCCTTATCCCATATATGACTGGTCAGTCCATGTAATTCTGTTGGTCCCTTTAACACTTTGCATATGAGGCATCTTATTTCTCAGCTTGCCACTTTAATTCACACATGGTCTACCCTTTAATTCACACCTAAACGCCATCCCCTCCCCCTCCCAGCCATTACCAGCATGATTCTGATCCCATCTGCTGATATCAGAATCAACAGATTCTTCACACTGATATCCAGGATGGGAGGAGCCAAGATGCTATCAATGATTGACATATCTCACCCCAATTCAATTAGATTGATGATAACATCAATCTAAAAAGGAGTATCATCTGTAAAGAGTAAAGAGGTCTTCTAAATACACCTGAATTCGCGTAGCAAAGAAGTCTCACACTTTGTTTATGCAATAATTATACCTTTCACGCAGGATTTATTTTCACGCACGAAGGTGGGTGCGTGAAAATAGCAAAAATAAATACTGCGCGAACATTAATACATTTACAGTAGATAAGATTACATAGATGGGTTTGGCAGTAATCAACGTAGAGTGCCCGTTTTTCAACTGGCACATTAGCATTACAGGCTGGGTGGATGACTGAGTTCTATCGAATAACATGTAAGAACGTTTTCAGCAATATCATTGTATAAATGATCTATCAAAACCAAATGCATGATCGGAAAGATGGAGGCTTGTGTTATAAAAACATGTTTAACACATGAATATTGACATTAGATGAACATTCCATGCTGAACATGGAATGTTTTATATCGACTTTAAACTAACTTACAACTCCCATTATTCCATGTGAATCAAGAGTCAAATGGCTGCAATGCAAGTCCCCTATTGTCTTCAGATACTGTCAATACAAGGACATTTCTTTACATATCTTATGACCACGACCTTTATTCAGGGAATATTTATAAGCTGGCATATGCCATAGCTATTGTTGTATAGGGCTCGGGCAAGGCAGGTCTTTCTTCTTAGCCTGAATTTTCGCTATTACATTTCAGTATTCATAATATTATAATCATAATATGTTGGAATTTACTGTTATAATTTCCCTCTGGTTTGTTTCGGGAAATAATGAGATGAGATGGTTGATGGGGGGTGATAAGTAAGTTGGACGGTCTGGTATGAGATTAAACATATAATATTATGTCTTAGTTATGAGGACTGGTTGTTACATAACCATGAAATAAAGGTTAGATTTGAACTAAACTAACCTAAACTGAGATTGGATTCTCGCTCGGGTTCATTGGCTTTTCAACTTCACCTTCATCTTCTCCTAGTAGTGGATCACCACCAGTGTAGTGATCTAGTCCCGGTACACTCTGTCCAGCCTCTGAAGAGCTGGGACTTCAAAGAGACTTCAAGGAGGGACACATACCCCAGTACGCGGGTGCCGCGCTCTACAGAGGCTGGACAGAGTGTAGTAACGGCTGCGCGAAATTCTTCTATTATCGTCCACGCGTATTGGCTAACATTTACCGATATCTACAGCCTTTCCAGAGTTCTAAACTTTGTATAATTAAAACATTGTTTAATCATTGTCTGTCATGAAATTATATTGATTCAGATATATGTTCTTTATGCTTTAAATGCATCCAAGGAAGTCTTGTTTAATTATTCAATTATTGATGTTCTTATAGAGTTTCATTCACAGGTGTTTATGCCTTTGTTTAAGGGAAATGTTTTTATAGTATTAGACAAAGAACTGTTTCATAAGAGTGCTATGTATTTTATCTAAAGGAAATGTTGACCATTATTTTATAGATTTCACGGTGTTTCAAGGTATTGAAAGAGATTAAAGAGAAAAGCAAATAAAGACCACTATACCTACACCCGTATGAATCTCAAGTTATTCCCAACCCAGCGTCGATTACACTGGTTAAAAATGTAAAAGAGAGAACAAAATACCGACATGTATACTGGCAGTGGTCCAGGAGTGATTTGCTACAGCATGAATGATGCAGTGCACAATAATGACTATGGACTAATAAAAAGAAACTCAATCAATGGTTCACATGCATAATTAATGGGTTACGGCATACGATACGCCAGATGAGGAAAATGTTGTTGAAAGGTTTTTATTCAGGTTAATGTTTAGATATAGGCTTGTACCAGAAATAAACAATGCCCATAGACATAACATTGCGGGTGATAAATAATCACTCTATACATCCCCCATAGACTTAGCATTGCAGGTGATAAATAATCACTCTATACATCCCCCATAGACTTAGCAGGGGATTAGCTTACCAAGGGGTATTAATCCCAATGCATCCTTAATCCCTGCATATGGGCGACTGGGAGTCTACCCAGTCCCCATGGATTATAGACAGGGGTAAAGCTGTTCCAGCTTGTATTTTGCCTAGTTATGGTCAGGCTTTAACTTGTATTCACATGTATTTTACATTGAAAATGTATTGTATCCAGGGAAGTCACATGACCTGGACTGACTGATATATAAGGGTGTCAGTGTTGAGGTCCATAGAGTACTGACTTGGACAATTATTTATGTTTTGAACCTTATTGCAATGGTATTGTTATTATATTTGAATTATGATTCGCCTAAAAGTGGAATTTAGGTTGAAGTACAGATTTTTCTGATCTACTGTCTCCAGTTTTAGTAAGCCCTAGGTTTTTCTTGAAAAGTGGTATTTCAAGACTAGAGAGCGGGGAAGTATGATAAAATCATGTTTTAATTTTGAGTAACTTTGTGAATATAATTATGAAATATAAAATGTTGTTTGTACACATCAGGGCAAGGGGATTAGCTTACCAAGGGGTATTAATCCCAATGCATCCTTAATCCCTGCATATGGGCGACTGGGAGTCTACCCAGTCCCCATGGATTATAGACAGGGGTAAAGCTGTTCCAGCTTGTATTTTGCCTAGTTATGGTCAGGCTTTAACTTGTATTCACATGTATTTTACATTGAAAATGTATTGTATCCAGGGAAGTCACATGACCTGGACTGACTGATATATAAGGGTGCTGGGTTTCTTGGTGAAGTCATTCTGGACCTGAACGAACTTCTATCTACACCAAGAACCCTTCTCCTTAGTCAGTCAGTCAGGGATTGTACTTGCCTGGTATATTATTTGAATTACCATTTGGCAATACACATTCTTGATATTTGAAATGACTATGTGAGTTGTGTTATACTTCTTTATTTAGTAGATTCGCTTTCAGAGTTCAGTCTCAACAGTATCTTATTATTAATATGCATTCCTCAGTATTATGACTGATTTAATATAGTTATAATTACACTATACATCCCCCATAGACTTAGCATTGCAGGTGATAAATAATCACTCTATACATCCCATAGACTTAGCATTGCAGGTGATAAATAATCACTCTATACATCCCCCATAGACTTAGCATTGCATGTGATAAATAATCACTCTATACATCCCCCATAGACTTAGCATTGCAGGTGATAAATAATCACTCTATACATCCCCCATAGACTTGACATTGCGGGTGATAAATAATCACTCTATCTACCGCACCAGGAAAGGTTTAACGATTATAGTTGACATATGTGAAATCAGTTAGTCCTATTGATCGATGGGTCAAATGGCCAGAAAATGCTCAACTGGCCTTCACCCATTCTCTCAAATAACCCAAATTTAAGATGAAAATGAGGTTCAAAATACAGTTCAACATAACCAGACAGATTTATTGAATGAATACAATACAGAATACACTCAGATATACCTAGTATTTATCAATTTACACTCGAATTTAGCAGAATTTGATAAATGTGTAGAACTGTAGATTGTGCACTTTCTGTAAATCTGACCCATAATATGGGTGAGAAATCTGAAGATATATTATATCTTCAGATTTCTCAAAACGATTTTCAGGAAATGTACAATTGACAGTTGTATACGTTGAGTAAATTCTGCTAAATTAGGCTGCAATTTGGTCAATACTAGGTAAATTCGAGTATATTCGGCATTGTATTGATTCTAGCAATCTGTTTGGTAAGGTTGAACTGTATTTTGAACTTTATTTTTGTCTGAAATTTGGGTTATTTGAGAAGATTGGCGAAATTGAATTGTACATTTTCTAAAAGTATGACCCATATAGGCTCAGTACACACGGTGCATCATTACTACTTTGCTGGAGGCGAATATTAACCTCCTTCTTACAACACTTTGTACTGGACCAAGACAAGGGGAGGTGGGAGGGTGGTATCTACACAATGCTGGAGGGCGGGGGTGGGGTGTGGGGGGGGGGGGGGTGTATGGTGTGTAGAGCTGCTAATGATACATTTTCTGAAAATCTGACCCTAACGTTCCGTGGATATAACAGCGAGAATTCATATCTGTTCCAAGAACTTTGTAACTTTGTCGACCAATTTGTCAGTTTTTCATGTAATTGTTACTATATCTTTGACAAATAAAAGATTACTCAATTCAATTCAATTCAATTCAATAAATAAGACTTTTAAAAGAACGGCGCTCATTTGAAGAACTGGCTGGCCAGATATGATCTACTACAGTATTGTAATAACAACAAGAATAAAAGAATTTTTTAATTGAATTGAATTGAAGAACTGTTTGAAAACGATTTAATTAGACACAATTTCTCATAAATTGTGATCCGTTTCATTTGTCTAATCATATAGTACTTAACTTATTTGTATACATCAAGGTACCAAATATAGTAACTGCTCAACTTATATCCCTACCCTACAATTACATTATACGCTACCCAATATATATTAGTTTCCCATACACACGATGCACATTTTCCACGTTTTTTGCCCTCCAGAAATAAAACGTATACTCTCCGCAGTACAAATCATGTTCCTGGAGGCGTGGGGAGCTAGCTCAGATGGTAGAGCGCTCGCTTAGCATGTGAGAGGTACCGGGATCGATGCCCGTGTTCTCCAGTCAAACTTTTCTGAAGAAAAATAAGAACCAGGAATTAATCTTATTTCAGATCCTTATTCATCTCAATAAGATAAAAGTAAATTTGATATCAAACACATATTTCATTCAATAAGATTAAGTGTGAATTACTTATTGACTGATCTTTCTTATATTAATTTCCAGCTCTCTGTAGCAGAGACCTAATTGTACATTTTCTGGCGACCATGTATATGGGTCGGATTTTCAGAAAATGTACAATTCGCCTTCACCACTCCTCTCAAATAACCCACATTTAAGTCAAAAATGAGCTTCAAAATGCAGTTTAACATAACAGAACTGATACTTTAAATCAATGGGACACCAAATATACTCAGATATACCCGGTATTCTTCATTTTTCGGCCTAATTTAGGAGCATTTTCTAAATGTGTAGAGCTGCCAATTGTACATTTTCTGAAAATCTGACACATATAATAGTAAAAATCAAAATTGCACAACTGACAACTAGCATGCCGGCTTCTATATTATGGTCAGATAGTCAGAAAATGTACAATTCACCTTCACCAATCCTCTCAAATATCCCACATTTAAGACGGAGATGAAGTTCAAAATACAGTTCAACATAACCAGACAGATTTATTGAATGAATACAATACAGAATACACTCAGATATACCTAGTATTTATATATTTTCACTCTAATTTAGCAGGATTTGATAGATGTGTACAACTGTAGATTGTGCATTTTCTGAAAATCTGACCCAGTATGTATTAAGATTGAAGTATATACAAGTAAACACAGTGGCGGGCTGTGTCAATGCTATGGCTCCACTTTTCCCATACGATTCACCAGGTTATAAGATAAGATAAGATGTTTTTTATTTGTCTTTTCGATGAGTACAAATGAGTATAAATAAACAGGGTTGATATACCTTGATGAACTACCTCGAGTACATTTCTTCCGGCAGTTAGCGTCATTTTGAATATGTAAGAGTAACACTAGGCTATATGACTTAGGGATATAGTAAAATACAATATATAGGTCCGAAAAAAGACTGAAGAGTCGTTATAGTTATCAGTGGGTACCACCATTCCCTCAGACTCCGACAGTTAGTGTTTTTTCTTTTTTTAAAGAAATTTTATTGGATCTTTTTTCATACAATGATAATCTCGCAGCATCCAAGTAAATATTAGTTGTACAGAGTTATGTGTTACCTCATAATGATTTTTATCCTTTTAAGTCTATTTATCCATCGCTGAACATGATTTTAGTTGTTCTGTTTGTTTCTACGAACCTAGATATAGTTATATACATGATAAACGCTTCAAATTTGTTTGTGCTTTTTTCCTCTAAACAACAAGGAGTTTGGCTACTCGATTAATAAAATACACGTAGCTAACATGTCAATCAATATATACATTTTGATGCGATAACCAATATGCATGGTATCGTCTACACTACAAGCACCAGTCATTAACCAGTGTTAGTGCACAGGTACAGTCAGACTCACCTGGCCATACACCTATACCAGGTGTGGGGAGCTAGCTCAGATGGTAGAGCGCTCGCTTAGCATGTGAGAGGTACCGGGATCGATGCCCGGGTTCTCCAAACACATCATTTTAAAACAAAAACAAGAATTATGAATTAATCTAATATCATATCCTTATTTCAGTTCTGTGATATAAAACTGAATCTAATATCAAACACAATATTTCATACAGTAAGATGGTATCTATTAACCTCTGTGCTTTCACATATGTGTCAGGTTATCAGAAAATGTACAATTAACCTTCACCGATCCGATTAAATAACTCACGTTTAAGACAAAAATTAGCTTCGAAATGCAGTTTAACATAAGAGAACTGATACTTTAAATCAATGCGATACCCAATATACTCAGATATACCTGGTATTTTCTATTTCTCAGCCTAATTTAGCAGAATTTCCTAAATGTGTAGAGCCGTCGATCGTACATTTTCTGAAAATCTGACCCATATATCTACTTATATTATTATATCATTGTGGTTTTAGAGTGCAACATATATAATTGTTTGTGTTTCTCTGATAAGACAGATTGCTAGAATCAATGCAATGCCAAATATACTCGAATTTACCTAGTATTGACCAAATTGCAGCCTAATTTAGCAGAATTTATTAAATGCTTACAGCTGCCGATTGTGCATTTTCTGAAAATCTGACCCATGTAACTGAACATCATGTCTTCTATAATGGTCGAGAACACCTAAGATCAAATGTTTTAAAGAATCTAGTCAAGGTATATCATCTACAACTAAATCGTTAATCTATAGTTAAATTTATCATTACAAATCCGTGGATTTATCAATAATAACATCTAGTTTATATGATGTGTTACAGGAAAATGAGTCACAAAATTGTTATTTTTCATAGTGTTTTTTTCACATGATCTCTTTATTGAAATGCTCTGATTTATAGTCATATGAATCCATCTAATAGATTTCGGGACATTGTATTAAATATATCCTTGCGTTTTGAAGGCCTTCGTATGGAGTATATTTAGTTAATTTACTGGTAATTACCCATCCAGAAACATTGCAAACTTTATTTTTTTTAAAAAAACAACATCAAACATAAAATATAGAAACACTTCTTAAATGTCCTTTTTTTTTTTTTTTTTTTTTTTAGAAAACTTTTATTCAGCCTGTCAACAAATGCTCATCTTCATCTTTCGGGGTCGGTGACACAGTTTTACAACGTACCCTCTTCTCATCTGATTAGGTGTTATGACATAGAAACATACCTTTGGACAAGTTGTTGATATTTTTATTTATATTTTTTTTTTTTTTTTTTTTTGTCCTTTTTTAGTGAGTAAGGAGTTTGATACTACACTTTCAGACTTTTAAGGTCTGTATGGAAGTTTTTCCACGCTTTGCTTTCTTTTCTTTGCAGATTTGTTACCTTGTTTTGATATAGTACTGTGATACATTTGCTTTCTAGTTCAGCGACCAAGTGTTTTAGTGAGATATTTCCTTCATGAAAGAGTTTTTGTTTATATATGAAGAACTTGGTATTTAGGATTATCCAATTCATTATTTTAGAGCTTATGTCATGTATGGGTATTCCGAAGATAATATCACTAGCTTCAAAGATTAGTCTGCCATTTTTTGTCTCAAAGAAGGGGTTATCGTTCCTGGAGGAATTTAGATGCCCCATTGAGGTGGCTAGAGTTAGAACTTCACTCCATAGTTTCTTGGTTTCCTTGCACTCGACTAGGAAATGGGTAATGTTATCCCTGCTTTTACAGTAAGAACATGCTGGGGAGTCTATAATCTGGTAAATTTTTAGAACCTCGTTACATGTTATAATTCTATGTAGGACTTTATATTGGAAGGCCTGGAGTTTTGTTTCACATGTAGTTTTATAGGGTCTTAGGAAGATTTTTCCCCAGTTTACCTCTTTCGCTTGTTGTTCATTTAAGGACAAAATTTCGATCCATTTGTGAATCTTTGAATATTTTGGTTTTCTTTTAGAGACTAATGCACTATAAATAGTTTTGGCATTCGCTTTAGTTACGTCTACGAGACTACCACCTATGTTTATGTTAATAGAGTCATCATCAGGGAGATTCCTCTCTTGTTTTAAAATACGCCACCATTCTTTGGGTATGGCTTTTACAAGATCATTTTTAGTTACGATCAGAGAGTCTACATTGTACTCTTTCTTCAAGTCTAGTAAGGACATAAGAGATCCATTTGGGTTAATTATATCTCCTACTACAGATATTCCTTTTTCCTTCCAAGAGGAGTATAAGAACATTTGACCTTTGTGCTTTATAAGCCTGTTATACCACAGTCTCTCTTTTCTTATCTGTGCCGCGTTTACGGGTTTGTGTTTATAATAATATTTATCCCATATGGCAAAGAGGTCTCTGTAAAACTCATTAAGGTGACTCGATGGTTTACTTCTAGAGAGAAATATACTTTCTATGTTTCGTCCACACTCTGTCTCTACAGCGGCCATGTGTTTTCTGTTTTTTTCTTCCAAAAATCTTTGAATCCATTTGATTCTATTTGTCTCTATTACCTCCTTAATGTTTCTAAGTTTAAGTCCACCATTTTCAGTGTTCTGAACTAGGAAGTCTTCACTAATTTTATTTGATGAGCTTTTCCATATGAATTTGTTTATGATGTCGTCTATTTTTTTTTGCCAATCTTTAGAAATATTTACACAGGCTAAGGTGTGCTGAAACAGCGAGAGGACGAAAACATTCACAACTAGGACTCTACCTTTTAGGGTAAGAGGTCGCTTATTCCACTCATTTAGGACATTTTTCATCTTCAATATTAGGTCGTTTATGTTGGTCTTTGTGAGAAGTTTTTCGTTTCTAGGGTAAAATAATGTTACGCCTAGAACCTTCATCCTGTCTTCCCAACAGAATTGAAGGATTTCTCTATTTGTTAGAGTATTACCTCCTATGTTGAACCCTTTGGTTTTATTGGGGTTGAGTTTAAGACCTGATGCTAGATAGAATTTATCCAGTAGTCTTACAGTTTGCACTAGGGAGAACTCGTCGCTTAAAGTAACAGTTAGATCATCCGCGAATTGAACAATTTTTGTTTCAGTTTCTCCGAATTTTATACCTTTGATGTTTTCTTCATTTTTGATACATTGAGCAAGTTTTTCTACTACAATTGTGAACAATGTGGAGGAGATAGGGTCCCCTTGTTTGACTCCTCTTTTAATGTTGAACCAGTCGGATATAAATCCGTTGTTGCTAAAGGTTGCTTGGGAGGTTTCTAGCAAAACTTTGATCCAGGACCTGTATTTTTCACATATGTTAAATGACATCAGTGCCTTGTCCAAGAAGGACCAACTCACGGAATCGTATGCCTTGGTGAAGTCGAATGAGACCACCAGGCCCTTCTGGTTATGTTTTTCTAAATATGATATGGTGTCGTCGATTTTTCTAATAGCTGTTCCGATATATCTCTTTTTAACGAATCCAAATTGGTCTTCGCTAATGATATCATGTAGATAGAATTCAATGCGAGTAGAGATTGCTTTTGACATTATCTTATAATCAACGTTTAGGAGGGTGATGGGCCTCCAATTTCGGATTAAGTTTAAATCCTGATCCTTCTTGGGCAAGACACTGATTATTCCCCTATTTTGGGTTTCTGAGATTTTCTCTAAACAATATTCCATCATGGACATAAAGATACGATTGATGGCGTACCAAAAGAAAACATAAAATTCTGAGGTTAAGCCGTCGCACCCTGGTGACTTATTGTTTTTTAAGTTTTTTACCACCTTCGTAATTTCATGATACTCAAAAGGACAAGAGATAATGTCATTATCCACCTCATCCAAGAGATATTTGCTTTCTTCTTTTAGAAACACTTCGGCCGACTGGTGGTCGGAATTAAATTCATCGTATAGTTTATGATAGAACTCTTTTCCTTCCTTTAATATTTCTTCTTTTCCCGATATTAGTATACCGTTTTTTTCTAATTGATTAATTGTTTTCTTTTCCGCACGGAATTTTTCTAGGGAACAAAAGTACTTGGTGGGTTTCTCACCCTCCATTGCCCACTTGGCTCTAGATCTAACTAGGGCGCCCCTTGCGTTATTTAACTCTACTTCCTCGAAGAAATCTAACAGTTTACTTCTTTCTTCTCTTTCTGTTTCAGAGAGTGTAACTATCTTGTCAATATAATCGAGTCTTTTCTTTTTACTTTCAATGACCTCTTTCTTTGCCCTGGCGGTGCTACAACTAATTCTGATCGCGGTCTGCCTCACCTTCATTTTAAAGATTTCCCATACAAGAATGGGAGATAAGTTTTCTTCATTTGTGCGAAACGCTAATGTTTCGACCTCTGATATGAAACTTTCGTCTTCGAGAAGTTTTGAGTTAAATTTCCAGGAGAATATAGTCTATTCTTGAATCTTGCGTGGTGTTCGACCATGTTTTCGGTGGGGTACCACCATTTTTGACATCAATGATATCACACAAGTCTAAATCGTTAATGAGGTCTTTAAGTTGGACGCTGGTCTTTTGAAGCGGTTTATATGTATGTTTACTATCTATAACCTTGAGAACCGCTCAAATGTAACGTAAACAAACTTATACACAAATAATTCTATTGCTGTCAAACAATAATTCTATTTCTGCCTTTTCTTGTTATGGATTGTTGACTTTCCTAACCTGAGACCTCTAGTGACAGGTTTATAAACTAACCGGAGCGCCCCCTCTACTTGCCCCAGGGTACTAATACACCACCTGTGCGCCACCTGCGGCTGAGTATAAAAACTGACAACAAAATACAAAAAATACTGTTATTCCTCACAAAAATAAACACGAGTGAAGTGAAAAAAACTAAAATGAGAAGAAAAATGTAATTGGAGATCTCGTGATGCATCCTGGGATAGGTCATGTGACATGGTGGAACTTTCTATTTGGTGTATCGAGACTGGAGGGGGTCAGAGAGAGGGGCAGAGGAGGGGGCGGGACAGGTAGTGCGACAGACAGGGGTAAGAGAGGAACAGAGGAGGGGCAGAGGAGGGGCAGAGGAGGGGCAGAGGAGGGGGCGGGGCAGAGGAGGGGCAGATAAGGGGGCAGAGGAGGGGCAGAGAGCGGGGGAAGAGGGAAAAGTGGAGGCAGGAAATGTTAAATCAGTCTAGGCCCAAAGATGGGTGAGTCCCTTCAAATGAAGGGAAAGCCTCTCACCTCAAACCGCAATGTGCCATTATAATTCCATTAACCCCCCAAATTGTCATTATTAGTGCCGTTGTAACACCTGTAGTCCTAGGCCAGGAAACTGATAAGCGAAGTAGGCGTCCAATTACTGACATACCATTCTTATCTG
Organism: Sthenelais limicola; assembly: GCA_942159475.1. Classification (NCBI taxonomy): domain Eukaryota; kingdom Metazoa; phylum Annelida; class Polychaeta; order Phyllodocida; family Sigalionidae; genus Sthenelais; species Sthenelais limicola. The sequence continues at coordinate 20,259,845 of OW804096.1, read as the reverse complement.
ATCCGAGGGGTTTGGACCTAGACTGAAATCATGTAACAGTATTATTCCATGCTGCATACTAGATACTGTTATAGATGTAATATAATACTAGTCTACATCAAGTGTATCTATAATCTTATCTCCTTGTATGTATGAAGGTAATTTACAGGGGATTAATTAGATAGAATAATAATAAATATAAGATGAGAAAAGCACTACCCCCCCCCCCCCCCCACACACACACACACTTCTCAAAACACACCCACATCGCTCACTCCTCACTCCAGGAATGTCAGTGTTTTTGTGTAGAGTGTAGAGAGAGATAACTCACCTGCAGGTAGTTGTTACTATTTACACTCTCAGTAAGGATCCCCCACCTCAACTATGGTCTACTTAGATTCCTTTACCGATCTACTTTAACATCAATTAGTTTACTCGCCTTCTGTATGGCATGGCTAAAATAATATTTTTACTTTTTTTCAAGTATTTTTATTGGCCACTAACATTTAAACACTCGTTAGTAAATTACGCATGACCATATTATGTATGGTGCTTTTCGTGCGTTGCCAAATTACAAAATCAACATCATAATTGAAATACAAATATTCAATTGAGCAGAATGGTATCAATATCAGTTAATATCAATATGCACATGTATGGTATTTCTAATTGATTTAATTTTAATTTGTGGTGTTTTAGCGATTTCCTCAGAAAAAGATCGATATGAAATGTTGCCTAGATTTCTGCACAGGCATGTCAGACAATTCCAATAATGGATTTGTACATTTGTATATGGATTTTCAATAACAATTTCCCCTGTATGCTTGATCTATGAGGTTCAAATCCTTGATGGGATAGCTGTAATGTTATGGGATTAATGACTGACATGGAGAGGGCCATGTTATATAGGATTAATGACTGACATTGAGGACAGGGAGAGGGCTCTGTTATATAGGATTAATGACTGACATTGAGGGCAGGGAGAGGGCTCTGTCATATAGGATTACTGACTGACATTGAGGGCACGGAGAGGGCCCTGTTATATAGGATTAATGACTGACATTGAGCACAGGGAGAGGGCTCTGTTATATAGGATTAATGACTGACATTGAGGGCAGGGAGAGGGCTCTGTTATATAGGATTAATGACTGACATTGAGGGCAGGGAGAGGGCTCTGTTATATAGGATTAATGACTGACATTGAGGACAGGGAGAGGGCTCTGTTATAGGATTAATGACTGACATTGAGGACAGGGAGAGGGCCCTGTTATATAGGATCAATGACTGACATTGAGGACAGGGAGAGGGCTCTGTTATAGGATTAATGACTGACATTGAGGACAGGGAGAGGGCTCTGTTATAGGATTAATGACTGACATAGAGGACAGGGAGAGGGCTCTGTTATAGGATTAATGACTGACATTGAGGACAGGGAGAGGGCCCTGTTATATAGGATCAATGACTGACATTGAGGACAGGGAGAGGGCTCTGTTATAGGATTAATGACTGACATTGAGGACAGGGAGAGGGCTCTGTTATAGGATTAATGACTGACATTGAGGACAGGGAGAGGGCTCTGTTATAGGATTAATGACTGACATTGAGGACAGGGACAGGGCTCTGTTATAGGATTAATGACTGACATTGAGGACAGGGACAGGGCTCTGTTATAGGATTAATGACTGACATAGAGGACAGGGAGAGGGCTCTGTTATAGGATTAATGCCCGGCCCCCGCACTCAGATACAAAAATGACACGCACGCTCGTTCCCATTTCCGCGGAGATAGGGGGTCTTTTAGGGAAAGTTCGCATGTCCTTGGAAACCTAAAAAAGGGGTCTTTTTTTCTGGAGGAGTTCGCGGAAATGGAAAAAAGGGGTGTTAATTCAGTTGGTGAGGTGTAAAGTTTGTTAGTGACATTAAAGCTTGGGAAAGTTATGATAGAGATAATCCGGGGCCCAAATTCGCTCTCTAAGTACTGAGTACTGTGTGGGTCTTGGTCATTTGATCTTCCCCATAGGGGTTTATAAATCGCTCTTAACACAGGAAACTGGGAGCATCTATTACATGTGGGTTGGTCACTTCTGTTTTAAGTCTTGTTTCTGGGGGACCGGGGATTATAATTTATACATCAAGAACAAAAGCACCTCAATGAATGGGCACAGGGCAGTTTATAAATTATGTAGTAGGAACCTTCCTCCATTCTAATCTTAACCAGCCAACTTGTCAACATGGCTCCCGATCACAGAGGCGCCAAACGAGGAGAGTGTAAAGTTTGTGAATGTGAAGAATTTATTTTGGAAGATGGTTCCATCAAATGTCTTATGTCTTTCAAAATGTCAGCGTTTTAAGAAAAAGGGGTTAATTTTAAAAATGTCAGCATTTTTCAGAAAAAAGGGGTGTTTTTTAGGGCTGAAAATTCCGCGTTTTCATGGAAAAAAGGGTACATTTTCAGGTCAAAATCCGCGGAAAAGGGTATGTTTTCTGATAGGTGGAACGAGCCTATGTCCTACTTTTTGTATCTGAGTGCGGGGGCCGGGGATTAATGACTGACATAGAGGACAGGGAGAGGGCCCTGTTATAGGATTAATGACTGACATTGAGGACAGGGACAGGGCTCTGTTATAGGATTAATGACTGACATAAAGGACAGGGACAGGGCTCTGTTTTAGGACTAATGACTGACATAGAGGACAGGGAGAGGGCTCTATTATAGGATTAATGACTGACATAGAGGACAGGGAGAGGGCTCTATTATAGGATTAATGACTGACATAGAGGAGGACTGACATAGAGGACAGGGACAGGGCTCTGTTTTAGGACTAATAACTGACATTGAGGACAGGGACAGGGCTCTGATGTATTTAAATACTAATGTATTTCTGGTTTGTTTACCTGGGGAAGGTGTGAGTACTGCATGTGTGGCTACACACAGGTGTGTAGTGGGCCGCCTGCAGAAGACACCACACACAGATCCTGGTATACACCTGACTCACCTGGAGGACGCTCAGGAGGTGTGGTAGAGGCTTGCTCCAGGGCAAAGGTCAAACTCCACATGTCACGACTCACGACTCACGATGTATATGGGTCAGATTTTCGGAAAATGTACAATTCAACTTTGCCAATAATCTGAAATAGCCCCAATTTCAGACGAAAAAAAGTTCAAAATACAGTTCAACCTAACCAAACAGATTGCTAGAATCAATGCAACGCTAAATATACATGAATTTACCTAATATTGGCCACATTGTAATCTATTTTAGCATGATTTACGAAATGTGTAGAGCTGCCAATTGTACATTTTCTGAAAATCTGACCCATATGGTGTGGGTGGTATCGCCTCTGGTGGATATAGGTGAAGTCATCACTTGCTCACCATTTCTCATCTGTTACAAATCAATAGATAGGACTTTTATTCTCTTACAACTTCATACATGACACGATAGTCTTTTAGTTGGACCCTACTTTTAGGGCAACAAATATGTGGTGTATTTCAGGAAATTTAGTCACAAGTCGCAAAATTAACATTTTTCAAAGCAGATTATTCATAAGAACCCTTGCTTAGAATGTTGTCATTAGAATGTTCTCGGAGCTGCTAGTAGCATAAATACAGGTACCAAATTTCAAGACATTGTATTAAATATATCTTGCATTACTAAGGTCATTGTATAGAGTATATTTAGCTTCCTTACTAGTAATTGTCCACCCAAAGAAATTGCAAACTCTTCTCTTTTTAATAGAAATATCAAATCTAAAATATAGAAATACTTATTAAATGTCCTTAATGTTTACTATCATTGGAATCGGCTTGACCTCATCGTTTCAAATATGATGATATCTCAAAATCCATATTTTGCGACTTATGACTCATTTTCCTAAAACGGATCACATATTATAATCTGTTTAAAGCAAACTGACTAATACCTCCTTGAAAAATGTTTTATCATAAATATTTCTCTTCAAAGCATTAAAAGACCGGTACAGAGTTTATTCCAGAGAAATAATCCTTTTATTAGTTCTCAGTACATTGTATTTTCCCCATTGTACCCACCCCTGGGAGGGACTACTGTTGAACAAGTTTAATCAGTATGGCAGCACAGTAGGGGGCACTAATCCAGTGGATTAAACATGTTTTCTCTCCTTGATTAAGTCATAAATACAGTAGCTCTTCCCGATATGATGGACGCTGGGGGATCTGCGGGTCTTGCGCTGCTTGTGGTGTGTTTGTGGTGACTTGGTCTGTTCAGGGAGTGGGGCTGAGGGTTGGACAGGGTGGGGAGGATGGGGAACATAGAATAGGGCCTGTGGAGAAGGGGCGGAGGGGATGGAGGAGGAGAAGGGGACAGGGAGGAGGAGATGGAGGAGGAGGAGAGGAGAAAGGGAGGAGGCGCAGGAGGAGGGGAAGAAGGAGGGGGAGGCGGGAGGAGGGGAAAGAGGAGAGGGAGGACAGGGATGAGACAAAAAGGAAAGGGAGAAAGAAGAAGAGGACACCTTTCCTCCTCACCTTCCTCCTCCCCCTTCTTAAACATTGATCCCCCTTTCTCTTCTCACCCACTTTTCCCCCTCACTTTTTCACCCCTCTCCTCTTCCTCCTCTTTCATCTTCCTTCCGTCCCCCTCCTCTCTCTGCCCCCCCCCCCACACACACACACTCATCTCCCTCTACCATTTCCCCATCCCTGTCCTCCCCACCACTCCCTCCCTCCCTACCCCTCCCCACTCTCTCCCTTCCCTCTCCCTTCCCCTCCCTCCTCCTTCCCACTCTCCCCCCTCCTTCCCCTCCCCTTCCCCCTCCCCCTCCCCTCTCCCCTCCCTTCCCCTTCCCCCTCCCCCTCCCCTCTCCCCTCCCTTCCCCCTCGCCGTCCCCTCCCCCCCCTCCCCTTCCCCCTCCCCTCCCCTTCCCCCTCCCCTTCCCCCTCCCTCCCCTTCCTCCCACCCTCACCATCTTATCACCAGCAGAAGGAGAAGCAAGTCTTAATCTTAAGTACACAGTCGGTGGCATGCCGCCATGATTGGACCCGTCCACCCTCCCTTATCTACCCCGCCCACCCTGGAGGAACGTCTCCATGGAGACCTGGCACCCTGGAGTAGAGAGAGGAGTTGCTGGAGGAGGTTGTCAGGACAACATCAGCTCCTCCTGACTCTCCTGTCACTCCCTCTAAGTGACCATTGTTTCTACTTATTGCCGGGATATAGGTGGAGGCAGTGGAGTGGGGACAATTTAACAATTCATAACTTATAGCTTGAGGCAGTGCAGTAGGGACAATTTAACAATTCATAATTCATAGATTGAGGCAGTGCAGGAGGGACAATTTAACAATTCATCATTACCACTGCTTATAGATTGAGGCAGTGCAGTAGGGACACTTTAACAATTCATCATTACTGCTGCTTATAGATTGAGGCAGTGCAGTAGGGACAATTTAACAATTCATAACTTATAGATTGAGGCAGTGCAGTAGGAACAAAAAAATGCAACCCTACTTTATCGACTATTATTTGACTTATGGCGCGGAAGTTATTAATATTTAATAAACCACGGCAAGGAAGGATTTTCGCGGGTCGCTGTATTTTAGATTGAACATACTTTATAACCAATATGTCCTCAACCAATGGTTTACTGAGGTTTTACGTTTAGTAGATCTTTATTTTAGTACTAGAATAAGCCTGAATCATTCATAGTGTGTACTACATAGATACACTGGCACGAGGTGCTAGTGGGTCAGATTTTTAGAAAATGTACAATTGGCAGCTGTACACATTTTGTAAATTCTGCTAAATTAAGCTGCAATCTTGTCATACTAGGTTAATTCGAGTATATTCAGCATTGCATTGATTTTAGCAATCTATTTGGTTGTGTTGAACTGAATTTGGAACCCAATTTATGTCTTAAATCTGGGTTATTTGAGAAGATTGGTGAAGATGAATTGTACATTTTCTGACGACTTCACCCTAGTATGAATTACTAGTGTATTAGTTCCATCCACTATTTATCATATGCCTCTAGCATATAATTCAGCTATAGACCTTTGTCTTGGGGTTTGAATTGATATAAAGTATCTCAAGGTTAAAAGGGAAAAAAATCGAATTTTTAAAAAAAATGTTCTATTGCACTTATCACACCACTCAAGTGTAAAGCTCATATCCTATTGTTGTCCAACTCTTCATTAAGCCCCTCCTTACCTACCCCGCTCCCTTGGGATAAAACAATATTTCTCCCTCATTATAGCTGTACAATAGGTTATACATAAACAGAGGCAAGCATGCCTCATGGACATCAATTGTCCCATGGATATTGTCCCATGGACATTGTCCCATGGATGACTATAGCTCGGTAATGAAGTCTGTTCATCTCCCATGTCCTCTGGGGTGCCTGCTGGTGCAGATAAAACAATAACCATTATATCATAGGTGCAGCCTCTATTGACTTTTTTGGTTTTTTTTGTATTCAGTTTAAGGCCAATACAATATTTAATTTTACATAGACTAAAAACACAATATCCCTCAGGGATGTTTTCACACGGTGCCTGATAAGAGATGTGTTATTCGCTACATAGACAAAATTGACTCCTGGCTGTGTGAGAGGTGGTTATCTCCCGCGGGCGTAGGAATTTCGTAAGGGTGCGTAGCACCCTTACGAAATTGCGTAGCCCAAGGGAGATAACCATCTCTTCCACTGCCAGGAGTCAATTTTGTATTTATTATACCTCCCCCGATTTTTTAGGTGAAAAAATAGTGAAAATTCGATGGAAATTAGAGTCGGACAACAAGCTCTGTTCACCACACTGTTTTGTTTACTTCTTGGAAAGTTTCTACTTCCGGTCCCCCTCACTCATTTTCGGGTCTATTTTTCTATTTAAATACGCAATAAATTCGCAATTTCACAGCTGCTTATCATTATAATAATTGTTATATCATTACATACAATGTATAACAAGTTTTTTTCCGCGAAAATAATTATTTAAATACAGAAAATAAGGATGCAAACATGGGCCTATTTTTTCAACAAAAATTCCGCCAGCGGTGAATATGGTATGCAAATACCGCCCAGAGGGTGATACGGTTTTCCAATGCTATAGCCTATGGCTTTCCATACCATCCCGCTCAGAGGTATAATAAAATATGAAATTCCATCTCACTACTACATAAAAAGTATACAAATTCACGAAATAATTTTACAAGAAGCACTTACTAACTTGAATACATATCAATAAGAATGGTATGAGTCGGTGGTTCAGGAGTAGTTTTCCAGATTTTCAGAAAATTGCATTGATTCTAGCAATCTGTTTGGTTAGGTTGAACTGTATTTTGAACTTTATTTACGTCTGAAATTCGGGTTATTTGGCGAATTCACCCTTACTCGTCTTCTCTAGGCCTTGGCTTGGCTTGGAAGGTCTTAATATTGGGTGGATTCTTGTAGATTTTCATAAAATGCACATTCTGCAACTGTTATTAAATGTTTCTTATTGTATATTTGCAGACACAATGACAGTGTTACTCAGGACGTTACTGGTGGCTGCGCTGCTTCATATTACATACTCACAGAGAGGAGAAAGTAAGTTGAATATGTTCACATGTTGAATACACTAACTATCACCATTAGACAGAGAGAGGGCACTGGTTGTTGATAATGCCCGAGGTCCCAATGCAACTATAGATCTCGCAGGTCACTTCTCTAATTATTACACATGTGAGCATGTATAGCATATGAGCATGTTTAGAAAAGTGCAGTTCGGGGTACAGTTTGGTTGATCTGTACTGCACAAGTGATCAGTTGAGGCTTCCATGGTTACACATGAAAAGACGCAATCCGGTTAGTGCAGCATAGGCCTGAACTACAAATGTGTTACAAAAGATGTCGTCCCTGACCGTATAACTTAGGCCTACAAATTGCAGTGAATCAACCTTCCTCACGCTAAACTTTAAGGCTAAACAAGTTAAATTTGTTCACGTTTTAACATCCAAATACAGTGTATGATAAATAGCAAATGGCACTCTGTTTGGGTTCAAACTGATCGCGACACCATCAGAAAACGGGAACTCACCCCTTTGTGGTTTGTCCCGTTTTCTGATGAGCCTTGATCAGTTTGAACCCTCCATTGTGCCATTTGTTATAATAAAGCCCGGCCCCAGGGGGCAATAGGGGGTTTGCATGTGCCTCTGCATGTATCTGTTACAGTGCATCCTGGGATGGATCCTGTGAAATTTGACAGACAAATATTTGGCAACATTTTCATTAATGATTGCAAGAATTGTTTCACTAATAGCATAGCTCATATTAGTGATATGAAAACCAAATGCAGGATAGGAAAGCAAGTCTTTATTGAAACATGTATAACACATGGATATTGGCATTAGTACATTGATAAATAGTCCCTTTCTGAACATGGCATGTTTTCTATAGATTTTATACTCAACCATTAGTCCCATAATTCCATGCAAATCAATATTCAAAATGGTGGCTATGCAAATCCCTGATTATATCTCAAATTATCCAAACATTAAACGTAAGAAATGTTCCTCTTCTTCCAAATTGATTTTTTCTTACAGGGTCAGACTTTTAGAAAATGTACAATCGGCAGATCTACATATTTAGTGAATTGTGCTAAATTAGACAGAAAAATGGTCAGTAATATGTCTATCTGAGTATATTTGATATTGCCTTGATTCAAACAATATGTTTGGTTATGCTGAACTGTATTTTGAACCTGGATTTGATTTTAATTTTGGGTTATTTGTGAAGATTAGTGAAGGCAAATTGTACATTTTCTGACGTTTCCACCCACCACTTTGATCCACCTTTCATTACATTCTGGAAGAACTGGAAAAAAATGATTTTAAAAATGTGTAATATGACACCCCCACTAGACATGCATTATCTGGCTAAAATCAACTCCAGAGGAAAGACTAAAAACTCCTCTTCCACCCATAGCCTACAACAGAGCAAGTAATCTCTGCAACTAGGAAATAATTTGTAGACATCCAAGATAACATCATACATTGACACGTGAAGTGAAGCTACAAGAAGAACCTTCACCACAACTCATCTCATATGGGTCAGATTTTCAGAAAATGTACAATTGGCAGCTGTACACATTTAGTAAATTCTGCTAAATTAGGCTGCAATTTGGCCAATATTGGGTAAATTCGAGAATATTTGGCATTGCATTGATTCTAGCAATCTGTTTGGTTAAGTTGAACTGTGTTTTGAACTTTATTTTCGTCTGAATTTGGGTTATTTGAGAGGATTGGTGAAGGTGAATTTTCTGAAAATCTGACCCATCTTTGTACCAACCTGTCACTACGAGGCCCAGACATTCCCGCACTAAAAGCTTTTAGATGGAGCAAAGAACCTTAGCAAGAGTTGCAAGAAATAACCATGCATTCATGGGTCAGATTTTCCGAACATGCACAATTTACAGTTCTACACATCTCTCAAATTCTGCTAAATTAGACTGAAAATTGATAACCACTAGATGTATCTGAGTGTATTCTGTATTGTATCCATTCAATAAATCTGTCTGGTTATGTTGAACTGTATTTTGAACCTGATTTTCGTCTTAAATTTGGGTTATTTGAGGGGATTGGTGAAGGCCAATTGTACATATTTTAAAGACTTGACCCAATACTACATGTTAGTCCACATGAGCTTGTAAATCTTACTAGCACAAATTGGCCGTATGAATATAAAAGGTATATATAAAACAAATTTACATATTACATTAGGGATAAAATATAAAATGTGTGACTTGGTGGAAGTTGGACAGGAGTCATTGGGTTTTTAGCTGAGAATGTAACTGCATTCTTATTCATGAAGGTCAGATCTTTAGAAAATGTACAATTGTCCTTCACCAATACTCTCAAATAACACAAATCTAAGACGAAAATCAGGTTCAAAATACAGTTCAACATAACCAGACAGATTTATCAAATGAATACCATTCAGAATACACTCAAATATGCAGTACAGGTTGTTACAAAGATATGCATTTTCTGAAAATCTGACCCAGTGATATTGTTATTGTAGCGTTAGAGATAGAAAGGTAAAAAGGAGTGACAGGTTTTAATAGGGGAGTTGCATAGCCGCCATTTTGAATCTTGATTCGCATGGAATTATGGGACTAATGGTACAGTCTAAAATCTATAGAAATCATGCCATGTTCAGCATGGATTATTTATCAATGATCTAATGTCAATATCCATGTGTTATACATATTTCCATAACACATGCCTCCATCTTTCCCATCATGCATTTGGTTTTCATAGATCATTTATAAAGGATGTGATATTGGTGAAAACATTCTTGCAATTTTCGATAAAATGTTGCCAAATATTTGTATGGCAGATTTTATCAGAATCCATCCCAGCATGCACTGCGGTAGACATGCGCAGTAAGACATGCAACTCCCCTATTAGAGAGAAAAGTAGATAATGGTGCTGAGTTAAGAAGCTTATGAGGAAAAAGATGAGATAATCTGTCTGAGTCTAGCCATGCTCGCCGTCAATTCATCCCCACTCCCCATCTCTCATAATGTCATCATCCGCATGACCTACACTAACTAGGTTCACTATGAATATGTAGTGAACCTGCTGAAAAATGCCATTGCCTTGACGGGGAACCAAACCCCGGACCTTCGGATTGACGCTCCGATGCTCTACCAACTGAGCTATCACGGCTAGGCTATCCTCAACAGGTCACAATCCCAGGTTCATCCACCAGGACCACTACAAATACATAATAAATAAACAAATGAATATTTTAAGTGTGAGAACACCACAACTAAAATCTCAGCATTTAGAAATAGGTTCTGTTTGAAGTTTAGTGAGTTTTATGATGTTTCTGATCTATCGGTTGATCCTTTATCAAGGAATCAATGGTTTATGGGGGTATATTATTCATGTGCTGGTTACGTTACCATGGTTTCATATCAACAATCTATGATACAGCGCTTTGATTGGTTAATAGTATTTGGTTAATTAATTAATTATGCTACTTTTGCACAGTAAAATGTATTTGATAGAGCTGGATATCATGCAGGAGTTAGATTTTCAGATTTTCAGAAAATCTACAATTCGCCTTCACCAATGCTCTCAAATAACCCACATTTAAGACAAAAGTGAGCTTCAAAATGCAGTTCAACATAACCAAACAGACTGTTTGAATCAAGGCAATACCAAATACACTCATATATACCCAATGTTGATGATTTGTCAGCCCAATTTAGCAGAATTTACAAAATATGTTGATCATTAACAGAACTGATACTTTAAATCAATGCGATACCAAATATACTCAGATATGCCCGGTATTCTTCATTTATTAGCCTAATTTAGGAGGATGTCCTAAATTAGGTTGCACAACTGCTAATTGTACATTTCTGAAAATCTGACCTATTTATGTCTTGTAAAATCTGAAGGTCATAATATATAATATGAAATGAAGTAGTCTTTTCTTAGTCGGGATTAATAGTATTTGACTAGTTAGGTGTGTCGGCGTCGTATTCCCACTACTAAATAAATAAATAATAAATAATAATAACCTACCCAGAGAAGTGACTCACTCTTTTCACCCGCCATTCCAGGAGAGTGGTAGAAGAGAATCTATAAATAGTAACTTGTGGTAATTGTGGATGGAGGCAGAAAGTGTGACACTACTGTAAACATTAGTTGCAAAAAAACAAAAAAAACAAAAAAACCATTAGTTGCAATGTCAGCAATAAATCAATGGTAAAGCAGGGTGAAAGTAATGTAACGCAATACCAGTAGATAATGGGTCAGATTTGCAGAAAATGTACAATTGCCAGCTGTACACATTTAGTCAATTCTCCTAAATTACACTGCAATTTGGTCAATACTGGGTAAATTCGAGTATATTCGGCATTGCATTGATTCTAGCAATGTTTGGTTAGGTTGAACTGTATATTGAACTTTATTTTCGTGTTAAATTTGGAATATTTGAGAGGATTGGTGAAGGTGAATTGTACATTTTCTGAACATTTCACCCTAAAACAGAACGTGCTGTACAACATGTAGATTTAACATATATTTTTAGGTTCATCTAAATTTCCAGGTCACTTTCTGTCTTGCCTACTTCAGTTGAAACTCATTTTTTTTTAAATTAGCTAAATCCTCATTCAGTGGTAGTCAAGTGAATAATATTATTCTAAAATAAGAACGACTAACATTAAACAAGATAATTTAAGATGATTTATTCGCAGTTAACATCACCACTCAGAAACTGGAGATTTTAGTATTTTTGATTTGTGTTTCCCAAGCCATCTAAAAGTCATTTCATCAAACATTTGGGAATATTTGATTTTGCTACATGGCTTCATATACAAGTCCATGTTATATTTCGGTAAACTTATTTAATTATTTCCTTAGAAATTTTCATTGACAAAATAATATTGGTTGTTCTGGCACTTAATTAATGAAGCGCACTATTTAAGAACATATCCTATATACATCGTATGACACATCTTATATTGTATGATGTATTTTGTACTATATGATTTATCCTATAAGTGCGAGCAGGTTACACGGGTCAGATTTTCAGAAAATGTACAATTCAACTTCGCCAATCTCCTCAAATAACCCAAATTTCAGACGAAAATAAAGTACAAAATACAGTTCAACCTAACCAAACAGTTTGCTAGAATCAATGCAATGCCAAATATACTCGAATTTACCTAGTATTGACCAAATTGCAGCCTTATTTAGAAGAGTTTACTCAATGTGTACAGCTGCCAATTGTACATTTACTGAAAATCTGACCCATATACATCATATGACACATCTTATATTGTATGATGTATTTTGTACCATACGATTTATCCTATAAGTGCGATAGGATACATAGTATGACATATCTTATATCGTATGATGTATATCATATTATACAATTTTATCTGTTGTTTTTTTTCTTTTCTTTTCCATTTTTCCCCCATTTCTTTCTTTCTTTCTTTCATTCTTTCTTTCTTTTCCTTTCTTTCTTTTTCTTTCTTTCTTTTTCTTTTTCTGACCCCCCCCCCCCCCACACACACACACACACACTCCTGGCCCATATGAAGCACAGGCTTGGCACCGAGTGATGTAAAGGAATGTTACTAAACATATGGGTCAGATTTTCAGAAAATGCACAATATACAGTTCTACACTTCTATCATATTCTACTAAATTAGCGTGACAATTGATAATTAGTGAGCAGACCTGAGTGTAGTCTGTATTGAATTCATTCAATAAATCTGTCTGGTCATGTTGAAGTGTATTTTTTAAACTGATTTTCGTCTTAAAGTTGGGTTATTTGAGAGGATTGGTGAAGGCTAATTGTACATTTTCTGGGTTGGGTGTGTCCACAAAATCATGGGTAAATTTGTAATATTTTTTATGTCAGTCAGTCGCCTCACTTTCATCCTACTCATGTTCGATTACACATATTATCATAACTATTCATCTCATAAGTCATTTGAGACAGAATTGGACAACCAATTGTTTTGTAACAGTTTGACAATAAAGAATGTTTGAATTTGAATTGAATTGAATGTTGAATACAACTTATTGTTCTTACAGTCTGTCATCGACAAGCAGACATAGCGTTTGTGGTGGACTCGTCCGGCTCCATCAATGACGTGGATCCGGGGAACTACAATAGAGTGAGACAGTTCATGATCAGCCTTGTGCGCAGCCTGGACGTGGGCGACCTCAAGACTAGAATAGGTGAATCAATATAGCAGTTCATGTAGACTATCAGTAATATAACACATTGTACCTGTAGTGATAATATAGCAGTTAATGTAGACTATCAGTAATATAACAGTCTGGACGTCCTCAAGTCCAGAATAGGTGAGTCAATATAGCAGTTCATGTAGGCTATCAGTAATATAACAACCTTGATGTGGGCGACCCCAAGATTAGAATAGGTAGGTCAATATAGCAGTTCATTGGACTATCAGTAATATAACAGTCAACATAGCAGTTAATTTAGGCTATCAGTAATATTACACATTGTACCTGTTGTGTATGATAATAAAGCAGTTAATATAGACTATCTGTATTATAACACATTGTACCTAGTTTGCCCTAGTTGCCCAAATGGGCAAACATTGGCCACATTTGTACTTAACCTATGTTTCCTTATGTTACAGGTGTAGTTACGTTCTCTAACAGAGGTAACGTAGAGTTCCAGCTAGACACGTATCAGACTGAGCGACAGGTAGAGAACGCTATCCGCCGCATGCACTACGCCGGGGGCAACACTAACACCTCTGGTGGCCTGTACAGAATGAGAAACGATGTCTTCAACACCAACAATGGAGACAGGCCCAATGTACCCAACACTGCCATTGTGATCACTGATGGAGTCAGCACTGTGGACTCTGACCGCACCATCCCATACGCACGCCTGGCGCAGAATGAAGGCATCAGGATGATCTCAGTGGGCATAGGGTCAGAGGTGAACATGGATGAGCTGGTGGGCATTGCCTCCCCGTCCATAGGCGGGTATAGCACTGTGGTTACTGTTAATGACTTCACTGGGTTGACCGACATACTGGAGTCGCTACTTGTGGTTACCTGCATCACCCCGACCACACCTGCGACCACCACACCCGCACTCAACCCTGTACAAGGTAAGTCTCTATATATGTTACTGTATCTGGGCATAGTGTTGATATGGGCATCTATAATTACTTAGCTTGATTTGATTTGAAAAATATCTTTATTCAGGACTAAGGACATTGCATCACTGATGCTATTCTCAGAATTGCCTGATGTTACAAAAAACTGTTACAATACTTCAGAACATTCTCCGCAAGATGACAATGCAGAAGTTAATATTTATATGATGAGATAATCTAGATAATATAAATGATACAATTAATTAAATTAAAGACAATATTTCACAGACATGATAAGAATGGCCTTCAAATTTCAATTTGCGGGCATACATATACTATCAAAGTGAACAATAGTACTGCAGGTTCTAAACCTGGGCAGGGATAGCTTTATTGTTGATATGTAAGGAGAGGACCCAGCAGGTCACACAACTTCTGTGTGTCTGATGCTCTACCATCTGACCTACCAGACTGACTGGGTCAAACCAACACCAAGTCAGTCACAGGGCTGCTACACTTGCCCTTTTCAAAGTTGGATGGAAGCCCAGTGTTGGTCCAGTTATGCCACCAAGTAGCATTGATTCCAAATAAAGGTCTTCCACTAAATGTTTACCAGGCTGTTTAGTTCAACTCCTATACCTGGCCTTCCACTAGCTCCTGGGGTAGTATACTACCATCTATTGCTGTATGATGCTTTACCAGGCTGTTTAGTACAGCTCCTATAGCTGGTCTTCCACTAACTCCTGGGGTAGTATAGTACCATCTATTGTTGCTTTATATGATGCTTTATTCCATGATTGGGCCGTGAGCGGACAGTATAATCGATATACTTGCTGCTCATAAGGTGGACAATATAAACTCTCTGTATTGTACAGTGACGTCACAACCGTTCGAGACTATCGGTGAGATATGCGGACAACACAATTTGATGAAATAAATCAAATAAAGTTGTAATAAGTTAAGAATCATGGAATAAAAGCAAGAATAACACAGTATCGCATCTTCGAGGGCCTATATTCTCCTCGTATGGCCGAAAACTATGAGGCCGTAGGCCGAGTTGTTTTCGGAGAATATAGCCCCCCTCATACGCGATACTATGCTGTTCTTGCTATATTACCAGGCTGTTTAGTTCAGCTCATATAGCTGGACCCGGTTTCTTAATCCTAAAACCTGGGTTAAAACTTAACTTAAACCCTAGTTTAAACCCGGGTTTAGTGTCAATAAATAAACCCAGGTTAAAACCGTTTCTTAGTCATTTTGGGTTTGGGTTTAAGTTCGTGAATTGGGGTTAAGCTAAACCCTGGTCGGTAGCAGGGTTTAGCCTGGGTTTAGCCTGGAAATTAAGTTTGCTAACACGGGTAACCTTGTGAGATGGTAGGTATAATGTATATATGATGTATAAAGTACTATCTAAACCTTTATTGCAGAAAATAAATTAAGTAATCATGGAATAAAAAATATGGCGTATTTCTACGTTGCCCCAACCTTGACCTTGTATCACTAACCCAATCTTTCAGCCACTCTAAACCTGTACTGGGTTATGGCATTAATAACCTGGGTTAATAAACCCGACCCAAAAAATGACTGTGAAACCGGGATTTAATGGTTGGGTTAGTAAACACCGGTTTTCTGGGTTAGGGTTAAGTTTAAACACCACTGACTAAGAAACCGGGTCCTGGTCTTCCACTAAGTCCTAGGCAGTATACTACCATCTACTGTATGTTTTACCCTATTACTTAGTTATATCTCCATTAAACTGCCCTATGGTGCAGTATACTGTGGTTAGCTATAAGTCCGTAGGGCGTCAGGAAATCTACAATTGGTAGCTCTACACATGTAGTAACTTAGGCTTAATGAGGATGAAAACAACATGTAAATACTAGGTATTGATCTGTGTATATTTTCGTCTTAAATTTGCGTTTTCTTAGAAGAAAGGTGAATTGCACCTTCCCTGACGTCCTAACCCACCTCTCAGTGACAGTGACAGTGACTGTGACTGTGACAAATATGGCGTGTTTTTTTATGAATCCATTAATCAGAAACATTCACACAAAACCCCTCAGGAGTTTATTTGTTGTACAGAGTGGGAGTAGATATCGAGACATCACTCAAATTCAAATCGACAATTCAAAAAGTCACCAATACTTTGAATTACAAATCATGGCAATTATCCAAATCAAAAGGCAAAATTTCGCGACATACTTTATTACTAATATACAAAGTAATGGTACTCCCACTAAGTGACATGGCAGATGTATTCCATGACTCACACTTAGCCAGTAATGTCCATCGATTACAAAATTGTTATGTGTTTCAGGAAAATGAGTCATAAGTCGCAAAAAATGGATTTTGAGATATCATCATATTTGAACAGATGAGATCAAGCCGATTCCAATGATGGTAAACACACTAATAATCTAACAAGTATTTCTAGATTTTAAGTTTGATATTTTCTTTTTTGAAAAAAGTTTCCAATATTTCTGGGGGTCAATAAACAGTAAAGTAACTAAATGTAGTCCATATGAGGACCTTTAAAACGAAAGGATATATTACATAGATTCTCCTGAAATTTGATACATCGATCGATATATATATATAAGTGATAAGCTCTTTAAAAACCAGAACATTCCAATAAAGGGATCTTGTAAAATAAACACTTTAAAAAATATTATTTTTGCGACTTATGACTCATTTTCCTCAAACGCATCACAAATACTCCAGAACAAAGTACTGAGGATCATCTACAGCCTCCCACCGAGAGCCAGTGTGAAAGACTTACATATTGTGGTCAACTTGATGCCTCTGAAACATAGACGGAGACATAGACGGAGACTTAGAGCTGGCCACCGTCTGGCCCAAAATCCTAGATTTCTGGACCTGCGTAGTTTAACAACCAGAAATTTTGCCCCAGGTAGAAAGACTCTGAAACTAACTAGATCCAAAAACGAGCATAAATGCAAGTCAATTTTACATTGAATTCCATATTCCTGGAACAAACTGGAAGATGGTGGCCCATCAAATCAATGACCCAGTGATGTTTAAGAAATATGCCTCAAAATACTCCATATAGTCAGACGACAATTTTATTGACTAACTCCCAATTGGCTCAGAGAGTTGAAGTACTATAGTAATAAAATTAGATTGTTAACTGTCTCGCTGTGAGAAAACCCCCATAGTATACAGCTAACTTACATCATACAAATTTTAAGAAAATTGTTAGATTAGTGGTTGGTCATCTCCAGTCATCGACGGAGACGAGCATTGTCGACCACTTACAGCATGTAACTGTAAAACCACAAGAGGGTCTGAAATCCTCCCACAAGCAGGAGATCACCCCCTTTATGCGATTGATTGATCGAATAAAAAGTTTTCAAATTCAAATTCAAATACAGTTAGACCCTGTTACTATGATACATTGCCATTCCGGCAGTACAATACATCTGTCAGTAGATAAAGGTACCGACACTCCATGTGGACTCTATTCTCCCTCTATCTCTATATGATGGGGCAGACCGTCAGAAAATGTACAATTCGCCTTCACCAATTCTCACAAATAACTCAGATCTTGGAGGAAATAAGGTTCAAAATAAAGTTCAATAAAACCAAACATGTTGTATACAGGGTGATCTCCACTGGTTGCGGTAAGCTCTGTGGTAAGCCTTGCGATAGTTTGCGCTGGTTCTGTAGGTGGAGAGGAACGACGAGGTCCTGCCTACATAGTCAGTAAACGATGTAGGCAGGACCTCGCCACTTCTCACCTTCACAACACCATCGCAAGGCTTACCGCAGAGCTTACCACAGCCAGTGGAGGCCACCCTTAAATCAGTGCCATGGTGCTTCTTTAGTATACTCAGATAATAGGATGTATAATTTATCAGCCTAATTTATCAGAACTTACTAGATGTATAGAGCTGGCCATTGTACATTTTCTGATGGCCTGACCCATGTACCACCTCCTAACCTTTGAAGTCATGTATTGTAGAGGATAGAAATAGGGAGGTTCAGCATGTCTAACCTATAAGTAAACGTAACTGTAAACGTATCTCTGATGTACAAACATACGTTAAAACGAAGAAAGGGGTTCTTCAAAACATGGCGGGAAAAGGTAAGTTAAAATATCAAGCAAAATAATTCATCTTACAATTTATTTTTCATACATAAAAATGCGGCGTAATTCACAAAAAAGGTACGGATACGGTTTGCTTGCGGAACCTCCCTATTAATCCACGTCTAGTGATACATTGTGTGCGTGAGAAGAGAGGACTGCATCCTATAACTTACACCTGTCAAGCCTTGTTGGTGAATAATGTTTTTGTCTACCTACACCTAACATTAATAAGATCAGGTATTTTTATACATACACAATGAGGGGACGACCATCAGCAGATAACGATGGGTACAGTCAGGTTATATAATTTTTTTTTTATTATTTAGAATTTGTATACAGCCAATATTCCGTGAGATGACAAATGAACTTAAACGGGCTGCACAGTGTACAATGAATGTTATGATCAATGGATGTCATGAACACATGAGGATAATGGGCTCACGGGTGATAATTCAACTCAGAATAACCATGGTCTTCCTCCCACTGCTGTGTCTAACTAGACTACACTTTATGTAACAATGCTACTCGAGATCAAGTTAGGTTAAACACACATTGAATCAGGTAAGGTAAGAAAGTATGGTACAATTGAGGATAAGAATAAAAAGTATGATTAGTTAGTTAAACAATTTTTTTTTATCGATATTTGAGACCCTTGGACCAGACTTACGCAAAAAAGCATTAGCTCTCATCCAGAGGCTCAATGGAGAAAAGAATTACAAATTAATGATTAGTTAGTTAGTTAATGATGCCTGGGAAGCTGAAGGAATGTGATTAATATATATTTTCATGAGAAAATTAATGAAGTAGGAATCATTGACCTTACAGTCTAGGCCCAAAGTTGAGAGAGTCCCTTCAAACGGAGGGAAAGTCTCTCGCCTCAAACCGCAAATTTTAAGGGACGTTATAAAATGTCATTATATTCCCAATCGAACGTCGAGTCCTAGGCCAGGAAACCAATTAGCGAACTGTCATACCATTGTTATTTGATTGAAGGGTTTGGACCTAGACTGTTATTTTATATTGTATGTTTATTAAACTTAAAAACTTCATGAGATATGTTGAGCCCTCCCAGCTATAACATATGGGTGAGATTTTCAGAAAATGCACAATCTACAGTTCTAAACATCTCTCAAATTCTGCTAAATTAGAGTGAAAAATGATAAATACTGAGTATATCTGAGTATATTCTGTATTGTATTCATTCAATAAATCTGTCTGGTTATGTAGAACTATATTTTGAAGCTTATTTTCGTCTTAGATTAATTTTTTTTTGTTATTTGAGAGGATTGATGAAGGCAAATTGTACATTTTCTGAAGATCCGCCCCATATGACGTTCCACTATTGTACAGCATCAACTTTACTCTGATAAATTAAATCCCTAGCCCTCCTGGTGGTAGAATTGTGAACTCCATAAATCACCTTAAATTGTCTTGTTAATTTATGACATGATGAGTAGGCGGGCTGGCGCTCCTCCCTGTCCGCCCCCCGCGGAGAAATGAACAGAAATAGGGACATCACAATGAAGAGGAGATGGTCCCAATTTGATGGGGGTTGGGGGTGGAGCACTAACTCCCAATCCATAACTAATGTTATTTATGAACTCCTATATATGAAAGTCAACAATTTAGCTCGACCAATTTATTTAAGTAAAACAAGAAAACAAAAGAAACAAAAGAAAAAATGTTGTATGTTGCGGTCTTTTAATTCCAAACTCTTTTTGAAAGACACATATTTGGGTCAGATCTTCAGAAAATGTACAATTTGCCTTCACCAATCCTCTCAAATAATCCAAATTTAAGCCAAAAATTAGGTTCAAAATGACAAAATGTCATTATATTCCCATTAAAACGCCAAGTTCTTGGCCAGAAACCTGATTAACGAAGTAGGCTGACATACCATTCTTATCTGATCTGAGGGTTTGGACCTAGAGTTCCATTTCTTCCTGCCGCTACCTTAGTATTACGATAGGAAGCTTAATAAGTTGCTAAAAGGACTACACATCAAGTTATACAATGTTTACACTAAAAGATATAGAATAATATAATGGCCTCAACTGTATTATAACTGACAATTTAAACACACAATCTTTACATAAGTATGATGTTACAAGGGGCGTACAGAGGGTTAAAGGGTGGTCTCCACTGGCTGCGTTAAGCTCTGCGGTAAGCCTTGCAATGGTTTTTGCTGGTTCTGTAGGTGGAGAGGAATGACAAGGTCCTGCCTATATGGTTCACTGGCCATGTAGGCAGGACCTTGCCACTTCTCACTATCACAGCACCATCGCAAGGCTTACTGCAGAGCTTACCACAGAGCTTACACAGAGCTAACCACAGAGCTAACCACAGAGCTTACCACAGAGCTTACCACAGAGCTTACCACAGAGCTTACCACAGAGCTAACCACTGAGCTTACCACAGAGCTTACCACATAGCTAACCACATAGCTTACCACAGAGCTTACACAGAGCTAACCACATAGCTTACCACAGAGCTTACCACAGAGCTACTGCAGAGCTTACCACTGAGCTTACTGCAGAGCTTAACATAGAGCTTACCGCAGAGCTTACCACAGAGCTTACTGCAGAGCCCACTGCAGAGCTTATCGCAGAGCGTACTGCAGCCAGTGAAGACCCCCCTTAAGTGATTCCCTGAGTGACAGAGAGACCACCCGCACCTGCCAGATGTAGCCATGGGAGGTGACATGACATACCTGTGGTTTGGCAGGTAGGAGCAGGTACCAGGTACCTTGGCACAGGTGTGCTGGAGTGAACCCAACACCCTGCCATACAATGCCTGCCTCCTTACCCAGTCGTCCATATCACCCACCTGTTGGCACTGGTACACACTAGAGCACCAAGTCAGTAAGTCAAGGTGACCTGTGCATAATGGTGACGACCCCAGGGCCCTGGTGCATAATGGATCTGACAAACATATCTGAATGCCTTATAAGTCCTTATAAAGGGATCCTACATACTGTTATAATAGGAAGATTTAGACACCACAACGCACTAACACAACACTAATGCATCCACTAACTATTAGTATATTACTACCATTGTGGGGATATTGTGAAATTCGGAACTACTCTTTGAGAGTTTTGAATATTTATTTGAAGTTTTATTCAGAAATGCATCTGCCACACCCCCCTACCGGCTCAGAGGCCTAACCACCTTTCTTCCTGCCACACACTAATGAACTTCTTTTTATTCTCCAAAATATGCGCCAATGTCCACGTCACTGTTATCTTAGATTCTGACCATGTGGGAGGGAGGGGAAGGAAAATGCCCAGCAGGACAGCAAAGGGTAGGGGAGGGGGTACTGATTAAGAGCGGGAGGGAGAGGGGAGGGGCGATAACAAACTGACGAGGACAAGGTGAGAAGGTGTAGGGTGGGGATTGGGCAGGTGTGATGCTGGTCACTTTAGCCTTGTATCCAACTCATTTCATTTTTATTTTTAACCTGCGGCTGATTGGATCCTTTATCTATTTGGTCCAGCCAGAATAAGCCAATCAGCCCAGGCCCAGCCATGTGTAATTGCTGTAATCTGTCTAGTATATACAAATAAAATTGATTATAGCCGTCCTCATTCTATTTGGTTCGGTTCTGGCTTTGAAACATACCTCTCTGTATGTTGCGTTGATTAACTGCTGACCCTAAATTTATATTGAAGAACGACCCTGAATTCTTCAATATCTCGAGAGGCCTGCAATGCAGATGCCCTTGGCCTAGCATTTCTTGAGATATCCGCACAGCGGTAATAATGTATTAATAGTTAGTGGATGCGTTAGTGTTGTGTTGATGCATTGTGGTTGCTAAATCTCCATATTGTCCTTCCTCCTTTGCATGACACACAAGGCTTGAGCCAATCATGCCCACAAGCTGTGAGCTCTGGGACCTGATGTATAAGGGTCAGATTTTCAGAAAATGTACAATTGGCAGAAAATGTACAATTGCAGCTTAATTTAGCAGAATTTACTAAAAGTGTACAGCTGTACACTTTTAGTAAATTCTGCTAAATTAAGCTGCAATTCGGTCATTACTAGGTAAATTCGAGTATATTCGGCATTACATTGATTCTAGCAATCTGTTTGGTTAGGTAGAACAGTGTTTTTAAATTTATTTTCGTCTGAAATTCGGGTTATTTGAGAGGATTGGTGAAGATGAATTGTACATTTTCTGAAAATCTGACCCATAAGCTGAGGAAGGCATTGCCTGAGAGAATTCAGGGCTACAAGTTTCTCCTCCCTTTGATAGGTTGGAATAACAATTCCTACCCACCATTGTGTGCATAGGCTATTCCTACCCACCACTTTTTTTTTTAAAAAAAAGGTAACGGCTGGAAGACCTGGATCTTATCCAGAAACCTGTTTACCGATTTGTCTATATTTTTTCATTATTGTATAACGTCGGACAAATAAAGTATTTTTCAATTCAATTCAATTGTGTGTATAGACTATTCCACACATGGGTCAGATTTTCAGAAAATGTACAATTAGCAGCTCTACACATTTAACCCATTCTCCTATTAGAATTAGCTAAAGAATGGTGAATACCGGGTATATCTGAGTATATTTGGTATCGCATTGATTTAACGTATCAGTTCTGTTATGTTAAACTGCATTTTGAAGCTCGTTTTTGGCTTAAATGTGGGCTATTTGAGAGGATTGGTGAAAGAGAATTGTACATTTTCTGTAAATCTGACCCACATAGGAAGGAATTGTTTCCCTACCTATATCGGTGTAGGGAGTGCTGTAAGATTGCCAAATTGTTGTTTCCTGATACAACAGAAGCCTGTAGCATCTATGTTATCTTGATTGCTGTGATTAAACAGTCTTGAACAGCTGCTGCTCCGAGTCACTCCGAGTTTCTCCTGCCTAAGACCTAACTATACACTAAGGATGGTCCAGTCTCCAACTGACTATATGGGTCAGATTTTCAGAAAATGTACAATTGGCAGCTCAACTCATTTAGAAAATTCTGCTACATTAGGCTGAAAAATGAAGAATACCGGGTATATCTGAATATATTTTGTTTCCCATCGGTTTAAAGTATCAGTTTTGTTTTGTTAAACTGGTGATTGGTGAAAGCAAATTGTACATTTTCTAATAACTTGACCCATAGTATGTATTAGGGGATCTGTGTGTCTGACTGCGCATGTCTATTACAGTGCATGTTGGGATAGATTCAGTTCAAATCTGAAATCAATCTTTTATAATGTCAGGATAAGGTCAGGATAAGGTCAGGATTAGGTCAGGATAAGGTCAGCATAAAGTCAGCATAAGGTCAGCATAAGGTCAGGATAAGGTCAGGAAAAGGTCAGAATAAGGTCACCAGTTAAACCTTCCTCACGTCCCTGGATAATTTCGTTTAAAATAAATTAAATTAAAAGATTAAGAAAAACAATTATAAACACATAACAACCAGAGGGCTCTGTACCTGTTGTTATGTTAGACGTGTTGGCATGGCAACCATGGCGGACGTGAGTAATTACAGAGTAAATATTTAACATTCCTCCTCTTGCTCTGCTCTATTTTTCTAAGTATTTTTCTGCCGGTAAAAAGAAGATAGAATGTCCCACACAAACAGGTGGACTTGTGCGGGACCTTTATACGTTATTCTCAGCTTAAACCTTTCACTGCCGGGTGCTCGTGCATCATGCTGTCAGGAATCAATCCATTCATGCATCAGGAACAATTGGCACTGGTACACACTAGAGCACCAAGTCAGTAAGTCAAGGTGACCTGTGCATAATGGTGACGACCCCAGGGCCCTGGTGCATAATGGATCTGACAAACATATCTGAAGGCCTTATAAGTCCTTATAAGGGGACCCTACATACTGTTATAATAGGAAGATTTAGACACCACTAACACAACACTTATGCATCCACTAACTATTAGTATATTACTACCATTGTGGGAATATTGTAAAATTCGGAACTACTCTTTGAGAGTTTTGAATATTTATTTGAAGTCTTATTCAGAAATGTATCTGCATCGCCCCCTTCCGCCTTCCGGCTCAGAGGCCTAACCACGTTTCATCCCGCCACACACTCATGAACTTCTTTCTATCCTCCAAAATACGCGCCAATGTCCATGTCACTGTTATCGTAGATTCTGACCATGTGGGAGGGAGGGGAAGGAAAATGCCCAGCAGGACAGCAAAGGGTAGGGGAGGGGGTACTGATTAAGAGCGGGAGGGAGAGGGGAGGGGCGATAACAAACTGACGAGGACAAGGTGAGAAGGTGTAGGGTGGGGATTGGGCAGGTGTGATGCTGGTCACTTTAGCCTTGTATCCAACTCATTTCATTTTTATTTTTAACCTGTGGCTGATTGGATCCTTTATCTATCAAGGTAAGTAATTGGTCCAGCCAGAATAAGCCAATCAGCCCAGGCCCAGCCATGTGTAATTTCTGTAATCTGTCTAGTATATAAGAATAAAATTGATTATAGCCGTCCTCATTCTATTTGGTTCGGTTCTGGCTTTGAAACATACCTCTCTGTATGTTGCGTTGATTAATTTCTCACCAACTGCTGACCCTAAATTTATATTGAAGAATGACCCTGAATTCTTCAATATCTCGAGAGGCCTGCAATGCAGATGACCTTGGCCTAGCATTTCTTGAGATATCCGCACAGCGGTAATAATGTATTAATAGTTAGTGGATGCGTTAGTGTTGTGTTGATGCATTGTCCTTCCTCCTTTGCATGACACACACATAGTTTTCCAATTGTAAGGTCCGTTTTTGAGCTGTTGTTCACGACAATACTCAAGATTCAAATGTTGAATCGGATCGTAGAGTCGTAACAGTGTGAGTGCCAGTTGTAGGGCTTACAACTCGGATTCAGCGAGTCGTAAGACTTACAACTCAGAAAACAGAAAAAAAACGGGTCGGGCTATCCGTTACAATGTGCGTTGTAATGGTGATATCCATAAAAAACACTTTTTTGGCCTGTTTTTAGCAGGGTGCTCCCGATTCGAGTCGTATAGTGTGAGATGTAAGTTGTAGTTGTAAGTTGTACGACCAGCCGGATGCGTACAGTGTGAGGCGGGCATAAGCTGAGGAAGGCATCGCCTGAGAGAATTCAGGGCTACAAGTTTCTCCTCCCTTTGATAGGTTGGAATAACCATTGTCTGCATAGGCTATTCCTACCCACCACTTTTTTTTAAAAAAAAGCTAACGGTTGGAAGACCTGGATCGTATCCAGAAACCTGTTTGCCGATTTGTCTATATTTTTTCATTATTTTCTTTATTTTTTTTTATTTATTTTTTTTTTATTTTTTTTTTCATTATTGTATAACGTCGGACAAATAAAGTATTTTTCAATTCAATTCAATTGTGTGTATAGACTATTCCTACCAGCTGGATCTAGCTGGGAATTTCACACATAGGAAGGAATTGTTTCCCTACCTATATCGGTGAAGGGAGTGCTGTAAGATTGCCAAATTATTGTTTCCTGATACAACAGAAGCCTGTAGCATCTATGTTATCTTGATTGCTGTGATTAAACAGTCTTGAACAGCTGCTGCTCCGAGTTACTCCGAGTTTCTCCTGCCTAAGACCTAACTATACACTAAGGATGGTCCAGTCACCAACTGTCTATATGGGTCAGATTTCCAGAAAATGTACAATTGGCAGCTCAACTCATTTAGAAAATTCTGCTACATTAGGCTGAAAAATTAAGAATACCGGGTATATCTGAATATATTTTGTTTCCCATCGGTTTAAAGTATCAGTTTTGTTTTGTTAAACTGGTGATTGGTGAAGGCAAATTGTGCATTTTCTGATAACTTGACCCATAGTATGTATTAGGGGATCTGTGTGTCTGACTGCGCATGTCTATTACAGTGCATGTTGGGATAGATTCAGTTCAAATCTGAAATCAATCTTTTATAATGTCAGGATAAGGTCAGGATAATGTCAGGATAAGGTCAGGATAAGGTCAGGATAAGGTCAGGATAAGGTCAGGATATGGTAGGGATTTGGTCGGGATAAGGTCAAGATAAGGTCAGGATAAGGTCAGGATAAGGTCAGGATAAGGTCAGGATAAGGTCAGGATAAGGTCAGGATAAGGTCAGGATAAGGTCAGGATAAGGTCAGGATAAGGTCAGGATAAGGTCACCAGTTAAACCTTCCTCACGTCCCTGGATAATTTCGTTTAAAATAAATTAAATTAAAAGATTAAGAAAAACAATTATAAACACATAACAACCAGAGGGTTCTGTACCTGTTGTTATGTTAGACGTGTTGGCATGGCAACCATGGCGGACGTGAGTAATTACAGAGTAAATATTTAACATTCCTCCTCTTGCTCTGCTCTATTTTTCTAAGTATTTTTCTGCCGGTCAAAAGAAGATAGAATGTCCCACACAAACAGGTGGACTTGTGCGGGATCTTTATACGTTATTCTCAGCTTAAACCTTTCACTGCCGGGTGCTCGTGCATCATGCTGTCAGGAATCAATCCATTCATGCATCAGGAACAATTTTAAAATATGTTCAAGATAATATTAATATATATTTAGCATAATACGAAAAGGAAAATATCATTAATAGGTTTGAGGCTCCAGGCGATATCAGCAGATGGAGGATTGGTTTAGAATATATCAGTTTTAAGAAATAAATAATATTCACTTAAAACACATAAATAAATTAGAAACAGGCAGTAGGTGATCAATGTGGTTAAAATTTTGAGGTTGTATGTTTTCATATTCGCGACATTTCCTGATGTTTTATCAAAGGCAAATGAAGTTATAATGCGTACTCACGGTTAGACAGGGTTAATGATTAAATGATTGACACTGATTAAATGGCGCCTGTACAGTGTGTGACAGTATGTGACAGTGGTGTATGTAGGCACTAATGTAGGCCGTGTAGTGAGTGGTCCCCAAGTTAAACATGTTCTTTAAATATCTGATGTTAAACTTTGGTCAGAAAATACTTTCTAACTTCTAACTTTTCTAGAAGTTCTTTTCAAACCCGTCTGACACATTGGACCAGTATATTTTACCCTCTAGTTTATCATATTATGTTGTATGGTCATTTCTAGTTCATTTTTTCACATCTAAAGCAAATTAATCCTTTAACAGATGGTAGTATACTACCCCAGTTGTTAGTGTTAGTAAGACCACCTTTAGGAGCTGAACTAAACATCATACAACAATAGATGGTAGTATACTACCCCAGTTGTTAGTGTTAGTTAGACTAGCTATAGGAGCTGACCTAAACATCATACAACAATAGATGGTAGTATACTACCCCAGTTGTTAGTGTTAGTAAGACCAGCTATAGGAGCTGAACTAAACATCATATAACAATAGATGGTAGTATACTACCCCAGTTGTTAGTGTTGGTAAGACCAGCTATAGGAGCTGACCTAAACATCATACAACAATAGACGGTAGTATACTACCCCAGGAGTTAGTGGAAGACCAGCTATAGAAGCTGACCTAAACATCATACAACAATAGACGGTAGTATACTACCCCAGGAGTTAGTGGAAGACCAGCTATAGAAGCTGACCTAAACATCATACAACAATAGACAGTAGTATACTACCCCAGGAGTTAGTGGAAGACCACCTTTAGGAGCTGAACTAAACATCATACAGCAATAGATGGTAGTATACTACCCCAGGAGTTAGTGGAAGACCACTTTTAGGAGCTGAACTAAACATCATACAGCAATAGATGGTAGTATACTAGCCAAGGAACAAGTGAAGGTCCACTACAGTAGATGGTAGTATACTAGCTCAGGAACAAGTGAAGGTCCACTACAATAGATGGTAGTATACTAGCTCAGGAACACGTGAAGGTCAACTACAATAGATGGTAGTATACTACCCCAGGAGTTAGGGGAAGACCAGCTATAGGAGCTGAACAGCCTAGTGAAACATCATAAAACAATAGACGGTAGTATACTACCCCAGGCAGTGATCAGTGACAATCAATATGAACTAAACGAGTAACGAAGTTGTAGTATCTACTCATCCATTAGTTGAAGACCAGCTGAGTCAGAAACATTAACAAATATTGAATTGAATTGAAAAATCCTTTATATATATTTATCTTTGGATGTACTGGTACAATTAAGAAAGTTAGACAAATAGGTGACCAGGCTTTTGGATAAACTCCAGGTCTTCCAGCCGCCAGCTCCTTATAAATAGAAAAGATAAAAAAGGAAAATAATATAGATATAAAGGGACATGAGTGCCAGACCAGTTATACCCCACCCAATGGATACATGGGTCAGATTTTCAGAAAATGTACAATACGCCTTCACCAATCCTCATAAATAACCCACATTTAAGCCAAAAATCAGCTTCAAAATGCTGTTTAACATAACAGAACTGATACTTTAAATCCATAATGCGATACCAAATATACTCAGATATACCAAAAATTTATCATTTATCATCAGAATTTAGCATAATTGAAATCTGTAGAGCTGTCAATTGTACACTTTCTGAAAATCAGACTCACATGAAGGTACTTGAGACAGGTTGAAGCCAATGAATAGTGTATGTAAACTGTTTGTTGTTGCATTCTTTGCATACTTACCATTGCTCAATGAGAAAAAGAAATGGAGGAGATTTGAGCTTAATGCTACTCCAGGTGGACAAAAGGCCTGATGTATCATTGAGTGGAGGCATATCAAGTGCTGAGAGGTGTGTGAGGGACTGATGGTGGAGTGAAGTAGGGTGGGGGAGGGTTGGGTGGTCACAGGGCATGATAGTGGGGTGGTAGGGGATGGGGCTGAGGGTGGTCACAGGGTGTGATAGTGGGGTGGCTGTGGGATGTGAGGGTGGGGTGGTAGTGGTCAGAGCAGAGGGCTAGGTGGCCGCGGGGTGTGAGAGTGGGGTGGTAGTGGACGGAGCAGAGGGTTAGGTGGCCACGGAGTGTGACGGTCGGGGGGCCGCGGGGTGTGATAGTGGGGTGGCCGTTGGGTGGTAGTGATAGTGGGGTGGTAGTGATAGTGGGGTGGTAGTGGTCAGAGCAGAGGGTTGGGTGGCCATGGGGTGTGATAGTGGGGTGGTAGTGCTCAGAGCGGAGGGTTGGGTGGCCATGGGGTGTGAGGGTGGGGTGGTAGTGCTCAGAGCAGAGGGTTGTGTTGCCATGGGGTGTGAGGGTGGGGTGGTAGTGGTCAGAGCAGAGGGTTGTGTTGCCATGGGGTGTGAGGGTGGGGTGGTAGTGGTCAGAGCAGAGGGTTGTGTTGCCATGGGGTGTGAGGGTGGGGTGGTAGTGGTCAGAGCGGAGGGTTGTGTTGCCATGGGGTGTGAGGGTGGGGTGGTAGTGGTCAGAGCAGAGGGTTGTGTTGCCATGGGGTGTGAGGGTGGGGTGGTAGTGGTCAGAGCGGAGGGTTGGGTGGCCATGGGGTGTGAGGGTGGGGTGGTAGTGGTCAGAGCGGAGGGTTGTGTTGCCATGGGGTGTGATAGTGGGGTGGCCGTTGGGTGGTAGTGATAGTTGGGTGGTAGTGATAGTGGGGTGGTAGTGGTCAGAGCGGAGGGTTGGGTGGCCATGGGGTGTGATAGTGGGGTGGTAGTGGTCAGAGCGGAGGGTTGTGTTGCCATGGGGTGTGAGGGTGGGGTGGTAGTGGTCAGAGCGGAGGGTTGTGTTGCCATGGGGTGTGAGGGTGGGGTGGTAGTGCTCAGAGCGGAGGGCTGGGTGGCCGCAGGGTGTGAGGGTGGGGTGGTAGTGGTCAGAGCGGAGGGTTGTGTTGCCATGGGGTGTGAGGGTGGGGTGGTAGGGGATGGGGCTGAGGGCTGAGGGCCGTGGGGTGGTAGTGATAGTGGGGTGGTAGGGATAGTGGTGGTAGTGGTCAGAGCAGAGGGTTGGGTGGCCATGGGGTGTGAGGGTGGGGTGGTAGGGGGTGGGGTGGCCACGGGGTGCGAGGGTGGGGTGGTAGGGTTGGGGTGGCCACGGGGTGTGAGGGTGGGGTGGTAGGGTTGGGGTGGCCATGGGGTGTGAGGGTGGGGTGGTAGGGGGTGG
This sequence comes from Sthenelais limicola, assembly GCA_942159475.1. Classification (NCBI taxonomy): domain Eukaryota; kingdom Metazoa; phylum Annelida; class Polychaeta; order Phyllodocida; family Sigalionidae; genus Sthenelais; species Sthenelais limicola. Next base: position 20,229,160 of record OW804096.1, on the reverse strand, counting down.
GGTGACCACAGGGTGTGAGGGTGGGGTGGTAGGGGGTGGGTGGCCACGGGGTGTGAGGGTGGGGTGGTAGGGGGTGGGGTGGCCACAGGGTGTGAGGGTGGGGTGGTAGGGGGTGGGGTAGCCACGGGGTGTGGGGGTGGGGTGGCCACGGGGTGTGAGGATGGGGTGGTAGGGGGTGGGGTGGCCACTGGGTGTGAGGGTGGGGTGGTAGTTGTCCCATTCATACATGAGACAGCTGGAGTGTGTGAATCTTCACGCTCTAATGAACTTACTGAGAGAAGAAGCACCTTTAAGAGAGCTAATATAGTTTGTCCACAGGCTAAATAATACGTTATTGTTTGCATAAGACCCAGTTTAAAGCAGTGAAGTTCTAATGCTATTCATGGTCAGTGCCTGTCAACCTTTTGCTCCGCCGGTCGGTCCTTGCAATGGTCCATGTATACCTGCAGCTGTTTTTTCTATATTAAGACAAAAAGACATGCGTTTTGGAAAATTGAGAAAGGGATGAGTGGGGTGTTGTGTATGAGGGAAACAGCTGTATTTGTTCATGGTCAATCGCAACAAGCAACTCGAGCAACTCGCAGGGCAAAAGGTTGACCGGATGTTAAAAGAAATAGCAACAAAAGTTCCAACATATTTTCCCCCTCATATGAAAACCAAAAATCATGTATCTTAAGCCTGTGGACAAAACTAAAGCAGCATTAATTTGGTCTTCTCTACCATCAAAATAAACAAAAGTTGGAACTAAGCTTGTCTACAGACAAGATAGCTCCGGTCAAAGTCAATGAGCCTGTTTGTTTTTTAAATTCAATATTTTCATTTCATTTTTAACAAGGCGAAATTGGCTTTCAACAAGCAAATTACATTTTTGTTTCACAATAAGCGTACACAAACTCTGGCTCAGTATTTGATTATGTTTAGCCGAGTTTTAGGCTGATTTGGTGGGATTCCTCTAGACCTGTTTAAGGGAGTTATTTAGCTTCTTTGTTGTCAGTGGTTATACATGTCTACAAGCTACACAAGTCAACCATTCACAACTGAGAAGCAAAATACTGTAAATGTATTAATGTTCACACAGTATTTATATTCACTATTTTAGCGCACCCACCCTTGTATGCAAAAATAAAATCCTGTGCGAAAGATATAATTATTGCATAAACAAGGTGTAAGACTACCTTGCTGTGCAAATTTAAATCTGTGCGATAAGGTAGTGGTACATAAGGATGTTGTAGCTCAGATGGTAGAGCACTGGCGTGTAATATGGAAGTTGTCAGGTTTGTTTGATTCTTGCCTAAGTCCTTCCTAGGTAGGAGCAGATGTGAAATGTAACTATGGTGTTAATTGCTAACAAACAATTATTATTATAGCAATAGACAACGAGGATTTTAGCGTGAGAACGGTCTGTACGCCCATAGACGTCCCAAGGCCGAAGGCCGAGGGACATCCATGGGCATACAGACCGTTCTCACGCTAAATCCGAGTTGTATATTGATTTTAGTCTGTGATGGAACACGTCAGGTGGCGCCACTGGACAAAAGCGGTCTGTAGTATAATAAGTGCACACGAAATCTTACCCAAAATGGACTAATGTTCTATAATATATGTCCCACTGACAGAGTGTCGGGAGGCGATACATCTACTAGTTTTTCTGTGTGGTTGTGGCAAATGTCATAGTGAGGTTGCAGCTCAGATGGTAGAGCACCAGACATGTAATAGGGATTTGACTGTGGGTTTCCTCCCCAGGTCTTCTCTCATACACATGTATACCCATTTTTAATTCAATTTGAATCACTATGTACCTGACAGAGTAACTATAAAAATGTTGTTAATTGCTAATAAACAATTGTTCTATTTTGTCAGAGTGTCGGGAGGCGGTGGACGTGGTGTTCCTGCTGGACGCCTCAGGAAGTATTCACGCCAACAACTTTGCCAAGATGAAGGAGTTTGTGAAGCGGTTTGTGGAGGAGATGCCTATAGACTCTGGGGTGGCGCAGGCCTCCGTCATCACCTTCTCCACCAGGGAGAAAATAGAGTTCTTCCTCAAGGAATACAGGTGGGTGGAGAACCCGGGCTTTACCTACAGTATATTGTTATCTTGATGTGGGTTGATCAGGGCTGGTAACCACTCTTTATTCTGCCCCTGTACACCTTTCTGTCTCTGTATCTCACTCTTCTTTCTATCTTTCTGTCTCTCTCTGTCTCTCTCTGTGTCTCTCTGTGTCTCTCTCTGTCTCTCTCTGTATCTCACTCTTCTCTCTCTATCTCTGTCTCTCTCTATCTCTCTGTCTCTCTCTATCTCTCTATCTCTCTGTCTCTCTCTATCTCTCTGTCTCTCTCTATCTCTCTGTCTCTCTGTATCTCTCTGTCTCTCTGTATCTCTCTGTCTCTCTGTATCTCTCTGTCTCTCTGTATCTCTCTGTCTCTCTCTGTGTCTCTCTGTGTCTGTCTCTCTCTGTCTCTCTGTATCTCTCTGTCTCTCTCTCTATATCTCACTCTTCTCTCTGTATCTCTCTGTCTCTCTCTATCTCTCTCTCTGTCTCTCTGTCCCTCTCTCTGTATCTCACTCTTCTCTCTCTATCTCTCTGTCTCTCTCTGTCTCTCTCTATCTCTCTGTCTCTCTATGTCTCTCTCTCTGTCTCTCTGTCTCTCTGTCCCTCTCTCTGTATCTCACTCTTCTCTCTCTCTGTCTCTCTCTATCTCTCTATCTCTCTCTATCTCTCTGTCTCTCTCTCTATATCTCACCCTTCTCTCTCTATCTCTCTCTATCTCTCTCTGTCTCTCTGTCTGTCTCTCTGTCTCTCTCTGTCTCTCTCTGTCTCTCTCTCTATATCTCACTCTTCTCTCTATCTCTCTGTCTCTCTTTATCTCGCTGTCTCTCTGTCTCTCTGTCTCTCTGTCTCTGTCTCTCTCTGTATCTCACTCTTCTCTCTCTACCTCTCTGTCTCTCTCTATCTCTCTGTCTCTCTCTATCTCTCTCTGTGTCTCTCTGTCTCTCTCTCTATGTGTCTCTCTGTCTCTCTCTCTGTCTCTCTCTATCTCTCTCTTCTCTCTATCTGTCTGTCTCTCACTCTGTCTCTCTCTGTCTCTTGCTCTCTCTGTCTCCATCTGTCTCTTTCTCTGGCTCCCCCTTTCTCCCTGTGTCTCTCTGTATGTCTGTCTGTCTCTCGTTCTCTCTCCCTGTCTCCCTCTGTCACTCTTGGTCTCTTTTTCTACCTCTATCTATCCCTGTCTCTGCCTCCCTCTCTCTCCTCTTAGCGGCCTCTTCACTCTTTTTCTGGCTGTCTTTTTCTATTCTTTTTTTCACCAGAAAAAGAAATCGATTCATGGGCATTGGAAAATTGTATATAGGTAGCCTCTCTGCAATGAGAACATTATGTTATATCAATGCATTGATAACCACTAACTTAGACGCTCTGTCTCTCACTGTCTGTCTATCTCTCTGTCTCTCCCTGTATCACACTATTCTAACTCTTCTCTCTCTGCCTCTCTCTATTGCTGTCTATCTCTTTCTGTCTCTTTCTGTCTTTCTCCTCTTGCTAGCTCTCCATCTCTCTCTTTGTCTCCATCTGTCTCTCTAAGTCTCTCTGTTTTTGTTTCTCTCCTCTTGCTTGCTCTCTCTCTCTTCGTGTCCATCTGTCTCTCTAAGTCTGTCTGTTTCTGTCTCTCTCCTCTTGCTTGCTCTCTCTCTCTCTCTTTGTCTCCATCTGTCTCTCTAAGTCTCTCTGTCTGTCTCTCTCCTCTTGCTTGCTCTCGCTCTCTCTCTCTTTGTGTCCATCTGTCTCTCTAAGTCTCTCTGTCTGTCTCTTTCTCTGTCTCTCTCTCCCTCTTCGCCTTCTCTACTTTTCTTGCACTTCCCTGTGTCTTTCCAGACACCACTCTTCTATTCTATTAGCCAGAAACAAAAAATAATACATGCACAGTAGAAACTTTAACAGATTGCTTCTATGTAAGGACGTACGATCTTGATGAATTCTAGATTTCAGGGGGGGCGGGGTGTTCCCTTTATGTTTTAAATTTATTCAACAATTTCACATCGCAACATGTTTCAGTGACCGGCGGAACATGATGGAGGCCATAGATAGGATAACGTACACCAGGGGCAGCACCAACACAGCGTCTGCCTTACGTTTCGCCCATACGTCCGCCTTCCAGGAACGTAACGGAGACAGACGTAACGTGCGTGACGTCATCGTGCTGCTGACGGACGGGCAGTCTAATGACAGGGAGGACACACTAAAGGTGCGTTTCCACTGGATCGCTTGTATCTGCGCTCATGGCTCTTGGCTCTTGCTTCGCTTATTCATAATGTGCTTTTCTTTCGCTCTTATTCCGCTTTTATTTATCGCAATACAAGCGCAGAGCGATTCTACTGGTGCGCTTAATTGTTTCTTTATGAAATCAATGGCAAATCTCTTGGTCCACTCTCATTGCTCTCTTGGACCGATTCTTAAACACACAGAAAGAGCGTCATGTAGTTGCGCTCGTATCAAACCCAGCAGATATGAGCGCTATGTCAAAAAGAAGTGCCTACATCATTGTTTAAGAGCATGTAGAAAGCGCATTAACTAATTCCGTTGGACCCGCTCTGGGTTCACTCTGCCTTCACTTGTTAGGCGCCCAGGGAAATATAAAGAGCGGGCCCTGAGCGGATTAAAAGAGCGAGCCAGTGGAATCGTAGCCTTAGCATAAGTAGGATGATGGATAATTTAATATAATATAGAATTTCATTATTTCCTATGTGCTAGCCACTTTACTGGTGTCTTTACAATAATTTAATAACATGTTATTTTTGCAATATCAAATTAAACATGATGGCTAAGGAAGCCGTAGAAACAAAAATAGAAATCAAAAGTTTTAAGTATCAGATATTATGTTTGAGAAATAATGTTTTAGTACAATTTGCAATGCTCACACAAACCAACAAAATCAAACATCAACGTTTTCAAGTCAACAAAATCTGGAAAATAATTAGTCAGTTTTCCCTCAGATGACTGGTGAAGACTTGAGATATTAGTGCAGGATGTGTCTGTTATTCACTGGCCACCCTGTTTATTTATTATTATTATTATTATTATTATTATTTATTTATAAAATTTGTATAGTGCTGTTTACTGACAGCTTCTCTACACGTGCTTACATACAATAGGACAATAGGAGACTTGCATGGCCACCATCTTGTAGGGTCAGATTTAAAGAAAATGCACAATCTACAGTTCTACACATCTATCAAATTCTGCTAAATCAGAGTGAAAATTGGTAAATACTAGGTATATCTGAGTGTATTCTGTATTGTATTCATTCAATACATCTGTCTAAAATATATATGTATTTTGAACCTGATTTTCGTCTTAAATTTGGGTTATTTGACAGGATTAGTTAAGGACAATTGTACATTTTCTGAAGATCTGACCTCAAGCCGCATTTCATTTACAATTTGTACCTTACAAATACATGGATATATTTATTACACTTTCTTGAAAGTTGGTAAATGTATTCATGCTACAAGCAGCGTTGAGCACACGAAAAATGAACACATTCCCAGAAAGGCATCCTGTGAATACCTAATTAAAAAAAATATAAATTTTGCGACTTATGACTAATTTTGCTATAACACATCACATTTCCTGTACAATTTGTAGGAAGCGAAGACAGCCAGGGATAAAGGCATCCACATATTCGTGGCCGGCATCGGGGACTGGTTGGACGAGCACGAGCTGGACGCCATAGCAACGTACCCACGTGACCGCAACAGGTTCCGATTGGCCAGCTTCGACAATCTAGACGCCAACTTCCGGCGGACAATAAGGGAACTAATCTGTAACAGTAAGTTAAATAGTTAAATACATTATTTTACTTTATTATTATTAGCTAGTATATCATTTTATTAGTTAGTATATCATTTTATTAGTTAGTATATATATTATTTATTAGTTAGTATATATATTATTTATTAGTTAGTATATCATATTATTAGGTAGTATATACTGAATTAAAAAGAAACAAGCTTAAACATGGTTTGGATAAGGACCCGCTTTAGAATGAATCACTTCTATAAAAAAATGTTTCTTTAATAATCCAAGGCCAAGTTGACTGCTTACATTAGCATGTGAGACCAGGGTGACACGGCCAGGATACATTCACACCTAATAACAACACGGCAGTCCCTAGAGGGTCAGATTTTCAGAAAATGTACAATTCTTCTCCACCAATGCTCTCAAATAACCCACATTTAAGACAAAAATGAGCTTCAAAATGCAGTTTAACATAACAGAACTGATATTTTAAATCAATGCGATATAAAATATACTCAGATATACCCGGTATTCATCAATTTTCAGCCTAATTTAGCAAAAGTTCCCCAAAATGTAGAGCTGCCAATTGTACATTTTTTGAAAATCTGACCCTAGAATAGCCCCACAATAAACACGAGTATAAAATTATACATGTTGGTAGACTAATTATATGAATCATACCTGCCACCTAGGGAGGGGGTGGGGGGGGCGGGGGGGGGGGGGCTGACCAGGCAGTGACCTGTACTGACCTCACCTACACCATGGCTCTGGGTCAGTTTGTCCAAATGTGCTTCTTTGCCACAATAGTACATTTCCTTCCATATGTGATGTGTTTCAGGAAAATGAGTCGCAAGTCGCAAAATTGATATTTTTCAAAGTGTTTTTACCACAAGATCTCTTAATTTAAAAAAAATTGTAATAAATATATCCTCGCATTTTGAAGGCCTTTGTATGGAGAATTTTAATTACTTTACTGGTAATTAACCATCCAGAAACCAAATCAAATTTGAAATATAGAAATACATATTAATGTATTATGATATATTAATATATCAATATATTAATGTATTATAATATATTGATACATATTAATGTTTACTATCATCAGAATATCCTTGATCCCCTCTTTTCAAATATGATTATATCTCAAAATCCATATTTTGCAACTTATGACTCATTTTCCTAAAACGGATCACATATGTTCTTTAGTAATATGTCAAAATGCAAAATTCTAGTATGATTTGATTCCTCTTATAGCGGAACTCTACTAGGGAAAAAACGGCGGCGACAAATTTTCTTGTTGCCCACTAACATCAGTTCATTTCATGTTTGCAATTTAAACGCAAATGGAGGAGTGTCAGATGTGTTGCCACATTCTCTGGGAACTGTTGTTTCTGTATGGATATTTGTTACAACAAATTAGTGGGCAACAACAAAATTTGTCGCCGCTGTTTTTCTCTTTAGTGGAGTGGCCCTATTATCGGTCTCCTTCACTCACTGTTTTCATTATTTCTTGAACTATTTATACCTTCACAACATCATAAATTTTTTTCTGATATTGTCAATAAAAGAATATGATTCATGACATCAGATGAGTAGCAAATCTTCCAGACAATTATCATCCACCAAATTATATTTCTCCTACTGGATGGTTTCATCTCAAAAAATTGTCATCCATTTTTGTTTAACTTGATGTTAAAGCTGCATTTTAAGCTATTATGATAAAGACACTCTTATCAAATTCACTCACATTATGAAAGGAAATGGAAGGAAATGGAAGAAAATGTAGAAAACATATTTTGTTACCGACATGTAAATATAAAAATAAGGCAAGCGGTCAATTTTCTCGGGATTTGTTTAACAATGATGGAAATTACCACATACAAAGTTGGTTTTTTTGTTCATATTTCTTTATTCAGAAAGTTAACAAAATTAAATCTGTAGATGATTTTCATTGTGCCCTGAAACTATACGTTTACAAATACATGGAGGTGTAAGGGGTGAGAAAAGTCATCAGGCTATTTAATTACAAATATACATAATATTAACAACAGTCATTCAGACAGAGGTATGAGATGAGATGGAATTGGTCCAGACCCTTCAGTTATAATCCAAGTATTACAATTATACGAAAGGTGTGAGAGGGTATTGGTGGTTCCCGAATTGGATAAACACAGATGACAAATCCGTCCAACTAGTAACATATCAATAAGACACTCAGCTCTTGTTAATTCATAATTGAACATCATCACATTCAGGATCTGACGGAAAACAGGGCCTGACCTAGTCACTAAAGACTAATAGATTGGCATATGCCACTATTTACTCCTGAATAAGGAAATGTTCCAAAAAAAATAATGAAAATCAATAGTAAAGATATAGAGATCAAGTGTTTTGAAGGAAAAATTCCAAAGAAATATGGTAATATTACAAAGTTTGCACTGAGAGTGTAGAGTAGGTCTGGCCCAGTGTGCTGACCTGAGGTTGCCCTTTTGGCTGGGTGGGGTAAGGGGGCTAATAAGGGGTTGAGTAATAGGGTGGGGTGGAGGTATAGGCGACAATTAGGTACAGTTGGGTTAAGTCTTCAGAAAATGTACAATTGGCCTTGACCAATCCTCTCAAATAACCCAAATTTAAGACGAAAATCAGATTCAAAATACAGTTCAACATAACCAGACAGATATATTGAATGAATACAAAAATACTCAGATATACCCAGTAGTTATCACTTTTTACTCTAATTTAGCAGAATTTAATAAATGTGCAGAACTGTAGATTGTACATTCTCGGAAAATCTGACCTAGTTAGTGGTGCTGTATTTAATACGACATGTGAACAGCCATATATGGGTGAGTTCGCTGAGAAATGTACAATTTACGACTCTACACATTTGGTAGATTCTGCTAAATTAGACTGAACACTGTTAAATTACTTGGTACATCTGAGTATATTTTGTATCACGTTAACTCAGAATACCTGTTTGGTTCTGTTGAACTGAATTGTGATGAGAGTTTTGGTGCTAAACTTGGGTAATTTGAGAAGATTTGTGAAAGTAAATTGTACATTTTCTGACGACTTTATCCATATATACAGCATTATACTGGGGTTACTTGAGGTCTTCACAACAAACATGCCTTAATAACATATTAATTATACTAAATAACATATTGATGCAGTGTGATTACTTCCTACTTGTATCAACACTTCAACTGCCAGCCCTCATATGGGTCAAATTGTCAGAAAATGTACAATTGGCAGCTGTAGATATTTAGTAAATGCTGTCAAATTAGACTGAAATTTGGACAATACTAGGTAAATTCGTGTATATTCAGTATTGCATTGATTCTAGCAATGTGTTTGGTTAGGTTAAAGTACATTTTGAGAGTCATTTCTGTCTTAAATTTGCGTTATTTGAGAAGATTGGTGAAGATGAATTGTACATTTTCTGAAAATCTGACCCATATGTAAGGTCAGGCACACAAAACATACCCAAATTAGTTTAGATTTTAGATTTAGAAATATTTTATTCAGGACATTGAACATTTTCATACGTACAGTACAAAATATTCACAGGACAGCCTGATTTGCCAAAAATATTTTACAAAAAATAAGTAAGGTTACAAGAGTAGATTGTGTCGATACAATATAAGTTATGATTAATTAAACTAAAATTTTAGAGGCATATTTTCTTATGATACGATAGAAAACATATTACAGATTTTCAATATAGAATAAAATACATGCCCTCAATGCAAATCACTGACAAAAGGTGAGAAATGACGAGCAACTAATTAAGGAAAGGAAGTTTTACAAACGACCAATAAATGCTAATATTCCTCTTTGAGATTATTTCTCTCATTATCATTCCGTTAAACCTTTATAATGCGTTGTTCCCAAGTTTCAATAAAAAAAAAGAAACCTGTAACCTTTGAGAAATTTTAATCATTGACTTTTGACCAAAAAAAGTTAAATTTATTCAATAACATCACTAATATTTACTGAATCAAGTAACTGATATCAATCGATAGGAAATAATTTGCCCTTAAATTGTTTTTATTTGACCTAAGATATCAGTGCATTATTTTCCGAGTTATTTGCAAACTATTTGATGACGGTTTTGATGATGCTAATCGTCTCCAAACATGTTTAGAACTAAAAGGTTTTCATTTGCAGTGTGGAGATCATAATAGAGAATACCTGTATGTTGCCAAGGGTTCGGCCATATGATTGCAATCCCCATGTCTTGTAGATACTACTGCCGGTCCTGGGTAAGACCTTAAAGTGCCTGGTCCTGGGTAAGACCTTAAAGTGCCTTTCTGTCTCTTTTCTCTGTCTCTCTCTCCCTTCTTCTCTATCTCTATTTCCTGGGTATGATCATAAACTGCCTCCCTTTCAGCTCTCCCGCCCTTGATATAACACTTCAAAGTGTTGATAAGGGCGTAAAGCAATTTATCTCACTCACTCACTCTTGTAGATACTAGTGTAGTTAGACACAGCAGTGGGTGGAAAACCATGGTTTTTCTTCATTGAATTGCTGTCCATGAGCCCATGATCTTCTCATGCTAATGAATCTCTTTGTTTATGTATAGCCAGTGTACTTTGTGCCAGGACTTTGCACAAGGATGTTTGATGTTTGCTGTATAAAAATTCTAAAAAAGAAAATGTTGACTGCCCTTGTATATATGTATAGAGGTAATAAACCTGAGCCTTGTGTTCTGCAGATGTGAACGAGTGTGAGCGCTTCCCGTGCAGGAACCACATTAAGTGTGACGACATGCTCGGCTTCTACTCATGCACCTGCTCAGAGCGCTATGGGGGTGAGCGGTGCGACCAGCGTAAGTCATTACTCAACTTAAAACATTTTGTAAATTTTGAGTGTATACATGTAATTGGCCTTTAATACAAATAAAAAAATAAAAAAACCCAAAAAACTGGGGAACGATGTTGTGTTTGTGAATGTGAAACGGATGTTCAAACAACGTTACCTGAATAAATATCTTGTGAAAAAAATGGCGCATTACTCTAGTTTAGACCCAGTTTGGTCAGATTCTGGGGTGTATTTTTTCACAACAGACCACGGCAATCACTTCCGGTAAGGAATGGGGGTTATAGATGTCAAAATAACTGGTAAATAAAAGTCAGTAAGTGGTAAATAACAGTCGAATCTGACCAAGCCGGGTCTAAAAGCACTAATACCCTCGGTTTTGGATGGTCTGGGTGGTCTATTGCCTGGTGGAAATTCTTGGGGCTAACGCCTCTCGAATTATCCACCAGGCTATAGACCACCCAGACCATCCAAAAAACACCTCGGGTATTAATGCTATAACAAGTAACAAGAACAAGTAACAAGTACTTGAGATGATACAGCAAGAATCATATGTGACAAGTAGGCTACAGGGAATTTGTGCAATAGGATCACTCTTATAGTAAAGCACAAATGATCTCAAATTCATTCAAGCAATAATTGGTATATTGACAATATTGTAACAATATATTTGTTCATACTACCAATAATGTGTATGTTTACATCACTCAATCCACATATTAACTGAACAAACATTATGTTTTATAACTTCTGTTTACATCACTCAATCCACATATTAACTGAACAAACATTATGTTTTATAACTTCTGTTTACATCACTCAATCCACATATTAACTGAACAAACATTATGTTTTATAACTTCTGTTTACATCATTCAATCCACATATATTAGCTGAACATACATTATGTTTTATAACTTCTGTTTACATCATTCAATCCACATAATATTAACTGAACATACATTATGTTTTATAACTTCTGTTTACATCATTCAATCCACATATATTAACTGAACAAACATTATGTTTTATAACTTCTGTTTACATCATTCAATCCACATATATTAACTGAACATACATTATGTTTTATAACTTCTGTTTACATCATTCAATCCACATATTAACTGAACATACATTATGTTTTATAACTTCTGTTTACATCATTCAATCCACATATATTAACTGAACATACATTATGTTTAATAACTTGTTTACATCATTCAATCCACATATATTAACTGATCATACATTATGTTTTATAACTTGTTTACATCATTCAATCCACATATTAACTGAACATACATTATGTTTTATAACTTCTGTTTACATCATTCAATCCACATGTATTAACTGAACATACATTATGTTTTATAACTTCTGTTTACATCATTCAATCCACATATATTAACTGAACATACATTATGTTTTATAACTTCTGTTTACATCACTCAATCCACATATATTAACTGAACATACATTATGTTTTATAACTTCTGTTTACATCACTCAATCCACATATATTAACTGATCATGCATTATGTTATACAACTTCTGTTTACATCATTCAATCCACATATATTAACTGAACATACATTATGTTTTATAACTTCTGACAGGGTGCAACAAACATGCAGATGTAGTGTTTGCACTGGATGCGTCCGGTTCCATGGGACGCGAGAACTTCAAACGCTCCATAGACTTTGTGCGTGACGTCATCAGTGGTCTGCGCATCGGCTCGAGTGAGTCTGCGCAGCACTCCAGGGTGGGCTTCATGACCTTCTCCAACCGGGCGGAAGTCCTGTTTGACCTTGGTGACTATGATACCAAGTTCCAGGTCCTCAATGGCCTGCCGCCCTACTATACTGGAGGTAAGGGTGCTTATGGTTATTTGTGATGTGTTCCAGGGAAATAAGTCATAAGTCGCAAAAATGATATTTTTCAAAGTGTTTATTTTGTAAGATCAGTTTATTGGAATGTTCTGACCCTTGGAGAGTTCATCAATTATATTATGATTCTGGTACTATTTACATCAATTGATGTATCAAATTCCAAGACAATGTATGCAATTTATCCTTTCGTTTTAAAGGTTCTCATATAGAGTATATTTAGTTACTTTACTGGTTATTGCCCGCCAGAAATATTGCAAACTTTTTTTATTAAAAATAAAAATGTCAAACTTAAAATCTGGAAATACCTATTAGAGTATCAGACTGTTTACTATCATTAGAATCGGCTTGATCTCATCTTTTCAAATATAATGATGTCTCAAAATCTCTTTTTTGCGACTTGTGACTCATTTTCCTGAAACAGGTCACATTTGGTTTCATGTTTGTGTTTACAGTAGCCTACATATGTGATGCGTTACCAAAAAATACGTAACAAGACAATTTTTTCAAAGTGTTTTATTTACAAGATCTGTTGGCTGGAATATTTTCATTTTGTGGGTGTCTAGTGCTTCAAGTCTTATTGATACATGCATCAAATTGTTCAAGACAGTCTATTATATATATATATTTGTAATGACCCTCGGTGTGCGCAGGGGAGGAGAAATAAGAACAACAAGTTGTCAGCTATATTGTAATTACTCTAATTTATTCCATAATGCAGATCCGAACAGGTACAATAGTATCACGTATAGGAAAAGGTGTTATAACTAAATAATAAGAGGTACAAAGAAGCGAAGGAGAATATAGTGAAGTCTACTAGGTCATACTGCCACCTTGTGGCCACTCTAAGAATTATACAATACGAAATGACATGCGCAAGACGCGATAAATGGATGCGCAGCATGCGCGCGCTATACAATCCATATTAAAACAATCGTAAGTAGTATAAAGAGTGAGGTTAAGCAACGGCACTACATATTCTTTCATTTTTCCAGTTACACAATATGTATAATTTCATGTTTAGTTCCCTAAGGTGGCTATAATAACGCTCCATCTGGCAGTTAGCTTGTTTAACCTATACTGATCTCCCACAAAGCAAACTGGTTTTATATCCTATTTGTTCAGCATGATATTGTTTCTTTGTGGACTGTTCATATAAGTATTTCTTTAACAATGACCAATATTGTTTCTATTGTGTACATTTAAATCTGGTATAGTTTCTCAGATTCAAAATATAAATCTGGCATAGTTTCTCAGATTCAAAATATAAATATAAATGTGGAATAATTTCTCAGAAATATAATTGCCGTAAATCTGTATGTAACAGGTACAACTAATACCGCTGACGCCCTCCAGGTGGCCCGCAACCGGATGTTCACACGAGAACGAGGCGACCAAGATGGCGTCCCCAACATCCTGGTCCTCATCACAGACGGGAAGTCTAATGACGAGGAGGAAACGTGGAAGACGGCCATGGAGGCACGGAATGATGGGATACAGGTGGTGGTGGTGGGGGTGGGAGGCAGTGTCAACAGCAGGGAGTTAGAAGGAATGGCCAGCGCACCCACCTCCAAGAACGTCATTCTCGTCAGGACGTTTGGAGAGTTGCGCAACTTCAGGGAACAGCTCTCCAGGTCTATCTGCAACAGTGAGTTCACTTTATTCTTCAATTAGTTAATTAATTTAATTGATTAACTTTATTTGATTAGACAGCTGACAGTAGGCCTACAAGTGGTACATCTCCTACAAGGGAGGTTTCCATTCCTTCCCAGGCCTATAACCTACAATACACGTATTTACAAGGGTGTTACAATGCTAGCCCTGGTCCTGGGTAAGACCTTAAAGTGCCTTTCTATCTCTTTTCTCTGTCTCTCTCTCCCTTCTTCTCTATCTCTATTTCCTGGGTAAGGCCATGAAGTGCCTTTCTGTCTCTTTTCTCTGTCTCTCTCTCCCTTCTTCTCTATCTCTATATCCTGGGTAAGGCCATAAAGTGCCTTTCTGTCTATTTTATCTGTCTCTCTCTCTCTTCCTCTCTATCTCTATTTCCTGGGTAAGACCATAAAGTGCCTTTCTGTCTCTTTTACTCTGTCTCTCTCCCTTCTTCTCCATCTCAATTTCCTGGGCAAGACCATAAAGTGCCTTTCTGTCTCTTTTCTCTCTCTCTCTCTCTCCCTTCTTCTCTATCTCTATTTCCTGGGTATGACCATGAAGTGCCTTTCTGTCTCTTTTCTCTCTCTCTCTCTCCCTTCTTCACTATCTCTTTTTCTCTGTCTCTCTCTCTTCTTCTCTATCTCTATTTCCCGGGTATGATCATAAACTGCCTCCCTCTCAGCTCTCCCGCCCTTGATCCATATTAAATGTGTTGATATGGGCGTAAAGCAACCAATCTCACTCATTCTTTCTTTCTTTCTTTTGCTAACATTTCACCATACTACTATGCTTAGCAACTCTTTCAAACATTGTAAACAAATAAGTATTTTTTTTTATTCTTGATTTCACTTTGATTAATTTAATTGTGCAAAACAAATTTTCCCTGTTCTCAGCAACAGTACAATATACAATACATAATGGCATAGGCAAATAGTTGATCAAAACAATGCTAACATACATAAGAACTATCAACAGTGTTTATGGGTCGGATTTTCAGAAAATGTACAATTGGCCTTCACCAATCCTCTCAAATAACCCACATTTAAGACAAAAATACGCTTCAAAATGCAGTTTAACAGAACAGAACTGATACTTTAAATCAATGCTATAGCAATTATACTTAGATATACCCGGTATTCATCATTTTTCAGTTCAATTGAGCAGAATTTCCTAAATGTGTACAGCTGCCAATTGTACATTTTCCGAAAATCTGACCCATATCTATTGATGGCTCTGAATACATTAATTCAACCATCCAATCTACATTTAATTTTCTCCTAAATTTAGTTATCTCCGTATAAATTAATTTAACCAGCCAATCTGCAATTAGTTATCTTTCTATGCATTAATTTAACCAACCAAATAATTACTTAGAGACTGTTGACTACATACGATAAGATCATGTCTTAAAGGCATCTTAGCAGCATCATAAATTTACCACTATGAGATCATTTGGATGAGAGGGGCGGTACATAAACACATGCATGTGAGGAAGATATAAGGACTCCCAGACTAGACTAGATATGGGTCGGATTTTCAGAAAATGTACAATTGGCAGCTGTACACATTTAGTAAATTCTGCTAAATTAGGCTGCAATTTGGCCAATACCAGGTAAATTCGAGTATATTCTGCATTGCATTGATTCTAGCAATCTGTTTGGTTAGGTTGAACTGTATTTTGAACTTTTTTTTCGTCTGAAATTGGGAATATTTGAGATTATTGTTGAAGTTGAATTGTACATTTTCTGGAAATCTGACCCACATGTGAGGACTAGATAAAGTGCAGGGCAAGTTAAAGCTGCATGCTCAGATACCGTCTGTAAACAACGTGGATATATTCTACCCTTTCTACCATTATTTATATATTTGTTTATTATTATATCCTACATTGTTTCCCATTATATATATTTATTCATTCATTCATTATCTTCTACTCTTTCTCCCATTATTTATTTATTTGTTTATTCATTATAGTATACCCTTTCTACCATTATTCATTTATTTCTTTATTCATTATATTCTATCCTGTTTACCATTATGTATTTATTCATTATATTTTGCCCTTTATACCATTATTTATTCATTCATTGTATTCTACCCTTTTTACCATATTTATTTATTTATTTATTTATTATTCATATTCTACCCTTCCTTCCGTTTTTGTCTAAACCCATCTCAAACCCATTAAATATTTTAAGGATTTTGTCTAGTTGTTGTTCCTAAAGGGCTTCGAAAACATCCTCATTTGTATTTGGAGGATCCACCCGAATTCCTTCCTATAATGATTTCACATATCACCTCAGTCGATTCAACTTCAAATTCAACTTATAAACATAAACAGCAGTAGAATATTGATAAATTCAGTCGTATAAGTCATAATATGAGTACATTTGGTGAGATTTGTTTTTGTCATAATAGCTGGGAATGCGGCGTTAAGCTTCTAAAAGCACAAATACTATTCATTTAGTTTCTTAGGTTCAGCACGCCTAACCTTTAGGTAAACCTAAACGTATCCATATATGTCTGATATACAAACAAACCTTGAAAGGAAGAAAGAGCTTCAGAAAAACATTGCGGGAAAAATGTAACGCTATAAGACAAGCAAAATGTTTTATCTCACGATTAATTTTTCATACATAAAAATGCGATGTAATGTACAAAAAATATATGTATACGGTTACGTTATTAAGATAGGTTTCTTTGCGGAACCTCCCTAATAATTGTTCATGACATGATATATGGGTCAGATTTTCAGATAACGTACAATTGGTAGCTCTACAAATTTAGTAAATTCTGCTGAATTAGACTGCAATTTGGCCAATACTCGGTAAATTCGAGTATATTCGGCCTTGCATTGATTCTAGCAATCTGTTTGGTTAGGTTGAACTGATTTTAGAACTTTATTTTCGTCTAAAATCTGGGTTATTTTAGAAGATTGGCGAAGTTGAATTGTACATTTTCTGAAAATCTGAGCCATATGTACTACAGACAGAGGCTGAGGACCGTCCCACTCAGAGTAGCAGTAATTAAGTTATCTAGACATATCTAGTCTGACAGGGCATCCATCATCCAAGTCTTATTAAATTAATTTAGTTTCTTGTTCTTCTGATTAATGTGACAGCAGTATTTAGAAATATTATACGTTCCCAAGACGCAGTCAGTTCCCATACCATCACGTCTTCTTAAATAAGCATAAACAACTTGATAATTTTATTACAATATAAATATTTGAGTGAAAATGGTGTGCCTTACACACAACCATATTGGTTGTAACCAACCCATAGTCGGGATTTTATCGTGACATAATGTTCATAATCTATACTGAGTTTCAGTGAAATAGCGTTTAATTATGATGTAAATTTTGCTATATGTGTTTTGAGATATCATCATATTTGAAACGATGAGATCAAGCCGATTCCAATGATAGTAAACATTAGGACATTTAATAAGTATTTCAATATTTAAGATTTTATATTCTTTTATAAACAAAAAAGTTATAGAAGATATATTTATTACAATGTCTTGAAATTTGGTACCCGTATTTATGCTACTAGCAGCTCTGAGAATTCCAAAAACGAAAACATTCTAAGCAAGGTTTCTTACAAATTTCTAGGGGAGTGGTATTACCCGTAAACAAGGAGGACAGGGACTAGTAATTATTTATAAATAATCTACTTTGAAAAATGTCAATTTTGCGACGTGTGACTCATTTTCCTGAAACACATCACATATATCTTGTATTCATTATACTTTCCCCTTAATTTATGGCGAAACAAGAAGAAAGTTAAATGGGAATTAATGGTGAAACTGCGTTTACATCCTCACTTCCGGTCACTGCATGATAGACACACACCACACACTGTATGTGCGCCTCCATATTACCCACAGGAAAGGCTTCCATATTACCCACAATAAAGGTGTAATAAAGATCTAATGCCCACTTCCCTGCCATATAACCTAAATTTGATGAGATAAATATAATCATAAGTCACGAGCATATTCTCATCCAAGTGTAGGATGTGCAATTAGAGGTCCCTGCTTGGCCCGCTAATTAATTTAGCGATAATTAGACTTGAATCCAGGGACCCATGAATTAAACACATTCAGAGAGACATCAGTTAAATGCATTTGGGTCAGATTTTCAGAAAATGTCCAATTAGCAACTCTCCACATTTAAGAAATTCTCCTAAATTAGGCTGAAAAATGAAGAATACCAGGAATATCCCCAGTGAACACTATCGCATTTTTTTCTTAAATAACTTGCGCGAAAATCGGCCGCGATTTTCGCGCACCAGAACAGCGTCAGATGTTACTCCATGGAGCGCGAAATTGTACCGCGCGTGACGCGGTGCAGTGACGCGCCGTATGCGCGGTCGTTATTGCAGGTTATTTCGCGGTGGTATGGTCCTGTTCAAGGGGGGGACGGGGATGGTGTTACTATGGTTCATAATTTTAGGGGGGGTGGCGGGGTGAAAACGGAAAATATTGGTTTTAATTGTGGTTTATATCCGATATTATAATGCAATTAATGTACTGTACTGTACCATGCTGTATGAAAAAAGATGCATTATTATCGGCAACATTAAAGCAAGAGAAGACAAGACAATGGTTACATTTTCCTCCTTTATTATTTATTTCACACTCCAGTCACATATTATATATATAATACTTTCATTTGTACACACACAACAAAGCTAATTGCGACTGGAATAAAAGAGAATTCAGCCTATAATACTTCACATTCTACTACAAATAAATAAGGTTTTGACCAATATTCTAATTGAATCAAAGAACAGAGTAGACTGGCGGCGACATGGAATCACTGGAATTCAAATATTAAATTCTTAAATATTTCCTGATATGGCCTACAATGTCAATGTTCAATGTCAGTCACATAACATATGTATACATTGCATTTGCATTTGCATTTGCATTTAACATCAATATGGATAAATGGTTATTCCCTCTGCAGGGCAGATCGTCCAGGAGACCATTAACCGAATATAAGCCTGGTTTATGCATACACCATTTGAAAATAATATAAGCCTGGGCTTATAAACGGGGAAATATGATATTGCAATTATCCACAATACAGTTGTGCCTTACAAATATTGATAAATAATAGTGTTAAGTTTTGCAGATCAAGTACATCCTTGTAACCTATTATTATTAGAAGAGTAACGATCATTTATTTCTGCCTGTGATATTGAAATATATTAAGGTCTGGGCCTTATTCACCGAAAAATAAAATCATTAGTGGTGGTCGGCGATATTACAGCTGAATGCATTGAAATCAAATATTTCAAAACCTCCTTTCTCTTGGTGCAATATAAACTAGATAATATTGAGCAAAATACCCAAACCTTTATTTATACATAAATATTTCATGAAATTTAAAATATTCCAGTCGTTGCTATTAGAAATCCATTGTCATAGGCTTTGATAGCAGATGCCAATTATTTTCGCACCAAAACCATATTTTAAAGAGAAGAAGTATGGTCAGTTACATAAGGTTGTAGTCCATTATATGAAACCCATTTTGAGTAATATTATGTCTCCCTCCCTCTTTGTTCGTAAAGCAACAAAATTCCGTAAAAATCAATTAGCTATAGAGTTTGTATGGGGAAATCTATAACGTTGTTTACTTCATTAATATTGTAAGTTTTGATAAAAGCTTTAGTCTATATGATCGGGAATATGCTCTAGACTAACTATGCTAGCCAAAATCTGTTCAATATATTGAGGTTTGGCTGTAACCTGGCGCAACAATTGCAATTTGACTGGAAATAATTCAAACCGACATTATATTCCAAGGAACTTGAAGGAACAGGCTGAATGAAGGTATTTTACATTATTAATAGCAGAAATAAGTACTGTTGGTTCTGGGGCTAAATATATAAAAAAATAGCTAAATTAGGGGTAAATTCAGGGTTTAGAACATAGTCAGTTAATTCCCAGTTGCTCGCAAAAACCTTGCAAAATATATTACTGCATAACTCACTCAAAGCGGAAGTGTTGCACTTGAGGAATTTAAAAACACTGATTTTTATATGGATTGGTGTGAGACATCATGAAGCTGCCTCCCTTCTTCATTATACTATTTCACTCAATTCCTAGTCGACTAAGTTATACAGTTCCATTTGCATTCAGCACTAATATTATAGATTGAAAAGCACAACCCAGATCATCCTTATTACAGTGAATCATTTTAGGGGTGCAGTGTGCAACATAGTGAATTCGGAGACCAGAGACCGTTGGTCTCTGTCAAATTTTAACAGTGGAGACCGACAGGATTTTACAGAGACCGAAAAAAGGGGGGTATTAATATGGTAATTAAAAAATAACCCAGAATAAGGAAAGTTAGACAAGATAATTTTATCACTTGTTCATTTCACTGGAGACAGTCGGACTCAGCCTAATATCAATATCAGAGACCGGCACAAATTCAATGGAGACCTGGGCGTCGGTCTCTGAGTTATGTTGCACACTGGGGGTGGGGTCAGGATCAGTTAACTGCAAACTGTGGCTGATACTGGCATTCTTGGTCTGCTTGGCCGGTAGTTTGACTTGGATCCAGCAGTCCGCAGGTTGTTGCAAATAGCAATGTGTATCACTGAATCAATGTCCTTCTTTTCATTTGGCCTGGTGGTCATGACTGCCTCTGTAATATGATGAAACAGGGAAAAATTAATCAAATTGAGTACTTTCTTCACTAATTATTACACATATCTTGTATAACTATATTTACATCATATTATTGATATATTACAGATATTGCATCATATATTACATTTGCAAATGACAGGAATTATATATTGGTTAACAGTGGTCAAAATAAGGAGAGAAAACAGGTAGCTCCACTAAGAAAGCTAATGATGGAATCGGCTTGGCCACCAGAATGTCTGGTCTGTCTGTAAATGCCACAATTATTTTAGATTAGATAAAGATAATTCATAATTTCTGTTTAAAAACCAGCCCTTATTGGCACCCCTGAATATAATGTCTAACAAATATTTACTGGAATGGTCCATAAATTTGACCAACAATTAAAACCGAAATCCTCCACATTTGTGTAATAGACGTTCCGCAGTAATTTTTATTTGCTAAATCATCTGGGCAAGCTGTTATTTTGAATGCAGGTTAATTTGAAAACTGATAATAGTATTCCCATGATGTCACCCCAGTCAGCGGCTATCCTCACTGGCAGCCATACTGTGTGTCTATGCAGAGAGCGGGAGCCACCAGATCAACAGGCTTTCCCATTTCAAATGGTGATTATACTCATTATTCCAAAATGACACACTAAAAAAAGAACATCAGACGTATCAGCATACTTTATATTACATTCGCTAAAACTTTCGGAGGTGAAAACAGCTGGAAAACAGCATTTTTGAGTCTTGGAGAATACATGTCCACCTAATGTTTACAGGGTTTGACACACAGTATGGCAAGCTGTGGCCAGCGTTATGACATCAGTAAATACTATGTATACATAGATTTCACATTATAGTAACAACTTACCAAAAATTGCACTATAGAGCTGTTAAATCTTGAAAGACACCTCCCTGTCTGTCACACCACTATGGTTGAAAGCCTTCCCGGTGACAATCCCTGAGCTTGTTCATGATGTTTGTTGTGTCTGCTTTTGCATTTGTACCAGCAACTTGTGGCAGTAACTCTACCTGAAACCCAAAGTAGAACATTAGTATTTTGTATGCATTTCATGAGGATTTGAATCATTATCACATTTATATTGTCCACATACATGTATAATGTAAGTGGAGGATCCAGGGTCTAAACTAAGGTTGGGGACGGGGGGGCGGGGGGGTTCAAAGATGAAAAGGTTGTTTAGAAAGTTATGTACATAGCACATCTCAAATGTTTGTGTATGCTGCCTTCCCCTTCACAGATGTCACATTGACAACACACTTTCATTTCAAATGGTGATATACTTCATTTCTGTCCACATAACAATATTTACTTTTGGTGTTGGTAGGCTATAGCCTTTCTCCATCCGCAAGGAAGGAGAGGGATAGGTGCTATAATCATTTAACACTTTTCACCCAGGATCGTGATATCATCCCTGGCGTTCTAGGACCATTCATTCAACACTTTTCGCCCGATAAGCATGATCACATTTGTGGTCGGAGGTCATGCAGTCAATTGAAACCAAGATAAGGTTTATAATACAAGGAACATGGGCCTTGAATTCCTTGAAAGTCATGGACTTTTAATCTTGCTGATGTTAGACTTGTGTAAGTCTCTGATTTCGGTTTGGTTTAAAAAGGTACTTAAATAAATCTATTATATTAGAGTCCCTATACATCTATTATGTGTCACTCTCCTATAGATTCCTCTAGTCAGAATGTACCTACCTTTGAAGCAATACGATTCCTTAAGTAAGAACATAGCAGTCCAAGAGGTGTGGTTTCCTTGGAGGAAAGCTGTCAAATGGACGTCAGCCAGGTACTTTCATGGGGCTGCCACTGCAAAGGAAGACATTAAATCATGTTAATCGAGGCCAGTAGGAGAGAAAACCATTAATCAATCTAAGTACAAGAGGGACGTTTGCAAGAGTTTAAGACCTAAACTGGTCCATCATGATAAGATATAAAAACCACTAAGCATTAAAATGAAATTATATCTGTTTTCAGGGAAATAGTCAATAGTCAACAAGTTTCCCATTCACAAAATGATGTATTGTTCACCAAGGTCAAAAACATTATACCGCAAACACTGACAGAGAGAGTGATGGGTAGACAAATGGAGAGACAGAGACAAACACACAGCAACAGAGAGGCCAGAGAGAGAGAGGGAGAGACCATCAGATAGAGCTAGAGATGGACAGACGGACAGAGACAGAGACAGACAGATGGAGAGACATAAAGAGAGAGAGAGAGAGAGTGCCGGGAGAGGAGAGGAGATTTCAAATTAATAAAGTAATACTTAGATATGGATAAATCCCTGACTTTTGGTGTAATATTTCGAAACAATATAAAAAAGAAAGTTCCACTGCTATGGCCCCTAGATTTTCTACACATATATAGTGGAGGGTATATGTTAAAGATTTAATGAAAAAAAAGCAATTGACACAGGGGTCAAGGAAAAGTTGTGGTCGTCTAAAGGTGACCATGTCAGCAAATTCCTGTAGCAACTCAGACAGGCTCCATACATCATAGTATATATATTTATCGGATCTCCCTTGTACTATCATTTACAAGGGAGACAGTATACATACAGTACAGCAGGGGTCGACATAGGCTTTGGGTCAGTAACAGTTACACATATTTTGGACGAGTGAACTAATAATGGAAGTACTCGCCCACCACCCATCCAAGATTGATACAATTGTAGAAGTAAAATTAAAGAGATGGGGTCAGAAGCCAATATGAAGGGATCACTAATTAAAATGAATGCAGTGGCCTCATTATGCCATACCTTCATTGAAGTCTACTCTCTGGCTGTGGGAGGTTGCTCGCTGGAGTTTCAGCACTTCAGTATTCACTGGGATCTCACATAATTAACTGTCAGTATCCTCATCATCCTCATAGGGTCCTGGCTGCGAAGCCATGCATCCACATCTGTAAGTTAAAGGTAATGAATGGTGGTAAAATATCTTCTCACAATGTGTCACCCTAAAGCACTAAGTTCACTGCTTGTAAGATAGTATCCCATATGCTAGTAGCCTTGTAGGATAATCACCTATATTCTAGATGTTTACTTAGTCCATCTCCATTAAAACCTGACGCTAACAGTTATCTCATTGACAACAATGTAATATCATGTTTTCATTGTGATGTTAATTGTTTTTGACAGTCCCATCAAGTCGAAAAATTTTAGGCTGTGATTCTGAACCCTAAATACTAATTAAAATATTCATGAAAAGACATAGTCATACCTGTCTTTCAAACGCAACTTCTTAGTAGAAGGTCCCCTGGCAGTGTTACCCAGGACTATTTTGGCTGTGTTCTGTAGTCTATAGTGTTTTCATAGCGATTTACTAGTTGGGTCAGGAGGCTGCCAAAGGCAAAGGCTACTAACAATATGGTCCCTATCTCTATCAATTAACTTTGGATAGCTTTCCACCATCATGCTGGTAACAAGTACAAGATCCTGCCGTTTGGGATATATTTCCAACTGCAATTAAAATAATCAAAATATATATATTATGATCTTACAATGTATGGAATAAGTGTTTATAATCAATAATGATGAACCCACTCGAAAAAGGTCTTAGAGACTTCATTACCATTGACAAACTTTATAGCAACAGAATGCTGAAGAAATGGGGAACTCAACAATATGCACCATTTTGTACCATTGTGCACACTGAGAATAATGAACCCATCTATCATCCTACCATTGTCCACTAACCCATACAATAAGTCTATTCCCAAAATTATAGGCCTATATTTCTTCTCTCAAATCAAGTAGGTACAAATCAAGTCATACATAAGGCCTGATATTTTGGTCAAGGCACTGAGACGGGGCCATGCAACTATGCAGGTTATAAAATTAAACTTAAAGAATTCCGTCAGATTCACTTTTATGAACAGTTACTAATCTCACCTGTATGTTAATGGGCCTTTCTCAGATATTAGGAAATATCAAATAGTGATCTCCTTTACGTTTGATCAAAATATTATAAAAATGAAAAATAGTGGGAATAATGAGAATTGGTATGCTTGACATTTGGGGAAGAAAAGATAATAATCTTCCCAATACTACCGCTAATCTTTCTGTAATATAAATCTTGAAAGCAAATTGTCTACGAAATATGGCAGCCATTTTCCAATCATACCTTCACTGAAATCGATATTACATTCTTCGACATTTGTCACTATTATTTTTATATAGAACTAGACAATTAATGTTTTTTTACATACAGAAAAGATGTTGCTGGACTCATGCATTCTGATGAGGATACAGAGGACGAATATGAGCAGTAGGCCTACTTCGCAGAAAATGCCAAAATGTTACGTTTTATAAAACAATAATACAAACAAATAAAATAACTTTCTGTCTACTAAATAATGGCATAACTGTCGTTGAGTGTATCTCATGTAGTACAAAAACAGTAAAACAGCCAAAATGAAAGTAATAATTTCTGTGAGTTAAATCACTTGTTGATTTGTTAGTTGGTTGTGTCTACCTGGCCCTGTCTTAGATAATCTTATTTTCTACATGTTATTAATGCCCCCCTTTTTTCGGTCTCAGTAAAATCCTGTCAGTCTCAACTGTTACAATTTGGCAGAGACCAACGGTCTCTGCTCTCCCAATTCACTATGTTGCCCCGTATGTTGCACACTGCAGACATGAAAATCGCCGATTGGGCCATGGCAGCCATTTTGTATAAAACCAAAATGCCGGTAACTTTTTTAAATGCAGCATATAAGAGTTAAGCATATCACCTATGAAAATACTCTAATGCATCTAGTTTATTACGGGTACAATGACTATGTATAACTTGATCTGTAGGGGTAATAATCAATGTGTTTTCACACAGGAAGAATCTTACCTATAGCCTCGCGTAGCCACCACGTAAAATCCCTCACACGCCAGCTGATGAGGGTCAGGTCAGGTCAGGTCAGGTCACATGACATGATGTAACTCAAACAATGGGATACGCTAGGCGGCGCCGCAGTTTGATTACCGTCATATAAGCGAGTTCGGATTTCCGCGCCCACGGCTCTAGCCACTGAGTAAGGGGATAAACAACGACTGTCACTGTGGGTGTGGCACTCACTATAGCAAAGTACTGTTCACACATAGGGCTATATAGCCGTCGGGAGAGGGGTTTTGATCCATTTAGTGGTCTTAATTCAAGGTTCTTAGTAGAAGCAACATTGCAAGCTGTATGTAGACCATCGCCCCCCCCCCCCCCCCAACCACACACACACGCACATATTGTAAAACAAACGTATACTGTCACACACACTTTGTATGGTTTCTCTTAACAATCTACCTACCCTAACTTGCAGGGTTCACGAAACGTGGTCATCATGCACTCGCCCACAGGACTAGTAGAGTATAAAACCACTAGTCCTTATAGAAATATGGTAGTCCTTACAATATCCTCGGCATTTGTCAGCATCTTTTGTTGCAAGGTAGAGACAGGGGTAGGGGGCTGACTAATGTATCGAATAACATTTAAAATACCTCATAATTGATAGAAAGAATAGAGAATATATTTATTCATGTAACTCTTAAATTTATTACCTCTATCACTGGCAAGGAATTTTCCGCGCAAAAATGCATGATCAGATCATTAATTTCAAACCTTATAAATGCAATATTTCGTCAGGCCTTTAGAGGTGGTAAAAAGTGTTTCAATTCCCCCAAAATTCTCACTCACCCACAGGACCAGTGGCCAGGTAGGATCTACTAGTCCTTACCAAATTCTGGTTGCCTGGGACGAGTGGGCGACCGTGTTTCGTGAACCCTGCGGCCTATCAATATATTAATTATTGTAATGTTCGGCAGGGCTTGAAATCCTCCCTATGTTGGGAGTTTAGATCCGCCGACATCGCCAGATAGGCATAATAAAAGTCTCAACAACAACAATATATATATACACCCCTTGGTCTTGACCACCTGATAACTTTTGAAAAATTGAAAATGTCTTGAATGTATCATTAACTAGACTTTATTTCCATGTTAGCTAGTTGATAAACTAAAGATTAGTTTATGAACTGATATTCCCATGTTACCTAATAGCGATAGACCTTTAGCAGGCAAATAGCCTCCAACAGAATCTTAGTGTAATCAACACTGTAGTCAAGGAACATACTGGAAGACCTGGAATTATTTTCAGACGTATGGGACGTATTTGTTGGCCACACTTATGTGTTAATTTTGAATTTAGAATTATTATTGTTGCAAACGATAGCAATTAAAAAATACGCAGAGGATATTGGGTTAATTAATCCCAACCCATAGTCACAGATACAATCTGGTGACCTCTTGGCTAAGTACATAAACAGATATCCCTGAGATTACACCCAGAGTTGCTGCAAACACATTACATATCTAATGTAACTTTAGGCTTATCCTTGAA
Organism: Sthenelais limicola; assembly: GCA_942159475.1. Classification (NCBI taxonomy): domain Eukaryota; kingdom Metazoa; phylum Annelida; class Polychaeta; order Phyllodocida; family Sigalionidae; genus Sthenelais; species Sthenelais limicola. The sequence continues at coordinate 20,201,950 of OW804096.1, read as the reverse complement.
TACAAGATCCGCCATGAACTTGTCTTATAAACCTATGCAATATATGCATGATTTATGAAGTCAAAAAGGGTGATTAAATAATCAAACCAGTCAGCAGGAGAGGCCCGCAACTCAGGAAGCATTTGGGACATGCGCAGTCGGAAATCCGAACTCGCTTATCGAGCGCTATGCTTGGCCTTACTCAGTCCAAAAGACGTCAAATCCGCCCGTCAAAGTAGGGAAGTAATTAAGTTTAACCGGTGTCACTCTTAATTGTATTGAAGGTCCCTATCTTTTCTTTTGTTGTGGGGAGGCCAGGTGTCCTCACGTTTGTGCTCTAGTTTCCTTTATAGTTGAGCCCGAGTGCCAATTTTTTAAAGATTGTATAGTGGAGAATTAAAAGGAAATATAACCTCCTAACCTCCTATCTTAATTCCATTTTTTTCGATTTCCCACCCTGCAATGCAAGACTTTTCTGAGAATGGCCTGAGTTTGTAGAGTCAATCCTATAACTGGTAATTCAAGCCAGTAAAATACTAAAGATTCTACCACTGTGATCAGTTCAGTAAAATAGCCTACAATAAAGGTTCTACCACAGATAGTTTTCTGTTCTTATCGGTGCAATCAAGTTGTAAGAAAACAGAATATTTAAATTGATTTTCATGAGACAACCACAGTGTTCCAGTAACTAGATCTTGTATTCTTGACTAGGCCTATATCTACCTTTTACTAGGCAGATGTAGGCCTTCAATATTTCAATATTCTTGTACATCAATTTCTGGTCTAAATTGAAACTGAAACGAGTTAATGAAATAAGCTCAGAAATATATGAATAAAGAATTAAGCACTGTAACAAATTATCATTTTGAAATACAGTTCTAATTCCCACCCTTTTTTTTATTATATAAATGTAGGCCTATGCTATAGGCTATTATATATACATGTACATGTGACTACAGTTTACCGATGCTGTTCTGGCGCGCGCTCAGCGCTGTAAGATAGCGCTGTTTTGGCGCGCGACATGTCTCCCTGTTGTTTGCATGTTATATTGCAGAGTGACGCTATATATAGCGGCCGCGCCTGTCCCGAGTGGGTAGCGAGGCAAGGTGTGATAGCGCGAGAAGAGCGTATATCGCGGGCAGACTGTTAAAACGCCCAGAAAGCGCTGTTATATCGCAGTGTGTGTGTGCATTGGGTCTGAGTATATTTGGTATCGCATTGATTTAAAGTATCAGTTCTGTTATGTTAAACTGAATTTTGAAGCTCATTTTTGTTTCAAATGTGGGTTATTTGAGATGATTGTGAAGGCCAATTGTACATTTTCTGAAAATCTGACCCCTTTACAGGCATCTTATTTATATCATAGCATATCAAATCATATCAAAGGCAGATGCCTCGAGTCATAGACTAAAAATATTAAACCAAATTCCTGAGCAATTAATGTAAGTAGAAGTTGAAGTTAAAAACTTGCTATTTAAACAAATTATTTCCAGATGTCTCCAGCTATAATCAAATGCACAAGGACAGCAGATTTTTTGTCAGATTTCTTTAGTCTGACAATCCAAACATTCTGAGGTTCTAAAGCCTTAAGAGCTGATGCCCAGCTAGCATGACGAAACAAATCTGACCAAATTTACTCATATTATGACTTATAGGACTGAATTTATCAATATTCTGCTGCTGTTATATAAATACAAGAGTTACTCATATTATGACTTATAGGACTGGATTCATCAATATTCTGCTGCTGTTATATGTTTATACAAAAATTTGAAGTGTAATTGCCCCGTTAACACTGGTGAGCGATAATAAGTAAAGTCTTCTCATGGAAGGATTTGGGCGTTTCCTCAAAATATAATCGAGGAATTTCCAGGAATTGGTCAAAATGACTTTTAGTCAGTAAAACTATTAGAAACTTATACATTAAGTTCAATAGTTTCTGTCGGTTTACGCTGCTTTATATATAATAGAATTATTTATATATAATTAAACTTCAGGTATTTTAGTTTTTGCCGGTTGCAATAAACAATTCTTTTCCCCAAGTGACACTGAAGTAAGTCCGTTACCTGCCAGTGATAACATCTGTAATTACAGAATGGGAATAAACCAGAGGGGAAGAGGGGACATTCATGGGTCAGATTTCCAGAAAATGTATAATTCGCCTGCACCAATCCTCTCAAATAACCCACATTTAAGACAAAATTAAGCTTAAAATGCAGTTTAACATAACAGAACTGATACTTTAAATCAATGCGGTCCCAAATATACTCAGATATACCCGGTATTCATCATTTTTTTCAGCAGAATTTATTAAATGTGTACAGCTCCCAGTTGTACATTTTCTGAAAATCTGACCCAGTAACTGAAACCAACAAGTTGATTAACTATTCTACTTCCATTTCCTGTATGTGACTAGTGTTAAACCATAGATCTCTATCTACCGTTGGATTTCACCGTAGTTGCTGTGATTTATTTTAATCTCATGCATTTTCTCATGGCTTTTTAATATGTGGGCCTGTATTTTATGAGTAAAGGAAGGAATTGACTGTGGGAATTCAGGAGTACACTTTTCCCTTTCTTTGATGGGTTGGAAAAACAATTCCTACCCACCATTGTGTATAGGCTATTCCTACCCACCATTGTGTGTATAGGCTATTCCTAGGAGATTAAGATATTTATTATGATATTTGATTCATAAGGAGATTTTCATTGAAAACAAAGTATAGTTGCCCCGCCCGTTGCCACATTAAGAGAGGGATCAACAATGGAGCACGTTGTACAACAAATTTGAATTTATTCTATATCAACAAAGATCAGATGACCGTTCAGTATGGATGTAAGCAAACAGAGTATCAAATTCAGATATAGATGAATAATTATTATTTTAATTAACGGAACGTAATTTTTGTTATTGGCATGCCTTGTGAAATTTTAAAATTTTAAAATTTTAAATTTTAAAAGTAAAATCTGTTTAAAAAAGATGTCATTGATTCCATCAACAGTTGACGCTTTTCTGATCATTCATGGTGATGGTGAAAAGATTATGTTTTGCAGATTTTTTTTAAACAGATTTTATTCCGAAACAAATTTCACATCGGTGATACATTTCAATATTTCTGTTCCAAATTACAATTGCATAATAGTAGTCAGCAGATCATTTAGAGTTATAATTAATCTAGCGATTTAAGTCCAGGCGATACTGGATGTTACAGAGAAATAAATATATATCATAAATATAAATTCCTGAAGGCAAGTGTGTAGATAAACACTGCCCTGGGGGAACAAGGTATAACTTTATTACCTGGGACCGCAGGGTCTGAGGTAGACTAGATGAGACAGCATGTTTTCCTGCCTCGCTTTGATATATGGTCGTCTGTCAGGGGAAACAATTATCATGGAATGTCATTTTGATTTTTCTATTTCATCCGATTTTTATTTTTCTATTTCATCCTTTAAAGATGAATAAGCGTCTTAGGAATGAAGTTTTTATTTGTTTTGTTTTTTATTGTTTTTTTTTATACCTGACTTGTAATTGAATTTATTCTATGCTTGTTTTGGGTCAGATTTTCAGAAAATGTAAAATTGGCAGCTGTACACATTTGAGTAAATTCTGCTAAATTAGGCTGCAATTTGGTCAATACTAGGTAAATTTGAGTATATTCGGCATTGTATTGATTCTAGCAATCTGTTTGGTTAGGTTGAACTGAATTTTGAACTTTATTTTCGTCTAAAATTTGGGTTATTTGAAAAGATTGGTGAAGGGGAATTGTACATTTTCTGAAAATCTTTTAATCAAGTATAAGTGTGGCGGCCTGGTGGGCCCAATGAAGGTATACAACACTGCCCTGTACTTGATGCTTACTATCATTGGAATCCGCTTGATCATATCTATCCAAATAAGATGATATTATCTCAAGATCCATTTATTGCTACTCATGACTCATTTTCCAGTAACCCATCTTATTTGTAAATCTACAAAAAAAATTTAACCTTTCCAATTGCGCCAATATCACTGTAAAAAAACCTGTTTTGCAATTCTACCTGTTGCATGACTACTTATAAGCATGATTGCATTTGTTGATACGATGTATAAATATTTTGAATTAAAGAAATTGCATAACCTGTAAATTTAACAAAATAATAAAACATTCTTCATTTTGTCCTGTTGCAGATGAGAATGAGTGTGACAGACGACCGTGCCGTAACGGAGGCCAGTGTACGGACCTCATTAACGGTTACGTGTGCAAGTGCCGTAATGGTAACACAGGCGTTAACTGTGAGAGACGTAAGTATCAGAGTTATGTTATGTTCCCTGTTTTTATATATATATCGTATTTTTATTCTGATTCGAACAGTTACATAATTCAGAACGGGACGCCAGCCTCTCGCATTTGAGGTCTTCCCGGGGTATCCGCAGTTGTTAATACCTGTTATTAATTACGGAATATTAAGTTATAAAGTTATTAAGTTACATAAATTAAAGAAATGGATATTTACATTCGGATGCTTACAAACCAGTCATTCACAGTAATACATAGATGGCACTACGGTATTATTTTATAGTTTTTTTACCAGGACTATGTCACCGCAATTGTGGTCTCTATGTTGGGGGGCGGGGGGAGGAGGTGGAACTAGCTGCACCCGGGTTCCAACCCACAACATATTCATGGGTCTGATTTTCAGAAAATGTACAATTGACAGCTGTACACATTTAGTAAAATCTGCTGAATTAGGCTGTAATTTGGCCAATACTAGGTAAATTCCAGTATATTCGGCATTGCATTGATTCTAGCAATCTGTTTGGTTAGGTTGAACTGTATTTTGAACTTTATTGTCGTCTGAAATTTGGGTTATTTGTGATGATTGGCGAGGTTGAATTGTACATTTTCTGAAAATCTGACCCATTTAAATCTAAGATTTCTATTCTGGTCAACACATCGGTACAAGAGCAAGAGTTAATTAATGTTAATCATTAACGGCCACCATGACATTTGCATGCACGATTTGGAATATGTTTTCTAGCTTTTCTAAACGATTTGAAAATGGTTAAATAATATTAAAATTGCTCAAGCAAGGAAAATGAAATGAAAATAAAATGTACAATTCGCCTTCCCCGATCCTCTCAAATAACCCACTTTTAAGACAGAAATGAGCTTCAAAATGCAGTTTAACATAACAGAATTGATACTTTAAATCAGTGCGATACCAAATATACTCAGATATACCCAGCATTCATCATTTTTTAGCCGAATTTTGCCCGATTTCTTAAATGTGTAGAGCTGCTAATTGCACATTTTCTGAAAATCTGACCCTATAACGGTTACTCAATGCCTACAGCATCTGCATACAGTTATTATCAGCAACGATTGATGGTTCCCTTTCCTCAGCCATACATTACTCAGTGAATAGACGAAGCCACAGAGACCATAATAGTCGTGAAGAGTATATTATGGGTCAGATTTTCATGAAATGTAAAATTGGCAGCTGCTATTTAGTAAATTTTGCTAAATTACGCCAAAACTTGGTCAATACTAGCTAAATTCGAGTATATGTGGCATTGCATTGATTCTAGCAATCTCTTTTGTTATGTTGAACTGTATTTTGAACATTATTTTGGTCTGAAATTCGGGTTACTTGAGAAGATTGGCGAAGTTGAATTGTACATTTTCAGAAAATCAGACCCATATAGGCCTGCAGGGTGACGGGGATAAACCAGATTGTATCTTGATCCTTGTCTATTCCTATTATCGCCCATCTGCTTGTTTAGGGGAGGTTTAGTACAGCCCATCAGCCCTAATGGGTCAGGTAGTCACACAATGTACAAGTCACTTTCACCAATCTTCTCAAATTACACAAATGGGTCAGATTTTCAGAAAATGTACAATTCGCCTTCACCAATCCTCTCAAATAACTCACATTTAAGATAAAAATTAGCTTCAAAATGCGGTTTAACATAACTGAACTGATACTTTAAATCAATGCGATACCAGATATACTCAGATATACCCAAAATGTATCATTCTTTTAGCAGAATTTAGCAGAAATTACTAAATATGTAGAGCGGCCAATGGTACACATTCTGAAAGTCTAACCCAAATGTAAGATAGAAATATACTTTAAACTACAACATAACCATTTTTGTGTAACTTGACAAAAATATTGATTTGATATCTATTTTTGTGCATAATTTTTCTCTAAGATTGATTTAAACACTGTAAACCTATTAATATTCATGCAGTATTTATTTTTCACTATTTTAGCGCACCTGCATTTGTGCGCGAAAATAAATCCTGTGCGAAAGATATAATTAATGCATAAACAAAGTGTGAGCCTTCCTTGCTGCGCAAAATCTGAGAATAATGACGTAATGTCAACGCTACATCCAATATTTAAAAACAAACAAACAAACACATTGTTTGAATCAACTCATTACCTAATAATTATACTCAGATGTATCTAGTACTTATCATTTCTCAGCCTAAATTGGCAGAATATGTGATGGGTCAGATCTTCCGAAAATGTACAATCAGCAGCTCTACACATTTAGCAAATTCTGCTCAATTAAAGTAAAAAATGGCCAATGCTTGGTATATTTGAGTATATTTGATATTGCCTTTATTCAAACAGTGTTGGATTATGTTAAACTGCATTTTGAAAATCATTCCTGTCTTAAATTTAGGTTATTTGAGAGGATTGGTGAAGGTTAATTGTACATATTCTGGCGATTTCACCCATATATGGGTCCCATTTTCAGAAAATGTACAATTCGCCTCCACCAATACTCTCAAATATACCCACATTTAAGACAAAAATGAGCTTCAAAATGCAGTTTAACATAACAGAACTGATACTTTAAATCAATGCGATACCAAATATACTCAGATATACCCATGCAGTATTCATCATTTTTTAGCCGAATTTAGGAGAATTTCCTAAAAGTGTAGATCTGCCAATTCTACATTTTCTGAAAATCTGACCCATATGTGAAGCGCTAAGGATCTGACACTAATTGTCACTTTCCTCTCCCAATAATTGCCTTCTGTACTCCTCAACTTATCCAAATTTGCCTTATTTTCAAGAAAAACGAAAAATATTTAGTTAAAAATGATCAGAAGATGCAAATTAAATGATTTTTGTAAATTTTTGATCAGATATAAATACGGTAGAGAAGTTAATTTGTGACAGGGTGAGATGTTATCTCTATCAGAAAAACTGTCATTTGATGTTATCAGGAGTCACGTGATGTTATCAGGAGTAATGACACAAAAAGCGACACCTCCACACAAAGATTCCACTCACGGACACTCATAATTTACTTTCAATCTACATTTGATCAAAAACTAAAGATTAAGTACTTTTGATCAAAAAGATTATGTACTTTATGTTACATTCTTCTCCCTATTTGACCAAACGGGTGAAGGATTTAACAAGCCATTTCTGCTGCAGGGAAATTTATATTTCATAAACGTTATTAGCTGTAGTACTTAGTATTGCTCACTGGCATTCCTTTATATTTGGCTGATTCTGTTTTGAATTTGTGTATATATATGACCAGGGCCAGCGAACGGACTACATTTCATTCACTCAGGGCCATCAAACAAAAATTGTCAGAATCAATCCGCCTTTTACAGGCCTAAAGTAGACAGTTTGGGCCTATTGATTCTCATTTTGGCAAGGGTTTGAATAAAATACCACTGAGTTACAGCTTTCCAAACTTTATTCTCAAAATCAATGTCTCTACGACGCTCACCCTACCTTGGAGCTTAATTACCCCTAATTAACCCAAATGATTTACATTAACCAATGACTCTGATATATTTCCCAAAAGTAGACATATGTACCTGTATGATCCCCAAAAATAAAGAATGTAGGATGTCTCTGTTTTGTACCAGAAGCAGTTGAACTTTGTATTTAATTTTCGTTTTTCACTGAATGTAATTAGACCTTGGTTTGTTTTTAATAACAAGATCGAAATATTGCTGATGACCATGTTTCTGCATTTGAACTGAAGGTATTACCATGGTCCTTCAATATCCCAAAGATTGTGGTGATGAGATAACTGACACAGGAGTTATTAAAGAAATAAAAATTGTGCGTTGTAGAGACACAGCATGCGTTGTAGAGACATTGTGCGTTGTAGAGACACTGCGTTGTAGAGACATTTTCAAGGAAAGATGTAAAGCATAGGAAAACGTCTTTGTAATGGTTGAAAATGATTGGAAATGGTCAGAAATGGTTGTGGTCACTCTCAAACATGTAAAAAGCGATTCAATAACAAAAAGAATCATAAAGGATATTTATGTGTTATGACAGGGTCAGTTATAATGGGTCAATTAATATGTCAATATTCACATTTCCTTTTTGGGAGACAAATTACCATCGAAATGGACTAATTCCTGATTTGCACACTACCCAATATGCAATAAACCATTTCACAACATTTTGGAAATCAAAATCAATTTTAACTGTTGGAACTAATCAATAATTCAAAATGCGTTGTAGAGACACATGCCATCGTAGAGACATTGCCTGGGAATGAGTTATTGACATGTCTCTGAAATGATTGAAAATGATTGGAAATGGTCAGAAATGATTGTGCTCACTCTCAGACATGTATGAAGTGTTACTATGACAAAAAATGCCATGAACCATATTTATTCATTGTGACAGGGTCAGCAATAATAGGTCAATTGATATTTTGATATGCAAATTTCTTTATTGGGAGACAAATAAGCATTGAAATGAACTAATTCCTGACGTGCACACTACCCCACATACAATAAACCATTTCATGGAATTTTGGGATTGAAAATCAATTTTAACTCTATGAATTAATCAATAACCAAAAATGCGTTGTAGAGACACTTGCCATCGTAGAGACATTGCCTGGGAATCAGATTTGAAAATGTCTCTGAAATGGTTGAAAATGATTGGAATCAGTCAGAAATGATTGTGCTCACTCTCAGACATGTACAAAGTGTTACTATGACAAAAAATGTCATGAACCATGTTTATTCATTGTGACAGGGTCAGCAATAATAGGTCAATTGATATTTTGATATGCAAATTTCCTTATTGGGAGACAAATAAGCATTGAAATGAGCTAATTCCTGACGTGCACACTACCCCACATGCAATAAACCATTTCATGAAATTTTGGGATTGAAAATCAATTATAACTCTATGAATTAATCAATAACCAAAAATGCGTTGTAGAGACACTTGCCATCGTAGAGACATTGTCTGGGAATGGGTTTTTGACATGTCTCTGAAATGGTTGAGAATGATTGGAAATGGATAGAAATGGTTGTGCTCACTCTCAGACATGTCAGGATGGATTCCATGCGAAAATAAACCATAAAACCATATTTATTTGTTATGACAGGGTCAGCCATAAAAGGTCAATTAAAATATCAATATGAGAATTTCATTATTTGGAGATGAATTAGCATTAAAATGAGCTAATTCCAAACATGCACACTACCCCACATGCAGTCAACCATTTCACAAAATTTTGTGAGTGAAAGTCAATTTTAAGTCTTGTATTCAATCAATATCCCAAAATGCGTTGTAGAGACACATGCCATCGTAGAGACATTGCCTGGGAATGAGTTATTGACATGTCTATGAAATGGTTGAAAATGATTGGAAATGGTCAGAATTGGTTGTGCTCACTCTCAGACATGTAAACAGTGATTCCATGACTAAAAGCATAAAGCATATTTAGTTGTTATGAGAGAGTCAGCTTTAATAGGTCAATTAATATTTCAATATTTAGATTTAATTTTTGAGAGACAAATTAGCATTGAAATGAGCTAATTCCGGATCTGCACACTACCCTACATGCAGTCAACCATTTTACAAAATATTGGGAGTGAAAATCAATTTGAACTCTAGGAATCAATCAATTACTCAAAATGCGTTGTAGAGACACTTGCCATCGTAGAGACATTGTCTGGAAATGAGTTATTAACATGTCTCTGAAATGGTTGAAAATGATTGGAAATGGTCAGAAATGATTGTGCTCACTCTCAGACATGTCAGAAGGGATTCCATGACCTAATGTATCATAAACCATTTTTATTTGTTAAGGCAGGGTCAGCAAGGAAAGGTCAATTAATTTGTCAATATACAAATTCTATTATTGGGAGACAAATTAGCTTTAAAATGAGCTAATTCCTGATCTGCACACTACCCCACAGGCAGTCAACCATTTGACAAAATTTCGGAAGTGACAATCAATTTTCACTATTGGAATCAATCAATATCCCAAAATGCGTTGTAGAGACACTTGCCATCGTAGAGACATTGTCTGGAAATGAGTTATTAACATGTCTCTGAAATGGTTGAAAATGATTGGAAATGGTCAGAAATGATTGTGCTCACTCTCAGACATGTCAGAAGGGATTCCATGACCTAATATATCATAAACCATATTTATTTGTTATGACAGGGTCAGCAAGGAAAGGTCAATTAATTTGTCAATATACAAATTCTATTATTGGGAGACAAATTAGCTTTAAAATGAGCTAATTCCTGATCTGCACACTACCCCACAGGCAGTCAACCATTTCACAAAATTTCGGAAGTGACAATCAATTTTCACTATTGGAATCAATCAATATCCCAAAATGCGTTGTAGAGACACTTGCCATCGTAGAGACATTGTCTGGAAATGAGTTATTGACATGTCTCTGAAATGGTTGAAAATGATTGGAAATGGTCAGAAATGATTGTGCTCACTCTTAGACATGTCAGGAGGGATTCCATGACCTAATATATCATAAACCATATTTATTTGTTATGACAGGGTCAGCATAAAAAGGCCAATTAATATGTCAATATGCAAATTCTTTTATTTGGAGACAAATTAGTTTTAGAATTAGCTAATTCTCAACCTGCACAGTGCCCCATCTACAGTCAACCATTTCAGTAAATATTGCTAGTGACAATCAATTTTAACTCTTAGAATCAATCAATAACTCAAAATGCGTTGTAGAGACACATGCCATCGTAGAGACATTAGCATGGAAACATTTTTTATAATGTCTCTGATATGGTGGGAAATGATTGGAAATGGTCAGGAATGGTTTTGCTCAACCTCAGACATGTCAGATGTGAACATATGACAAAAACCATCATAAACAATATTTACTCTTGGAGCCAATCAATAACTCTAAATGCGTTGTAGAGACATCCCATCGTAGAGACATTGACTGGGAAACAGTTTTTACAATGTCTTTGAAATAGTCAGATATGATTGGAAATGGCCAGGAATTGTTTTGCTCAACCTCAGACATGACAGAAGTGATTACATGACAAAAACAATCATAAACAATATTTACTCATGGAGCCAATCAATACCTCAAAATGCGTTGTAGAGACACTTCCCATCGTAGAGACATTGGCTAGAAATCAGTTTATACAATGTCTCTTAAATGGTAGGAATTGATTGAAAATGGTCAGGAATGATTGTGCTTACCCTCATACATGTAAAAAGTGAGAACCTGACAAAAACAATCATAAACCATCTGTATTCTTTATGACAGGGTCAGCATAATAGGTCAATTAAAATGTCACTATACAAATTAAATTATTAAGAGACACATTAGTATTGACATAAGCTAATCCTCAACCTGCACATTGCACATTACATTGATATCCTGTACCACAATAGCCACCAATGTAACCTTAACAAATTACAAAAAATCCAAAATAAAGCACTCAGGTCAATACTTAGAGTTGAACCTGAATCTGAATTACATAAAGACCTCAAAATCCCCCTACTTTCCAATAGAAGAGAATTTCATTCAAGAATCAAAGGTTTCTACAGATCATCATCAGATTACCACAGAGCTCGAAATACTGACAATCCCACTAGAGCAAATGAAGCCCCTCTCCTAAAAACCTTCTTCTCCAAAACCAAATGTGGTGACAATGCTGTTATGAACAAAGTTGCTAAGTCATGGAATCAACTATCCCCTAGAACTAGAAATATTGGCAACATAGAAACCTTTAAATCTCTACAGAAAGAATGGCTTGAACAGACTTTTATCTGATCCTTTATATACCCTCTTTATTATACCTAGTGTCCAGTCCAAACAGTAATTGTAGATGGCGCTAGTGAATGTTATGTTTGGACCGAACACCTCATCACCCCACCACCAACTATAAAAGTAAATTTGCCTCTGTTGGATTATCAGTAGTTCCATAGCTCCTGAGCAATGTACATCGGAGTGTTAATGAACAGCTTTTGCTTTTTTTTCTACTGTTATATGTATATCTATGGGAAGTGGTCACTCTCATTGTTAGAGGTTAACCCTTCCTTCCTTTCCTCTTTCCCATTCTGCTCACCGATTTCTCCATTCTTCTGTAGATGTGTTATTATGTATCTACTAGATATACTTCCTAATTACTGAAATTATGATGATATGGCCACACTTCTAAAGTAAAGTGATTTCCGTATCTTACAGGATGCTTTAAGCTAATGTTCTTCCTAATACTATGTTTAATCTCTGTCATAACCAATTTACATATATACATTGCTATTTCATGATTCCTGCTATTATTATTGTTGTCTGAGCTGGGTTACACCAGAAGATCCTACTCCCCTTGGAGGTGATGTACCCAGTGCAAATAAAATCTTTAAAAAAAACAAAAACACCAGCATGTGTAACCCCAGCATGTGTAACACTACCATGTGTAACACTACCATGTGTAACAATCCCATGTCTAACACTAACATGTGTAACAATACCATGTGTAACACCACCATGTGCAACACTGCCATGTGTAACACTGCCATGTGTAACAATACCATGTGTAACAAAACCATGTGTAACACCAACATGTGAAACACCACCATGTGTAACACCACCATGTGTATCACTACCATGTGTAACACAACCATGTGTAACACCACCATATGTAACACTGCCAAGTGTAACACCACCATGTGTAACACCACACCACCATGTGTAACAACACCATGTGTAACACCACCATGTGTAACACCAACATGTGAAACACCACCATGTGTAATACCACCATGTGCAACACCACCATGTGTAACACCACCATGTGTAACACCATGTGTAACACCACCATTTGTAACATCACCATGTGTAACACCACCATGTGTAACACCACCATGTGTAACATCACCATGTGTAACACTACCATGTGTAACACTACCATGTGTAACACCACCATGTGTAACACTGCCAAGTGTAACACTGCCATGTGTAACAATACCATGTGTAACACTGCCATGTGAAACACCACAATGTGCAACACCACCATATGTAACACCGCCATGTGTAACACCACCATGTGTAACACCACCATGTGTAACACCACCATGTGTAACACCACAATTTGTAAAACTACCATGTGTAACACCACCATGTGTAACACCACCATGTGTAACACAACCATGTGTAACACTACCATGTGTAACACCACTATGTGTAACACCACCATGTGTATCACTATCATGTGTAACACCGCCATGTGTAACACTGCCCTGTGTAACACTGCCATCTGTAACAATACCATCTGTAACACTGCCATGTGAAACACCACCATGTGGAACACCACCATGTGGAACACCACCATGTGGAACACCACCATGTGGAACACCACCATGTGGAACACCAGCATATGTAACAGAAGTTGGAGGAGAGGAATGATGAGGAGAGGGGGGAGGAGGAAGAGAGGGAGGCGGAGAAGAGGGAGGAGAAGGAGGAGGAGGAGAGGGAGGAGAGGGTGAAGGAGGAGAGGGAGGAGTAGAAGAGAGAGGGAGAGGAGAGGGATGAGGCGGAGAGGGAGGACGAGCAGAGGGAGGACAAGCAGAGGAAGAAGGATGAGAGAGAAGACTCTCTGTTCGAAAGAGCAAATAATGATAAAAGATAATAGAACCAATATTGATTTTATTTCATTTTTTGGTTTTATTGCAAAACTACACAATCAGCTGGCAGTTCTGCATTGTTTTGTGCAGTAGGAGACAAAAGAGGCTATAAACTTTTTAAACTTCAACTGAGTTTAGATGAAAATAACATATATATATTACTGACATTTCGGATTCCTCTGTATCCAAAAACTTACTCATCTCTAAAATGTCTATGATATATAGGTTTTGCTGTGTGTAGAGGGGGTGGGGGTGAGGGGGATGGGAGAGGAAGAGGGAGGTAGTCTACGAATGAGAGACATAATATTATATTATAACTTAAAAGGACGAGAGGGGACAGAAATGGGAGAAACGAAGAGTAAAATAAATGAAAAACAAATATTGGTTGTTCTTTTGAAAAAGACCCAATCACCCCCCCCCCTCCTGTTTCTCACCCCATATACCCATGAAACCTATCTAAGACCTTCAATACATCAAAATCAACAATATTCGATCACATAATTGTCTTATTTGTCTCATTTGTGTCTCTACGACGCCCCCATCGTAGAGACAAATGTCTCTACAACGCCCCCATCGTAGAGACAAATACCGAACAAATTGAATATCAATGTTGCCTACTTTTAAGTGTTTATATTTGATTTTTTATCAAGAAAAGGCTTGAATCTATTTATATTGGATAGCATAACTTGAGTCAAGCAGAAAAAATGCTATTACATGCCAATGGAAAACCACAGTAAGGTAGCGTTGTAGAGACAATTTTAATTCAAAGAAAAATAAAAACAAAAAATATATCAAAAATTCTAATTTTTTTTGGTAGGAGCATCATTTATTCATAGATTATAAAAATGTTATTTTCTAAGATTTTGGCTTATTTGCCTCAAAATGCGGACGTTTTTAAAAGCGTTGTAGGGACATGACAGGATTAGCCAAAGTCATGTTTTTGCTTACTTGATGAGATGAAAGGACAACCATATGTTTTGGAGTGGGAATATACACATTTTCTTGTGATGATATGGTAGGATAGATATTGAAGTTATGTCCTAGCTTTTGAAATTTCTATATTTAATATTTTTTTATATGATTTCATCTTAGAGAAAAAATGCGTCGTAGAGACACAAAAAGTGACTAAAATGAATATCATTCAAATTTTAAAATAAGGAATTGCACCAAATGTTTGAAACCATGTTTATACATAGAACAATATGTCTGGGAGAGGTGGGTATAAGAGAAAAATCGGTAGGGTTTGTCATTCTGAAGTTATAGCGTGTCTAATAGAAGTCACTTTTATGTAGTCCGTTCGCTGACCTTGGCCACATATAGGAATTTTATTCTGAACAGACAATACATACAATCAATCAGAAAAGAATATACCGTCTGCAAGCCAAGTGGCATGCAGGTCTTCCGGGCAAATCTCGTTTGTTGAACATAGGCGATGTTTAACCTAAAATATTGTTCAATGGTCAGTCATGATGTTTGAGACTGTTTATGGTCCGTTTTGCGATTATAGTGTCAATCATTTTGTGGTGACGGACTTTAATATAGTTTAATGCAAGTGGGTGTCAAGTCCAGTAATTAAAATTTTCCTGTAACAACATCAGGGAGTAAAACACATTGATATTACAACCTTTGGTTTCTCCTGTTAAAGCAGCAAGATTATCATAACCTCATTCCTCTACAAGGAAAGGTCTTCTCTAGAATGTTTACAGATCTTCGCAACTTGTTTTTCTTTCGATTTGGTGACATTAGAAATAAACTATAGCAGCTCCAATCATTCAGGGAAAGCTTTCCTTGGTCGTTGTATCGTCCATCTCCCTCCTTCTCTTCCATCTCCCTCCCTCCTTCCCTCCCTTCTTCTCTTCCATCTCCCTCCCTCCTTCCCTCCCTTCTTCTCTTCCATCTCCCTCCCTCCTTCCCTTCCTTCTTCTCTTCCATCTCCCTCCCTCCTTCCCTTCCTTCTTCTATTCCATCTCCCTCCCTCCTTCCCTCCCTTCTTCTATTCCATCTCCCTCCCTCCTTCCCTCCCTTCTTCTCTTCCATCTCCCTCCCTCCTTCCCTTCCTTCTTCTATTCCATCTCCCTCCCTCCTCCCCTTCCTTCTTCTATTCCATCTCCCTCCCTCCTTCCCTTCCTTCTTCTCTTCCATCTCTCTCCCTCCTTCCCTCCCTTCTTCTCTTCCATCTCCCTCCCTCCTTCCCTCCCTCCTTCTCTTCCATCTCCCTCCCTCCTTCCCTCCCCTCTTCTCTTCCATCTCCCTCCCTCCTTCCCTTCCTTCTTCTCATCCATCTCCCTCCCTCCTTCCCTTCCTTCTTCTCTTCCATCTCCCTCCCTCCTTCCCTTCCTTCTTCTATTCCATCTCCCTCCCTCCTTCCCTTCCTTCTTCTATTCCATCTCCCTCCCTCCTTCCCTCCCTCCTTCCCTCCCTCCTTCCCTCCCTCCTTCTCTTCCATCTCCCTCCCTCCTTCCCTCCTTCCCTCCTTCCCTCCCTCCTTCTCTTCCATCTCCCTCCCTCCTTCCCTCCTTCCCTCCTTCCCTCCCTCCTTCTCTTCATCTCACCTCCAACATGAGGGTATCATGAACACTATATCCTTCAAGTACACCTGACTCTTTCTTTTACAATATAGAATTAATTCATATTATTGTTAAGTTGTTACTGACTTAGGTACAGATGTCTTGTATATGAGAATCACATTGAAACCACGAAAGATGTAAGTGGGTAAGATCCAAAGCGGATGAGAAAAAGAAAACACATGAAAATACAAAAAAAATATATATATAAGGGAGACTGATATTGAACTTGATATGTGTAAAAGCCTCGAGGGCAGAATATCATAATTAAAACCTTTTAAAAAAAGAATTAATTTATTTATAAGCCTGTGTATTTGCTGCTTCAGGGTGTGATGGTAGAGCAGACATAGCCTTTGTCCTGGATGCCTCTGGTTCCATCCACCATGAGTAATAATAACCTGTATATTTGCTACATTCAGGGTGTGATGGTAAAGCAGACATAGCCTTTGTCCTGGATGCCTCTGGTTCCATCCACCATGAGTAATAATAACCTGTGTATTTGCTGCTTCAGGGTGTGATGGTAGAGCAGACATAGCCTTTGTCCTGGATGCCTCTGGTTCCATCCACCATGAACGCTTCCCTATTGTACTGGACTTTGTACGTAAGATCATTGACTCACTAGAGGTCGCTGCGGACAGGGCACGAGTGGGCGTGGCCTCGTGGAGTAACGATGCCAACATCAACTTCCTCCTCAACAAATACAAGTCAGTGCTCATATTCTAAAATTCAAACAAACAATTTCTGTTAATACGAGATCTCTTTTTTAGGTTGAGAGATTATTAGTAGTCTTTCCAAACCCATAATATATATAAGGATTCTTTTTAACAAAATGTTATCAAGGTAGATACTTACATATGACACAACCACCAAAGATCGAATAGGATCATTTCTTGACTAGCAACATATTTTAATAATTAAGTCCTGTTATTTATCAATTAATATTAATTTATTTCTATATTAGTTCTATTAGTATTTCTATATTGGTTCTATTAGGCAGGTATATTGTAAGTCACTGCAGTTGTCATAAAGTGACTTAGTTTGCCAGCTCTGGCACACACAAGTCTACTTTCAGGTTTCTTGCGGAAATTTCTGAATTAGAAAAAAAAAAAGATTTTACATGAAATATCTTCTCTTATCTAGGAATACCGATTTTTAATTTTTAAAGATTTTATTTCCACTGAGTACAGCACCTCATTCTTGGGGAAATTTCTGAATTAGAAAAAAAAATATTTCACATAAATGCTGAGGACTAGCTTTAATATGAATAACCTTATGTTTTAATCATTAACAGTTA
Source organism: Sthenelais limicola (assembly GCA_942159475.1). NCBI lineage: Eukaryota > Metazoa > Annelida > Polychaeta > Phyllodocida > Sigalionidae > Sthenelais > Sthenelais limicola. The sequence goes on along the minus strand of OW804096.1, from coordinate 20,184,204 downwards.
CCTTTCAATATGTATGGTTATGTATGTTTTTTTATTACCAAATTAAGCCAATTACATTTACAATCATATCAAATACGCGTGTCGACTCTGCGGTGTTTTGTTGCGTTGCCATCAATTGTTATAGAAAAAATTCTGATTCATCGTCTATCACTAGAGAATTCGTCAATAATGTTAATAATGAACCTTACGTTACGTGGTTACAGACATAAGCAGGACGTAGTGCAGGCCGTACAGTACATCAAGTACTTGGGTGAGAGGACGTATACGGCGTCTGCGTTACGTATGATGCGTGAGGACATCTTTAACCCACGTAATGGCGACCGTGAGGACGTGCCCAACTTTGCCTTCATCGTCACGGATGGTACAATAAAAGTTTATAAAATAAATGAAAAATAATAATAATATCTTCTCTAATCTAGGAATACAGATCGACATGTATCATGTATCAATATCAATAATCAATATTTACTTTAGATTGATCAATATAAAGGGCAGTTATGGCTACCATTATGTGATGTGTTCAGGAAAATGAGTCACAAGTCGCAAAATTGATATTTTTCCAAGTGTATTTATCACAAGATCTCTTTATTAAAATGTTCTGATATGGGGTTTAACACTTATAGTCAGATTTCAAGAAATTGTATTAAATATATCCTCGCATTCTAAAGGCCATTGTATGGAGTACATTTAGTTACTTTACTGGTAAGTACCCATCCAGAAACATTGCAAACTTTTTTTTTTCAAAATAAAATTATCAAATTTAAAATATAGAAATTCATATTAGGTGTTTATATCATTAGAATCGATTGATCTCCTCTTCTAAAAATATGGTGATATCTCAAAATCCATATTTTGCGACTTATGACTCATTTTCCTAAAACGGATCACATATAGGCAACACACGGGTATTAACCCAAATTTGTATTTTACATGCTAATTGTCCCAATGTTAGAATTACAGTACTGAGTTAAAAAATTATATTTGAAGCAGAAAACGTTGTCTGTGTCGTAGAAATCTCTACAGTCCATAATGGGGTATTGAACTCAGAATGATTTTTTTTTAATGATGAAGGGCACACCATACAGCCCGAAAGCTAGTGAATAAAATAAAACCAAACTTACATCAAGGGTTTTTTCCTACCTATCACCACCATACTACTAAGAATACCGGGATTCTCGATATAAAACGATAAACCACCTACCTCGATACATCTTGATTTTTTTTTAGTTTAAAGCTGCTCAAATAGTGTCTAAACCACCACATTAAGGGCCTTGTCCACTAAGCCGATTCTCATGCGGTTCTCACATAAGTTAATGGAAAAGAGTCCATTGCAGAGCAAAACCGCATGAGTATCAGCTTAGTGGACTAGGGCCTTTATAAAGCAATGGGTCGATCAGGAAGTACAGTGTGTAGAGAAGATTTGAACCAATTCCCTTGCTACATTAGAATTGAAATATGAATAGATAATATTTTCTTATCACTTTTTCACTCAGCATGGACTTTCTGCTAGGAATCAAAAACAAACAAAACAATTTATTTATAATAAGCTTATTATGATTATTATCATTGTAATATTGTATTTCCATTTCACATATACAATCGTACAAATTAAATTAAAGAAAGAAGAATGGAAAAGGAATATTGTCTGTGACAGTCACAGCTCTTCCGAATACCCCATCGGTCTTCTTGAATGCATACTGATATAAGAGTGGCACTAGGTAATAACAGTTGACTAGTAGACTATATAGTAAGTTACCAGGTAATGAATAAACAATACAAGATATCATTTAAGACATTATCTAGTATTAGTTTGCAGGTTTTAAAGATGATAAGTTTAACATTTTCCCTATTCAGGTAACTCCAACATTAATGAGAAGGACACTATTCGTGAGGCTATCGCAGCGCGCCAGGCGGGCATCCATATATTTGTGGTGTCGGTGGGGAAGCAGATCAACACTATAGAACTGAAGGGTATCGCCAGCGAACCCGTCAGGAGCAACATTTACGAGGTGGAGCGGTTCTCTGACCTCCAGTCCATCATAGACAGGATGCCCAGGGCCATCTGTGACGGTGAGTCATTCTTACTAGTTACATGTCTCAGCACTTTTTCATTTTTTTCATTTTTTTTTACTACTAAAGGCCGTACATCATTTAAACTTTTTATATACAGGTTAAATAACAAGTTGCAATATTCTAAGCAACTGAAACCAGATTTATTATACATGCTTTCAATAATGAAAATTTTAAAAAATTGAGTCATGAATTTCAATTTTACCGGTAATCTTAGTAAGAAAACAGATTGGTTTCCATGACAACCCTATGTAAATCACTAGTGAAATACACACTATGCGTAAATCACTCTAGATACGTTGTTTTCAGAGCAATGTATGTATGATAGATAAACATAGCATATTTTCATGGTGAAAGATTGTCACGTAGGTTGCCATAAATTCTAGAAGTGATTTTATTTCATATAACATCTCTAGTTTGTACATACAACAAGAAGCTCCCAAACAAATCATGAAAAAAAAATCATGAAGCAATTACATTTGTTTAACAATAAATATCATGTTGGCATCTTGCCTTTTCATATCCGACTAACACCGCATGGCTACTGCATTACTTATACTGACAATAATTACAATACATCAATAGGTTATAAGATGAAACAACGTGTCAACCTCACAATTTAGAACTCAGAGAAATACAACTTATCCTGAACCGTCCATTGAAACATAGTGAATTGAAATATACTGTAATGTAATGTTATGTATTATGTAGAATGAATGATTAAGTGTGTATTATATTTAGTTAGGGCGGTCGTGGAAGAACTGCGAGGGGGCAGAGGACAAAAACCTTTTCCATTCTTTTTTATGTGATATTGTAATTGTATATCATGAATGAATAAAAGCATTATATATATATATCTTTAGACGTTTGTATATCAATCAACACATCTTATATGTCCACTCATTATCTTCAACTGCCGTTTTCTTTCCAGCTTGAATTTTATTTCATTTTTTTATTCAAATCTTTATTTAGATGTGGGCACAATCATAGCCCAGTTACATTCAATCAATATTATAAATTATACCACCCCCAGCTTGTTCGCAGAACAACATTATGTAATCAATTTCCTTAGGTTGGCCTTGGCCAGATAAATCCAGTACAGAGTCTTAAACATTGATATGCATTCATACGATTTAGACTAAGAACATTTCTACAAGGGCCTTTTCTGGAAATAAACATTTGAATGTTTGTACCGGGTTGTCTTGATGTACTGGAATTGGTTACAACTATATAGATGCAAGAGGAGGCATATTTCACGATAAAACACAAGAGTAAATTATCTTAACTTGTGAGGAATGTGTGTTTGTATAGCAGCCCACAAGCCCTGGGGCAGGGTGAGAGAGTAATAACGACAGTAATAACCAGGGGAAGTCACATGACTGTAAGACGCGACATCTGTTGGCAGGAATTTAGGAATTTGGAGTGAAAGAGTGGGATTTGTGCGTGTAGGTTGGAGGGGGGGACATTGAGTGAGGGCCCACAACATTGAGTGAGGGCCAGCAACATTGAGTGAGAGCCCACGACATTGAGTGAGAGCCCGCAACATTGAGTGAGGGCCCACAACATTGAGTGAGAGCCCGTGACATTGAGTGAGGGCCCACAACATTGAGTGAGAGCCCGCGACATTGAGTGAGGGCCCACAACATTGAGTGGAGCCCGCGACATTGAGTGAGAGCCCGCAACATTGAGTTAGAGCCCGCGACATTGAGTGAGAACCCGCGACATTGAGTAAGAGCCCGCGACATTGAGTTAGAACCCCCAAGATTGGGTTAGAACCGACGACATAGGGCTAGAACCCCTGACATTGGGTTAGAACCCTGGACATTGAGTTAGAACATGTACAAATAAGAAAGAAACATTTTGCTATCCAAACATTTCACCTATATCACCTATCACCCCCATTTCATCTCATTATTACTCATTATATTGTACTCTCCGAAAAGAAATAATGTAAAAGATTTTCACTAGCTAATTACCGAGCTACAACTGTTGTTATACTGAGAAAAGCGTAATTCAGGTTATGGAGGAAGACCGGGATTACCCGAGCCATTTAAAAACTTCGGCATGTGCTGCTTATCTTCCCGAATCAAAATTTGTCCCCCCCCAAAAAAAAAAACCAAAAAAAAAACCCGACATTGAACCGCTGACATTGAGAGTTAGAACTCCTGACAGTGAGTTAGAATCCTGGACAATTGAACATAACAAAATACATTATTTCAACCAACACCAATATTCATAATTTTCAAGCCTAATTTAGCAGAATTCAATAAATGTGTTGTTCTGAGGATTGCAATAGAGAACTATTCAACCACATTAATACATACATATATGATTTCAGGGGTGCTATTCAGGGGTGCTACTTGAAAAGTCAAATAGCACCTATATGTAATAAATACCTAATAGCACTCTGTTCGGTTTGTAATCGATTTCGACGTTTGACCCAACGTCGAAATCGATTACAAACCGAACAGAGTGCTATTAGGTATAATACTCTCTATACCACTGCGGCCCATGGATCCCCCACTCAGACTCAACTACTTGCTTCTGTTGATTTCCCATTTCCTAGAAGGTCATAAAACAAGTGACAAAATGGCAGGAATGGTGTATTTCATATAGACTTGCCAATTATATCTAGCGATATGGCACAAGGAACAAGAAAAGTTACTGAAAAACAACTTAAGGCAGAAGTGATTGCCTCCTCTATCGGCATGAGAAATATTCACCTGAGGCAGTTTGATATTTTATGTTTGTTTTTGTGAAAATTGGTCCAAAAGGTAGGGAGGGGCAGGAATGGGTTGCTTTACACACCTTTCAACTTTTGTGTATTGCATATCAAGGGTAGAGTGGAAACATGCTAAATAGGTTAGATACCCTACTCTTTTTGATTATTAAACATTTCTTTTACATGGGTATAGCCATAGACATGAGTATATATACCGGTCTTGGATAACCAGGGGATGTCAAATGATGTTGTTGTAAGTTGCTCATGGGATTTAAATCTGGGACGCTATGAACCCTAGGTTTAGAGTCTAACGCAAGTCTATTACAATGCTCCCCCCTGATTTAGAGCCAGGTTGACTGCATTCTAATTATGATTTTTGGAAATCTATATTTACCAGGTATGAGAGGATAAAAGCTTATATATATATAATGCTTTTATTCAATATAATTCATACAGTTACAGAGATATGAAAATAATGAACGGGGTTTTGGTCCTCTGCCCCCTCGCAGGTCTTCCTCGACCGCCCAATAGACTTAAACTTAGCCTATTTGTTCACTCCATGTAAATTACATAAAGATTTGTTTTAAATAAATGCAATTTTCCATACAACCAGCATGTGGTACAAACTTAACCGTGATGTAATGACATCATTACCACATGGTTTGTACCACATGCTCTCCTATACAACCAGTGTGTGGTACAAACGTTATTGCCCTTATGGTGGTTTAATCACTTTGTTATGACTTGCTGCTCATATTGTTGTCATTTGATGTCCTTGTGGTAACATGTCCAATAGGGGAGTTGCATGTCTCACTGCGCATGTCTGTCACAGTGCATGCTGGGACGGATTCAGTTCAAGTCTGACATACAAATATTTGGTAACATTTTAATAAAAAATTGCAAAATTGTTTTCACCAATACCATAGCTTGTATAGATGATCTATGAAAACCGAATGCATGATGGGAAAGATGAAGTCAAGTGTTATGGAAACATGATAACACATGGATATTGACATTTGAGCATTGATAAATATTCCATGATTAACATAACATGTTTTCTTTAGATTTTATACTGTACCATTACTCCCATAATTCCATGTGAATCAAGATTCAAAATGGCGGCTATGCAACTCCCCTATTATCTCCTGTATGTCTGATTATGCAATATAATACAATATATTTATGTTGTAGACGTGAACGAGTGCAACAGTAACCCATGCAGGAACGGAGGCCGCTGTATGAATGGACTGGGCAGGTACACATGCCGCTGTCCCGAGGGTCGCGTAGGCTTCAACTGTGAGAGGAGTAAGTGCCTGTATCATTGGTAGATTTGTGAGCTATAAATATATCACCTAATGAAGCCCAATGTACAAGCAAAAGCTTGTGAATAAAACATAAAAACCTAGAACACAGGGTTTTATTTCCATCCCAATAAGAAAACATCAATTAAACTACCCGGCCTACCTAGTATTACACGATCATTTCTCACCTTCAAGATTTATAAATATATCAAAACTATTTACTTAGCAATGTTGGTCATGTATTGAAACAGTGAATCCTGCCACAACATCTCACCTGGATACATGAAACCATGGTGATGGTGAACCCTACACGAAACTTGTTCAAACATATATTTTGCCACAAGCCTGCAAAAATGATGTGACTTTAAGAATTGAGAGATTGATGGCACATTTGACCTTGACATTGCAGGTTGCAGACGACAATTAGACATAACCTTTATGCTTGACCTTTCTGGAAGTGTGGAGGACCAATATGATCGCACCATCGCCTTCGCTAAACAAGTCGTCTACGGCCTTGACATGACCTTTGGTCGCACACGTGTTGCCGTCATCACATTTGGTGACCAAGCAACAACAGCATTTGACCTCTTGACCTACAGAGAAAAAGAGGAAGTAGTTAACGCCCTCAGCTTCTACCCAAACCGAGGCCAGACCAACACTCAGGCTGCCATGCAACAGATGAGAAGAGACATTTTTAGTTCCAGCCGAGGGGATCGTTCGGGTGTTCAAAACGTGGGTATTTTAGTGACTGATGGGTACTCGAATGTAGCCAGGCATAACACCATACCAGAAGCCCAAAGGGCTAAGGATGAGGACGTTGCCATGTACGTGGTTGCCATTGGCGACGAGGTGGACATGGGGGAGGTTAATGCTATAGCAGGCCGCGGCACGGAGCCACCGGACAGCTACGTGTTCCGGGTGAGGCATGATGGGCAGATCACCAATGTAGCAGATCAACTGGCTGACAGGCTCTGCCAATGGTGAGTCTCTCACTTTTAGTGCTTTTGTCAGTTACTTATTTTGTTTACTTTATTTATTTTATTTAATAAAGCTGTCTCTTAATTTTCTTATTTGTGTTCTTCAAGATTTTTTTTGTAGCTGTTTCAATGGAGAATTATGTTTGGTAGGTTTTTGAAATGTGGGTATCATTGCGCTTGGTTTACTTTGTTTATTTTGATTTGATTTCTTCTCCATGGTACGTTTTTATCTTTCTTTTGGAAGGCATCATGTAAAAGGGGTACAGTGTTCCAGGAAGGGTTACCACCTCTCTTGTATGATTGAATAGTTAAAGCCCCCTGTGAATGATAAGAAAATTTATATTATGAAATGTGTCAGTTGTTTACGTTTGTTTTGAATGATCAGTCCCATGGTTGCCTTCCAGGCGTCAATAATGTGTTTTTCAGTGTAAATACTTCATGTGCTTTGATCATGATGTGGTGTCTGTTTGTTTTTTATTGATTATTGACCCACACAATATGGATCATTCAAAATCAGTCAACTACATTATTTCTATTCCATTTAAAGCTACAATCTCAGTTAACGTCGGTGAAAAACAAGCAATTTTCTACTTTTTGACCAAAATTTTGGAGGATTTTGTCCAGTTGCTTTACCGACAGGGCTTCATATAAGACTAATATCTTGTGCCGAATATTCCTTCAATTCCTCTTTTAGTTTTAAATGACTGGTCTTCAACATTAATTTAAAAGTGTATTTGATATGCGTAGACATAGATATTTCTGTTAAGTAGTTTATGTCTAAATAGTGTAGAAACAATGTTGAGTTATGTAACATAATGATGTGTTTTGTGACATGCGCCTTGATATAGGAGGTGGTAAGTACGGTAACAACAACTAGTTTCCAACAATTTGGCCTCAGCTTCATTAAATTGTCTCAGAATTCCTCTTCTTATAAGGGTGGTCTCCACTGGCTGCGATAAGCTCTGCGATAAGCTCTGCGGTAAGCCTTGCGATGGTGCTGTGATGGTTAGAAATGGCGAGGTCCTGCCTACATGGCCAGTGATCCATGTAGGCAGGATCTCATCATTGCTCTCCACCTACAGAACCAGCACAACACCGTCGCAAGGCTTACCACAGAGCTTACTGCAGCCAGCGGAGACCACCCTTTAAACTGTTAAATCTATTGTACCATCTCTCCTACTCCACATTTGGATAGAAGAATACTCATGAAACACAAAGTGTTCTACTATCCAAGTATAGTAAACTTGTTAGCCGTGACTCTATCAAGCAAACGTCTACTAAACTGCTTTAAATGTTCAAATATGTTGCTAAATGTTTCTTATAAAACAGCCTAAAAGCTAAACTATATTCTTCTTGACAAATCCTTTTTAAACAAAGCTCCTCGGCCATGATAAAAATGCCTTATTTAGAATAGATTAAATTCTCTCATTAAATCTGCTTTAGCACCCAACTCTGCCCCTTGATAAACAAGGTTTAATTTTTCATAAATTCTAGCATATTCCTCCAAAAATGTTATAAAAGACCAATTAAGAAAAATGACCTGAGAGAAAATGCATCCCACCCGACCCCTGCGGTAAATACAGTAAATAGGTGCTAACCTAGAACTATAATTATAGTTGAGTACCATGAATATTATGGTTACATTCATGCATAATAATATTCTCCATAATAATATCATAATGGTTTAAATAAACTCCAATTGATTCATTCAATATATTTCTCAAATGTGATCTGTTTCAGAAAAATGAGTCATAAGTCGCAAAATATGGATTTTGAGATCATATTTGAAATGATGAGTTCAAGTCGATTTCAATGATAGTAATCATTATGGACATTTAACAAGTATTTCTATATATAAAATTTGATATTCTTTTTAAAAAGATGTATCTCTGTAAGATGACCTTAGTAATGCAATGGCTTGAAATTTGGTACCTGTATTGATGGTACTAACAGCTCCGAGAACTCAAAAAATGAAAACATTCTAAGCAAGGGTTCTTATAAATAATCTACTTTGAAAAATGTCAATTTTGCGACTTGTGACTCATTTTCCTGAAACACACCACAAATATTATCATTGTGTTCTTCTGACATCATGTGTTTTCCTCTTTCCAACCTGTTTGATTCCTGTTTGTTTCCTGTTTGTTTCCAATGTCAATATGATACACCTGATGTGGTTGTCTTGTTGATTAACTTTACACTGCATTTCTCCCTTCATCTAGGAATAATGGGAAGTCATGAGGTTTGTCACACCAATGAGTTTGAAGCATGCTTGACCTTTACTTGACCTTTAAATTGGTTTTACAGTTTACCAGCATGCTTGCATTTTTTATGTGTCACAGGAAAATGAAGTTTAAGTCGCAGAAAGGTTAATTTTGAGACAAAATCATGAATAAAGAGATGAGCTCCAGGGGATTCCAATAATGTTAACAATTAGGACATCTGATTTAAATATGATTCAAACTATTATTTCTGGGTGGACACCTTCTAGTAAAGTAACTAGTACAGCAGATACTGGCTGGACAATGGCTAGTACAGTAGTTACTGGGTGGACAATGACTAGTACAGTAGTTTCTGGGTGGACAATGACTAGTACAGTAGTTTCTGGGTGGACAATGACTAGTACAGTAGTTACTGGCTGGACAATGACTAGTACAGTAGTTACTGGCTGGACAATGACTAGTACAGTAGTTACTGGCTGGACAATGACTAGTACAGTAGTTTCTGGGTGGACAATGACTAGTACAGTAGTTTCTGGGTGGACAATGGCTAGTAAAGTAGTTACTGGGTGGACAATGACTAGTACAGTAGTTTCTGGGTGGACAATGGCTAGTACAGTAGTTTCTGGGTGGACAATGACTAGTAAAGTAGTTTCTGGCTGGACAATGACTAGTACAGTAGTTTCTGGCTGGACAATGACTAGTAAAGTAGTTTCTGGGTGGACAATGACTAGTACAGTAGTTACTGGCTGGACAATGACTAGTACAGTAGTTACTGGCTGGACAATGACTAGTACAGTAGTTACTGGCTGGACAATGACTAGTACAGTAGTTTCTGGCTGGACAATGACTAGTACAGTAGTTACTGGCTGGACAATGACTAGTACAGTAGTTACTGGATGGACAATGACTAGTACAGTAGTTTCTGGGTGGACAATGGCTAGTACAGTAGTTTCTGGGTGGACAATGACTAGTACAGTAGTTACTGGGTGAACAATGACTAGTACAGTAGTTTCTGGGTGGACAATGACTAGTACAGTAGTTTCTGGCTGGACAATGACTAGTACAGTAGTTACTGGGTGGACAATGGCTAGTACAGTAGTTACTGGGTGGACAATGGCTAGTACAGTAGTTTCTGTGTGGACAATGGCTAGTACAGTAGTTACTGGCTGGACAATGACTAGTACAGTAGTTTCTGGCTGGACAATGACTAGTACAGTAGTTTCTGGCTGGACAATGACTAGTAAAGTAGTTTCTGGGTGGACAATGACTAGTACAGTAATGTCTGGATGGACAATGACTAGTACAGTAGTTTCTGGCTGGACAATGACTAGTACAGTAGTTTCTGGCTGGACAATGACTAGTAAAGTAGTTTCTGGGTTGACAATGACTAGTACAGTAATGTCTGGATGGACAATGACTAGTACAGTAGTTTCTGGCTGGACAATGACTAGTACAGTAGTTTCTAGGTGGACAATGACTAGTACAGTAGTTTATGGCTGGACAATGACTAGTACAGTAGTTTCTGGCTGGACAATGACTAGTACAGTAGTTTCTAGGTGGACAATGACTAGTACAGTAGTTTCTGGCTGGACAATGACTAGTACAGTAGTTTCTAGGTGGACAATGACTAGTACAGTAGTTTCTGGCTGGACAATGACTAGTACAGTAGTTTCTGGCTGGACAATGACTAGTACAGTAGTTTCTAGGTGGACAATGACTAGTACAGTAGTTTCTGGCTGGACAATGACTACTACAGTAGTTTCTGGATGGACAATGACTAGTACAGTAGTTTCTGGGTGGACAATGGCTAGTACAGTAGTTTCTGGGTGGACAATGACTAGTACAGTAGTTACTGGCTGGACAATGACTAGTACAGTAGTTACTGGCTGGACAATGACTAGTACAGTAGTTACTGGCTGGACAATGACTAGTACAGTAGTTACTGGCTGGACAATGACTAGTACAGTAGTTACTGGCTGGACAATGACTAGTACAGTAGTTACTGGGTGGACAATGACTAGTACAGTAGTTTCTGGGTGGACAATGACTAGTACAGTAGTTACTGGGTGAACAATGACTAGTACAGTAGTTTCTGGGTGGACAATGGCTAGTACAGTAGTTTCTGGGTGGACAATGACTAGTACAGTAGTTACTGGGTGGACAATGGCTAGTACAGTAGTTACTGGGTGGACAATGGCTAGTACAGTAGTTTCTGGGTGGACAATGGCTAGTACAGTAGTTACTGGCCGGACAATGACTAGTACAGTAGTTTCTGGCTGGACAATGACTAGTACAGTAGTTTCTGGCTGGACAATGACTAGTAAAGTAGTTTCTGGGTGGACAATGACTAGTACAGTAATGTCTGGATGGACAATGACTAGTACAGTAGTTTCTGGCTGGACAATGACTAGTACAGTAGTTTCTGGCTGGACAATGACTAGTACAGTAGTTTCTAGGTGGACAATGACTAGTACAGTAGTTTCTGGCTGGACAATGACTAGTACAGTAGTTTCTGGCTGGACAATGACTAGTACAGTAGTTTCTAGGTGGACAATGACTAGTACCGTAGTTTCTGGCTGGACAATGACTAGTACAGTAGTTTCTAGGTGGACAATGACTAGTACAGTAGTTTCTGGCTGGACAATGACTAGTACAGTAGTTTCTGGCTGGACAATGACTAGTACAGTAGTTTCTAGGTGGACAATGACTAGTACAGTAGTTTCTGGCTGGACAATGACTAGTACAGTAGTTTCTGGCTGGACAATGACTAGTACAGTAGTTTCTGGCTGGACAATGACTAGTACAGTAGTTTCTGGCTGGACAATGACTAGTACAGTAGTTTCTAGGTGGACAATGACTAGTACAGTAGTTTCTGGCTGGACAATGACTAGTACAGTAGTTTCTGGGTGGACAATGACTAATAAAGTAGTTTCTGGCTGGACAATAACTAGTACAGTAGTTACTGGGTGGACAATGACTAGTACAGTAGTTACTGGGTGGACAATGACTAGTACAGTAGTTACTGGGTGGACAATGACTAGTACAGTAGTTTCTGGGTGGACAATGACTAGTACAGTAGTTACTGGGTGGACAATGACTAGTACAGTAGTTACTGGGTGGACAATGACTAGTACAGTAGTTACTGGGTGGACAATGACTAGTACAGTAGTTTCTGGGTGGACAATGACTAGTACAGTAGTTTCTGGGTGGACAATGACTAGTACAGTAGTTTCTGGGTGGACAATGACTAGTACAGTAGTTTCTGGGTGGACAATGACTAGTACAGTAGTTACTGGGTGGACAATGACTAGTAAAGTAGTTTCTGGGTGGACAATGACTAGTACAGTAGTTACTGGGTGGACAATGACTAGTACAGTAGTTACTGGGTGGACAATGACTAGTAAAGCAATTAAATGTATTCCCTTAGACACACTTAGATATCTTCACTATAGAGTCCTCACTGTTTATCATATAACTACAGCCGCTGCTGCATGTTCTGGGAAAATTTGAATGAATGATATCCTATTTGGCGACATTAGACTCACATTCCTGCGACACGTCATACTTTACATGTGTTTTTTGTTTGACATGAGTTGACATGGTTTGTTTTGATTATGCAGATCTTTGGATTGAAGTGTGTTACATGGGTGTGAAGTATAAAATTAACCAATTCATAGACATATCACAGAACCCAGTATCAAGATTGAGGGCCTGCTGATCCACTGTTTGGTGTATAATCCCCAAGTTTTCCAGACAGATTATACAAAAACGATGCACCGGCAGGCCAGAATGACCCAGAATGGAGGCTATTTTCCCTTTAATCTCTCCGTTAAGGTTGGTCTCCACTGGCTGCGGTAAGCTCTGCGGTAAGCTTTGCAATGGTGTTGTGTTGGTGAGAAGTGGTGAGTTCCTGAGTATATGATTCACTGGCCATGTAGGCAAGGACCTCGTCATTCCTCTCCACCTACAGAACCAGCACAAACTATCGGAAGGCTTACCGCAGAGCTTACCGTAGCCAGTGGAGACCACCCTTAAACTGGCTATCAGGACTGTTGGCAATTGAAAGATTATCCTCCAAGTCCTTCATATGTTGTAATAGAGATTGTCTTGTTTTCATGTAGAAAGAAATATATATCACAAGTTTGTGAGAAATAACTAGGCTAAATACTCAATCTGCATGGTAGCCTAATTCAAAAGGGTAAACAAATTCTGTGATTTAGTTTTGATTGTATCAACTTGTGTCGTGTAAGAATCAACAAGTTTCTCTCTCCTCCTCCTCTTCATCCTCATAGCTTCATCCTCCTTGTCATCCTCCTTTTCCTCCTTTGTGTCTCCCAGCTCCTTCTCTTCCATCTCTCCTTCCAGCTTCTCCTCTTCCTCCTCTCCTTCCAGCTTCTCCGCTTCCTCCTCCCCTCCCAGCTCCTTCTCTTCCTCCCCTCCCAGCTCCTTCTCTCTTCCAGCTCCTTCTCCTCTTCCTCTCCTTCCAGCTCCTTCTCTTCTTCCTCTCCTCTCAGCTTCTCCTCTTCCTCCTCTCCTTCCAGCTTCTCCTCTTCCTCCTCCCCTCCCAGCTCCTTCTCTTCCTCTCCTCCCAGCTCCTTCTCTTCTTCCTCTCCTCTCAGCTCCTTCTCTTTCTCCTCTCCTCCCAGCTCCTTCTCTTCCTCCTCTCCTCCCAGCTCCTTCTCTTCCTCCTCTTTTGTCTCTTACAATTCCTGGTCCTCCTCTTTCAGCTCTTCCCCTTTGGCCTTCTCTCAGACCCCCACTTCTAAGTTCCAATTTCTCTCCTCCACTTCTTCCATTCTCGTAGTCTTCCTCCTCATCTTCCACCTTCTCTTCTTCTTCCATTCCCTGTTGCTTCCCTTTATTCCTCCTCATCTTCCATCTCCACATCTTCCTTCCCTCATTCTTCCTCCCCATCATCACATTACAGCTTTATCTTCTCTCATGACTGAGTTGATAAGTTCTGTGAATTGGTCAATTAACGGTTGTTAGGGAGAAGGTAGATGATTATATTGCAGCAATTTTCTCACTTGCGCCTGATGAAAATAAGTGAGTGCATGTCGGCAAAACCGGGTGATGTGTCCATCGGGAGATAACCATCTATTTGATCATTTAGTCAGAAGTAACTTCATTCATTTGGTTAACATTTAGGAGTCAATTTAGGAGTCAATTTCCTTCACTATCATATACACCGAAGGTGCTTGTTGAGAATCGGAAGCACAACAAACTACTTGTGCACAGAGGAGTCTCATTCTCACTTTATACATTCAGAACACCAAGTCTGACAAGAGAATTAAGATACTATGAGCATTTGAAAAAGATGTTTGCGTGCATTATATTTTATTTTATCTTTTTGTCTCAGCATGTGCTTTTTTCCATGCGTTCCTGAGTGTGTGTATTTCTTTTCAATCTATTCAGAATGATTTTTATTACTTACAAAAAGCTATATTTGCTATTCATGAAAGCTACTTTGAAAGCATGAAAGCTGAACATTTGATATTTCATATGCAGGACCCTGGTATTATCCCAAGTTGGAGGCCCACCAAGTTGGAGGTCCTCAAGTTGGAGGCCCACCAAGTTGGAGGTCCTCAAGCTGGAGGTCACCAAGTTGGAGGTCACCAAGTTGGAGGCCCACCAAGTTGGAGGCCCACCAAGTTGGAGGTCACCAAGTTGGAGGTCCTCAAGTTGGAGTTCCTCAAGTTGGAGGTCACCAAGTTGGAGGTCACCAAGTTGGAGGTCACCAAGTTGGAGGCCACCAAGTTGGAGTTCCTCAAGTTGGAGTTCCTCAAGTTGGAGGCCACCAAGTTGGAGGTCACCAAGTTGGAGGTCACCAAGTTGGAGGTCACCAAGTTGGAGGTCTGCAATTTGAAGGTCTCCAAGTTGTAGGTCACCATGGTAGAGGTCCCCTAGTTTGGTCCCCCTGAGATCTGTTAGATGAATGTCGCCAAACTTTCTCTAGATTATACAAAGGGTCACATACAAGCTTTATCTTAACCCTAATGCCTGAGGGACAGTGTTACACCAGCAGACTACAGTGAACTAATACCTGCCTATATTCATGTTTCAGATCCTACTAGTGTCCACCAGTACTAGGAGATATATCTACTGCAATATGGACGTCATTACCCAGGTGCTGCAGGGCCAGGGCCCACTCCCACCTGTATACAACTACAACAAGACTTGTTGCCGCAATACAGCACAATTACTCACCTTAGGATTCTTTACCATTCTTCCACAGGATGCAATATTTATCTCAGTTTGGTAGACAGAAGTTTCTGGAACTTTATTCCCTCATAGAAGACTTACATTGGTCCCAAATGGATAAAGTGTGGGATCACTAGGAGGTTTATGTTACAATGTATCCACTAAGAGAGACTTGAATGTTTTTAACCTCATCATTAGTAAGTGATTCATTAAGGGGCGATCATCAATAATCAATCAATAATCATCAATAATGATTGATTAAAAGTTAGAATGACTCCTTAATGGGCCGCCATGGAGATGCATGAGGGTCTGACCTCTGTTGAACTAGCATGGGCCCCGTGGAACATTTCCAACAGGGATTTAAGTGACGTGGCAGTTCCTGTGGAACCCCCAAGATACAACGTCATCATTTTATGTGAAGATAATGCATTTCTATCATGGAGTTAAAAGCCTGTGAACTGACAACAGGAAACAATTGTTAATGCTTGTTCCTAAATCAGGATTGGTGATCACCTCGTCGTACAAGATGTGATTTGACGAGATTTACATATATAAGCGACGCCTGGAGGGTATTTTATGAAGCAATTTATAATAGACTGCAGCGCCAAAATATAGCCTGGTGGATGTGGATTTACCTGTATATTAGCGAGAATGTAGTGAGTAGGTGAGGAGCGTTTTGTACTTAATATGACGTCATCACCAGCTGTTGTTTGTGCTACAAGGTGGAACAGGAATGCAATAGTGAGGTTCAGCAAGTCTAACCTATACGTAAACGTAAACTTATCCGTATCTGATCATACAAACATACTTTAAAAGGAACAAATGTTCAGGAAAACATGGCTGGAAACACTTAACGTAACATATCAAGCAAAATATTCCATCTGACAATTTAATTTTTATACATAAAATTGCGACATAATTCACAAAAAAAGATATGGATATGGTTACGTTATTGAGATACGTTTGCTTGCTGAACCTCCCTAATACTGAAATAATCATGAATAATATTGTATAATATATAATTATAAAAGCATCAGTATTCTATACATGAGAAACATATATACAAACCTGCAAGTAACCAAGCCACAGGGGGTGGGGATAATTATCATATAATAATCTTACGTAAGTTTCAAAATTTCTAAATTATATAATGATTATTACAAAGTATAAAATACTCTGCTACTCTGTCAATGACCAACAAGATTAGGAGGTTTGACTATGAATACAAGTCCAATTGAAATATCAACATATCGTAATTGCAACAGTAAAATATCAGGCTTCAACTATACATAGACCCCATATCCACTGACCTGGTTTTCTCACGGGTAGAGGGATTGGGGGGTGGGGGTGCAAATGGAAAAGCAGCCTGACGGAAAACCAGCAGTCTCTGGAATCTCCAGGTTGAAAGAAGTCAGGAGCAGGGTAATAAGCAGATAGCCTAAAGGCCCTTCTCCACTAAGCCGATTGTCATGCGATTCTCAGAGAATTTAGTGCAAAACTTTCCTCTGCGGCGCAAAATCGCATGAAAATCCGCTTAGTGGATTAGGCCCTTTATACCTCGTCCCTGTAATGTTGATATATCGAGCAGAGCCACTAATATTTTTTATCCGTTCCTGTATAAATAAAATCGGACAGTTCCATAAGACTGGAGATCTGAGAGACTGCCCTATGTTGATGAGAGGCACTCCAATAGTGACCTACCTTCACTGTGCATGCATCCCCACAGGCCTGACTGTCCGCTGTTCCTGACTCTCCCCCGGGGACATAACCAGCCCAGTGTTTATATGGGGGCCTACAATGGGTCAGATTTTCAGAAAATATACAATTGGCAGCTGTACACATTTAGCAAATTCTGCTAAATTAGGCTGCAATTTGGCCAATACTAAGGTAAATACATTGATTCTAGCAATCGGTTTGGTTAGGTTGAACTGTATTTTGAACTTTATTTGCATCTAAAATTTGGGTTATTTGAGAAGATTGGCGAAGTTGAATTGTACATTTTCTGAAAATCACCTTGAATACACCTTGAGAATGTAGATAAATCCATCCTAAAGCTTTAATAGCTGTTTAACACACATCACGACCAACCAAGGTTCCATTTACACGTATTGCCATGTATGTATAGACACATACCAGCTGCTTCCCCCCTGGGCGATAATTAGGGGATGTCAATTTAACCCCCAATTAAACGGTCAACTAAACTGTCATGAAAGAACAGCAAGAATAGCAAGAAAGTCCAAGTAATATTTGAGTAAATGCATGCAGTTGACTCTGAGGTTTATACACGACGATAAGGGAACACGTCATTATTGCTTATTTTGCTGCCTCCCCTTATTCCTGGTTCTAGGGCATGTTGCGCAATGTAACCATTACCTAAATATTCCTTGGTTATCCCAACCAGAATAGACCTGTGTCTTTCCGATTTATCTAGCTGAAAACTAGATATGTGTTCGGGCGGGGCGGGGGGGGGGGGGATGGTAATTTGTTTTTCATCATTTTTCTTTAGGAAACCAACCTCCAGGAAATTTTTAAGTAGGAAATTCCTGCTGTAGAATATTTTTTTTAGGAAATTCCCTTAAATGAAAGTTCATTACCAGGTATAAGGAAGGAAAGTATTAATTAAGGATTTGTTATGCAACGAGCCCCTGATGTATTAATGTTCTATTTATATTGGAGTCTAATAGTACGATGTACGAAGTACGATGTAAGCCTTGGTGGATGACTCACTAACAGTTATTTAAAATATCTCTCATACAACTTGACAACATTTCACCATCTTGGGCACTCGAGAAAGGATAAACTCATTCATTTAACTGTATATTTTAACATAGATCATTAATTCTTGCATTAAAGGAATGCGCAACAATTTGTTATATATGTGTTTTATCCCAGGAAAATGCAATGAAGTCGTAAAAATGGTATTTGGTGTTCAAATGTCCTTTTTACAAAAACTCTTATCAGAAATATTTCAGTTTTGGTACAGTATAGTGCTTGTGGTCGTATAAGTACGTCTTATGCCGCTGTATTAGACTAAAGTTTTACCAATAATTTCCTACCCAAAATATCGCCAATATTATTGTTCAACATAAACAATAACAACAAATATAAACATATATTAGATATCTGTAAGGTCTTTGCATTCTGCTTGATCTCATCTATTCAAGGACCCAAAATCTATTTTTGCGACTATAGACCTATAGATTTTCCTGGCACATATCACACATTGACCATTGAATATCTTAAAACTCCTGCGAACTGAATCAGTTTACAATAGATTGTTATTATGTGAGTTCACCTGTTCATAATGTATTAACCGTTATGTGTAAATTTTGTTGACAATATGAAACACACCTTTTGTCTTTCATCAGATGAATCTTATGCAAAGGCAGGACCAAATGTCAATCCTTCTGAAAGAACTTTTTTAAACAGCGTTTGGATTCCAACCAGGAGGGCACCTAATTCTAGTTCATGATATTATGTGGTAAGGTTTCAGTAGAGGGAACAAAGTCATGTCAAAATGGCATACTGTAAAACACAATCTGACAATAGAGAGATTTAGCAACCACAACGCACCAACACAACACTAACGCATTCACTAACTATTAGTCCATCATTACCGTTGTGGGGATATCTCAAGAGGCCTACAATGCAGATGCCCTCGACCTAGCGCCTCTTGAGATATCCCCACAGCAGTAGTGACGTACTATTAGTTAGTGGATGCGTTAGTGTTGTGTTGGTGCGTTGTGGTTGCTAAATCTCCCTAATAACTGTGAAACTGCGTAATTTGCTACACTGTAAACCTGTGATACTTAACCCTTGTTCTCTCTGCAAAATAACGCCACAACGGTTTGCTGCAACGCAAAAGAGGGAAATCAGAATTATCTTAATATTGACATTGTAATCCAATACATTAAAGTGATATCAGGACGCCAGATGAGATTAAATCAACCCTAAATTGACAATGAATATAAATGGTTTAATTGATTGATTTGTTACAACGATGCATCAATATATTCAACATCAAATAAATTAAAGGTTTTAATCATTATGTGAAGGTAATAAAATGGATGGAAGAACCGCGTGGTACATTTGAGTGTTAACAGAGAACTGAGTTAGAAGCAATACTGGTTTTAGGTTGACCTAATATAAAGCCGCTGATCAATATTTCTGGCCTGTGTCATGTTTGGATTTATTTCTGATATTATTATAAGATTATGAGGACAGGGAGAGGACTGTTTGTTGATAATGGCTGAGGCTAAGCGGAGGGTATAACTGCGATTTGATCCGATATGGGAGGTTTTTTCTTGCCTACAGACCACATTTGTATCGACGGAAGTACCTGCGGTATGGTCTATAGGGAGTGGTCTGAATGGCAGTGTTAAAGCTCCATAGAGTGTGGCGCCACCTATAGTATTTGGCAGCGTTAAGCTGCCCCACTGGGTAAGCTTCCGGTTCAAAGTATGAGCACTCAATACCTGTTTCGCAAAGCATATTTGATTGAAATAAATAATTGTACAGGTTGGTAAACCCTCTATTTTGATATTATTAAGTTGATCTGATCAAATCGCGTCTAAAAGCACTATTACCCGAGGTGTGGTGGCTTTGTTGTGGCCCATGTGGTCATGGAAACTCAAGGGCAAAGCTCAAGAATTTCCATGACCACGCAGACCACAATGAATCACCAAACCTCGGGGTAATAATGCCATAATGATCGTCCCAAACAGCCTACGGTTACTAAATATTCACTTCTCCCACAATTTACCCTTCAGTACATTAATGCACACCTCTGGGGGTAAATAATACATATGTGATGTGTTTCAGGAAAATGAGTCATAAGTCGCAAAAAACAGATTTTGAGATATCATTATATTTAAAAAGAGGAGATCAAGGTGGTTCCAATGATAGTAAACATTAAGGGCATTAAATAAGTATTTCTATATTTCAAGTTTAATATTTTTATTTCTGAAAAAAAAAAGTTTTCAATATTGTTGGGTGAACAATTACTGGTAAAGTAGGTAAATGTATCCATAGGATGATCTTAGAAATGCATCAGTATATTCAATACACTATCCTGAAATTTGGTCCATGTATTCATAAGACCTATATGACTAGATACTCCAAAAATGAAAACATTCCAAAAAGGAGATCTTGTGACTAAATGAGTTTTAAAAATATGAATTTTGCGACTTATGACTCATTTTCCTGAAACACACCAATTATTTGCTGTGGTTGGTTATAAGCCAAACGTTATTAAGCAGCAAGGCCAAAGGTTAAAATCTGTTTCTTCTCCTGTCTTTCTAAACACCACCATGTTATTAGTTAATTGTTGTGTTGTAAACAATTGTTACGATGTAAGAAAACATTCCCCGGACAGGATCGTCTACATTAATTATTGTATGATATTAATGACTACATTCCTTGGTAAATGGCTGTTATATAACTGTTATTATATCTTGTGTGATAAAGTTAGGAAAGGGTAGTAATATTATCAATGAAGCATTTCTCAATATGTAAAACTTTACATTTGAATCTATACAAATTGTACATAAGGAGATAAGACTAGCTGAGACCCCTAGTGATAGATTATAAAAGTGCTACTTTTGTCAAATTGGCAGAAGATGTACAGCTCGCCTATCGTCTCAAATAACTCAAATTAAAAACGGAAATCAGGTTAAAAATACTGTTCAACATAACTAAGCAGATTGTTTGAATGAACACAATGCTAAAATTATTCAAATATATCAGTAATTGACCAATTTCCAGACTAATTTAGCAGAACTAACTGAATGTGTACAGCTGCCGATTTTCTGAGGATCTGACCCACATAATGGGTCAGATTTTCAGAAAATGTACAATTGGCAGCTCTACATATTTAGGAAATTCTCCTAAATTAGGCTTAAAAATGAAGAATACCAAGTATATCTGAGTATATTTGATATCGCATTGATTTATAGTATCAGTTCTGTTATGTTAAACTGCATTTTGAAGCTCATTTATGTCTTAAATTTGGGTTATTTGAGAGAATTGGTGAAGGCGAATTGTACATTTTCTCACAACCTGACCCATATAGTGATAGATAGAGTATACATGTGTTATACATATAGGCTGCCTGTTGAACCATCTACTCAATGGCCATATATAGGTATTACGTCATGTAATTAATTATTATTGCACGATTTATCTGTGCAGCCATCTTTGTGTGTGGATAACGAAGAACGCAATTGAATACAAATATTAATAGAGAAATAGTCAATAGGGAATATTAAATATTTCTTGTCAAAATCTGAGTCATCCAGTAGTTTTTTCACAGACCGTATAAACAGAGGGATGCAGAAATAATATTTGAAATTATTTTCATCATTAAGTCCAATAAAAAAGATATTTTTTTATTTTCTGAGAAGATTAAGGAATAGGGGGTGTACTTCTTGAACATGGTCAAGATCTTCCGGGAAGCACCACAGTATAGTATAATGAAAGGTCCTAAGGCTTTGTCCAGTTGAACCTACGACTTTCTACAAGAAAGCTTCAGTCAGATCTACACATTTATTAAATTCTGCTAAATTAGACTGAAAAATGAAGAATACCGAGTATATCTGAATATATTTGGTATAGCATTGAATCGAATAATCTGTTTGTTTTGTATTTGTTAAACCTCATTTCTGTGCCGAATTTGGGTTATTTGGTAGAATTTGTGAAAAATGCCAATTGTACACTTCCTAATGCCCTGACTCGGGTATGCATATTCTATGAGAATCCCTTTATATACTGTTAGGATTTGTTTAATAAATACCAAGGCCTGGCCGTGAAAGTAGTGAAATAGTTGCCATGGAAATAGACTTCACACCCTACTACTGGACTGTGTGCAATGTATATTTAAACTCAAATAAATTATGCTATTAACATAAATACAATCACTTTATTGTGTTCTTTATTTCATGTACAAGTATCTCTTGTGTTGTCCTATATAGCAACACTCTCTGTGCAACCTATTGTTCATCTATTACAATTAATTAACAATTACTTCTATACAATTGTCTGTGTAAATACGGGTCAGATTTTCAGAAAATGTACAATGGGCAGCTCTACACATTCAGTAAATTCTGCTAAATGTGTCTGCGAAATTATGAATATCGGGTATATTTGAGTGTATTTGGGATAGCTTTGATTTAAAGTATCAGTTCTGTTATGTTAAACTGCATTTTGAAGCTCATTTTTGTTTCAAATGTGGGTTATTCGAGAGGATTGGTGAAGGCGAATTGTACATTTTCTGAAAATCTGACCCATACACCTTTCAAACTTAAAATGAGTAATTATATTTTGGCAAGTTGGCTTGTTTAGTTTCAGCATGAGTGGTAATGAATAATTAGTAGTAGGCAAAGAATGCACTCCCATTCATGGTAATGGGATCTATTCATTCTTGTCGATTCTTTAATTGAATGTTCCTACATTTCGAGAATGTTAGGACAAAAATTATGTGCATTTCTTGGCTGTTACAAATAGAATATCTTTTTTAAAACATCGCATCATAAACATCTATTGTTATTTGTCATAATATATAAGTATCATATCGATATTTATCATTCATTCTTTCTGCAAACCAGTATACCGCCAAATGGCCGTCTTTACTGGCAGATGTACTTTTTCTCATAAATAAATCAATCAAAGTGAAATTAATGATATAAATTGATTAATTAACAGCAAGGAAGTACAAGAATACCATCTTGAACTATTTGAAAGTATCGAAGTAATTCTATCCCACAAACTATCTATCTCAACGGTCAACATGGTCATATATCTACAAATCCACACAAACCCTTTTTTATTATTTCAGTCATTATGTGTCAAGTGGAACAAATCCAATGATTATTATTAAATAACTAATATACATATAATATCATATAAACTTGATAACTTATGTTTTATGATATGTTTTTATCAAACGAACTCGATGCACAAGTAATTCAACTGTAACCTAACCATCTTAGCTTAAACAGTCTAGGCTCACAGCCTCTCAGATCAGATAGGAATGGAATGTCAGTGATTGGACGCCTACTGCGCTAATAGTGAGTCTAGGCTCCCAGGCTCTCAGATCAGATAGGAATGGAATGTCAGTGATTGGACACCTACTGCGCTAATGGACTTTCTAGCCTTGGAGTAGGCCTCCTAATGGTAATCTAATGGCATTTTGTGGTTTGCAGCGAGATGCTTTCCCTTAGTCTGGAGGGACTGCCCCAACGCTGAGCCTAGACCGTTATTCAATAACCTATAATCGATCACCTTTAAATATTCTCTCTATGTATCGCCTATCACATGGTTGTACAAATATTTTATTTTAACAATGATAACATTAATATGGCTCATCAATCATTGGCAAAAGTATAATTACTTTAGATAAACCTAAACTGTAAATAATTATTTAAGTAAATCAGGGTAATGCTAATTTCTCGGTTTCCTCGGCCTCGCCCTCCTCATCCTCCTCACCACTAGACTTGACCTCGCAGTACTCCACGCGATCTCGTGAATACTCGTAGTACTTGTACGCCTTCTTTGCGCATGCCCAGAAGATGATGCCGAAGCCTCCGATGGTGACGATGATGGCGGTAACGACACCGGCCAGGACAGCGGGACCGTTCTGCTGGATGTGGTAGAACAACTCCTGGAACACCTGCAGCAGGGAAGACATGAGGTTATACGTTGGGTCATAACTTAAAACTTTTTTTTTTTAATTTTTTTTTAAAGAACTTTTATTGAGCTGATTTCAATGCTTTACATGGATAATCTCACAGACTCAAGGGAAAAAGTTTTACATAATCTTAATAAAGTATTATTAGATCTTTCTTGATTTTTACCTTTAATTTTGATTTTTTTAATATAATCATATTTCTCCGACACATAACATGTTTTGTTGCCGGTTACACCTACATGACCGAGTCAGACTATACACATAGGTAACATTTGTTCAGTTTTTCATTATGGACAACCTCTCTTCTGTACAAGATATAAATTATTTTGGCTATACGATTCTGTACGAGTGGATAAAAACAACATGGTTTCTGAGATACTTAGCTTTTTTCTTCAACTATGTATTATATGCGCATTCCATTTGAGAGGTGCGATAAGTGAAGTGCAATAAATATTGTAATTTTCTATTAGCTTATAGAAGTATCAAGGAACCTCAATATAAATTATATATCAATATTTGTCTATGCTAGGGGCATATATAATAAATAGTGAATGGAACTCGGTACTTGGTACTACTAATTAAACTCTCGTTCAATAAATACTCAATTACTAGCACCTCGTTTCATCCTCTCTATATATTGTATACAGGAGAACTACTGTAAACAGAGACATAAGTAAAAATTAATAGTTAGTGTTAATTTGGAATATTAATAATAATGTGGTGTCATTGTGGTGTCTAGATTCCCCCCTCCATTTCTGCTTATATGAACCAGCAGCAAGACCGGATCACAACATTTCTGTAAATAGGCTGCAGAAAAACTGATTTACATCAACTTCCAGTATGGGCGAGTGGGAGAGAGGGAGGGAGAGAGAGAGCGGGAGAATGAGGGGGAGAGAGAGGAGGCAGAGGGAGAGACGGAGAGGGAGAGAGGAGAGAGAAAGGGTGAGAGAGAGAGAAGAGAGAGAGGGAGGGGGAGAGAGTGGAGGGAGAGAGGGGGAGAGAGAGGGGAGAGAGGAGAGAGGGAGAGGAGAAAGAGAGAGGGAGAGAGAGGGAGAAAGGGGAGAGAAGGAGAGGAGAGAGGGGGAGAAAGAGAGAGAAAGAGAGAGGGAGAGAGGGGGAGAGAGAGGAGAGAGGGAGGGAGGGAGAGAGAGAGAGGACAGAGAGCTAGAGAGGGGGGAGACAGACTGAGTTACCTTCAGTTCCAGTACGAGTGAGTCAGAGAGAGGGAGACAGACTGAGTTACCTTCAGTTCCAGTACAGGTGAGTCAGAGAGAGGGAGACAGACTGAGTTACCTTCAGTTCCAGTACAGGTGAGTCAGAGAGAGGGAGACAGACTGAGTTACCTTCAGTTCCAGTACAGGTGAGTCAGAGAGAGGGAGACAGACTGAGTTACCTTCAGTTCCAGTACAGGTGAGTCAGAGAGAGGGAGACAGACTGAGTTACCTTCAGTTCCAGTACAGGTGAGTCAGAGAGAGGGAGACAGACTGAGTTACCTTCAGTTCCAGTACAGGTGAGTCAGAGAGAGGGAGACAGACTGAGTTACCTTCAGTTCCAGTACAGGTGAGTCAGAGAGAGGGAGACAGACTGAGTTACCTTCAGTTCCAGTACAGGTGAGTCAGAGAGAGGGAGACAGACTGAGTTACCTTCAGTTCCAGTACAGGTGAGTCAGAGAGAGGGAGACAGACTGAGTTACCTTCAGTTCCAGTACAGGTGAGTCAGAGAGAGGGAGACAGACTGAGTTACCTTCAGTTCCAGTACAGGTGAGTCAGAGAGAGGGAGACAGACCGAGTTACCTTCAGTTCCAGTACAGGTGAGTCAGAGAGAGGGAGACAGACTGAGTTACCTTCAGTTCCAGTACAGGTGAGTCAGAGAGAGAGAGACAGGCTGAGTTACCTTCAGTTCCAGTACAGGTGAGTCAGAGAGAGAGAGACAGGCTGAGTTACCTTCAGTTCCAGTACAGGTGAGTCAGAGAGAGGGAGACAGACCGAGTTACCTTCAGTTCCAGTACAGGTGAGTCAGAGAGAGAGAGACAGACTGAGTTACCTTCAGTTCCAGTACAGGTGAGTCAGAGAGAGGGAGACAGACTGAGTTACCTTCAGTTCCAGTACAGGTGAGTCAGAGAGAGGGAGACAGACTGAGTTACCTTCAGTTCCAGTACAGGTGAGTCAGAGAGAGGGAGACAGACTGAGTTACCTTCAGTTCCAGTACAGGTGAGTCAGAGAGAGGGAGACAGACTGAGTTACCTTCAGTTCCAGTACAGGTGAGTCAGAGAGAGGGAGACAGACTGAGTTACCTTCAGTTCCAGTACAGGTGAGTCAGAGAGAGGGAGACAGACTGAGTTACCTTCAGTTCCAGTACAGGTGAGTCAGAGAGAGGGAGACAGACTGAGTTACCTTCAGTTCCAGTACAGGTGAGTCAGAGAGAGGGAGACAGACCGAGTTACCTTCAGTTCCAGTACAGGTGAGTCAGAGAGAGAGAGACAGACTGAGTTACCTTCAGTTCCAGTACAGGTGAGTCAGAGAGAGAGAGACAGGCTGAGTTACCTTCAGTTCCAGTACAGGTGAGTCAGAGAAGGCTGCACACATGGTGTTGTTCACGTCACATATCCGGGTATCGTTAGCGTCCATGTCTGCTGTGAACACCCACCGCCAGGCGCTGTACCTATAAATAAATGAATATTTCATTGGCAAAAATTTGATATCCTTTATTATCAAATGTAATATTTGATATCCTTTAAAATAATCAATTATTATTATCATTATCAAATATTCGCCAATGTCGCCAATGGGTGTTGCCCCATATCAAAAGGTGACCTTCACCCTAGAGTACACATGCACTGGCTGTAGAGTTACTATAATAATGAATACTTTGCTGGAGATGCACCTGAGATAACAATCTAGTCTTCCAGCGTAAATATGGGCCAGATTTTCGGAAAATGTACAATTCAACTTCGCCAATCATCACAAATAACCCAAATTTCAGACGAAAATAAAGTTCAAAATACAGTTCAACCTAACCAAACAGATTGCTAGAATCAATGCGATGCCAAATATACTCAGATTTACCTAGTATTTACCAAATTGCAGCAGAATTTAGCAGAATTTACTAAATGTGTACAGCTGCCAATTGTACATTTTCTGAAAATCTGACCCATATACAATACAACGCTTGAAAAGAATCATGGTGATTAATGAATCCTTTACTAATTTAAATACTTTATTGGCCTGAAATGAAAGAAATAATAAAACATAAGTTACTCATACGACCAATCCTACTCTTTTCTCTCTCTCAATGCAGAATGCATCCCCTTCAAGAGACTTGTTGCCAATGTATTGTTTCTTTTCCTTCAGTTTAAAGTTAAGTTGCCACCAAAGTGAACAAACAATTATTAGCTTAATTACCCCAGGTGTAAAGTACTAATTACCCCAGGTGTAAAGTACTAATTAGCCAAGGTGTAAAGTGCTACCAGACGCGTGGCTAGCGTTTGTTCACATTCCTCTGGCGGGAAGGTGCAAGTAATACCTTTAGTGCAGCCACGAGTGTGTCCAACTATTGTCCAACGATTGTATTCATTGACTTGCGTCATTACATCATTGGTAATTATATTTAAGGTATGTAATCATGTATTGTATGTTCTGTGATGTATGTATTTAACATTCTGTACATTCTTGTACACAGCCCCACCCCCCTATATTGTGACTAGTGACATATCCATAGACGTTCACATTGTAGTTGCAGATATTGTATTCTGATTTCGATGTACATGTACCTTGAAATAAAACTATAATAATAATTATTATTATAATACTGTTCTCGTATGCATGAAGCACATAATATGAAATGTACATAATACTATGCCTACACACCGACGACAATTGATCAGAATCAAAATCCTCACTAAGGACTTGGTATTGTTTCAAGTTGTAGTCAGATAAGGGTGGTCTCCACTGGCTGCGTTAAGCCTTGCGATTGTTTGTGCTGGTTCTGTAGGTGGAGGGGAATGATGAGGTCCTGCCTACATGGTTCACTGGCCATGTAGACAGGACCTCGTCACTTTTCACCATCACAGCACCATCGCAAGGCTTACCGCAAAGCTTACTGCAGCCAGTGGAGACCAGCCTTAATCCTCACCACCCATCTCCCATTTCATCTCATCCCATCTTATTATCACCCTTTAATTCAACTGCGCAATGTCTTCTATGTTAAGAAATGAGTTATTACTTGAAACTCTACCAACTTTTTTTTTTCTCGTTGGGGTTCATTATATTCCATAATTTTGGACCTTGTATGTGTGGGGATCGATTGTACTTCTCAGATCTCGCCTGAGATTATTGAAAAGAATCGTCGAGGATCCATGCGATCCTTGATGCCAGACCACCTACGAGATGTGGTACTATTTTTACTCCACGGTGCCATTAGATTAATTATAAATTATAACACAAAGTCCTTTATTTACTTACGAAGTTACAGCCATTCTTCTCTCACTGATGCCGGCGACGACGCAATATTGTAGGCCTACATCGTAGGCCTAACGTCATGACATTAGTAACGCTAGTAAGAGTCATTGACAACGCATTTTCCCACGTGGAAGGGAACCAATCAAATGAGTTTATTTTGCACATCATTTTAGGCTGCGCCCATGTGGTACAAAACAATGTACCACACGGTATGTACCACATGCCTCTACATACAAATGTTGTGTGATACACACTTCACCATGGAGTAAATATATATATATATGGTCGATTCCAGAAATTTTAGTGCGATTTTGATGTTTTTCACGTTTTATTCTATAACGTTGACAATTTTGGTTCTATAAACTTACACACAGTATGTATGGATTCCTCAGAATATACTGCATAAGTCTGAATACCGCTTGAATTTTTTTCAACAATTCATCATATCATTGATTGACCATTTTCATTTTCACGTTCCATACGAATACACACAAAAGTGAGAAATAATAAAATAAACTTTTACTTTTGTAGGGACTTTGATATTCCCTATTAAAGAACATATCTGCCCCTATCAATACAATTCTTTTAATTTTCAGACTGGCTTATATTTTCGTCCTTATGATGATATATGTTATTTTGGCTAAAATAAAACGTTCCAACGAATACATCTTCTAACTGCTATAAAAAGAAAACTTTTGATATTTGATCAACTCTTTTTTGCATAAACATTAAAGATCGTTGACTTAATATCCAGAAGAAATCTCATGATTCCACCATCATTCCTCGATCAGTAAATTATAATTTCATCAAAAGAATCCATACGAATACACGATTCCGACGAATACACGTTCAAAAACTGGCTGGAAAATACAAATTGTGTATTCTTACTATCAACCATTGTCTTCTAACATAAGGACTTACTATCTATTTCCTTTATATTTAGGTATTTTATTCAGAAAGGATGCATCAACAAATACACAATTCCATACGAATACATCACTGAGCTGATGTATTCGTATGGAATGGTGTATTCGTATGGAATGGTGTATTCGTTGGAAACACTTATGTGCTTTTATATAAAGGTGTTAATGCTTTGAACAGATATTTGCAAGAAAAGGTATTAAGAGTCCACATATTTATACCTGAATTATTAACAAATTTGGTTATAAAGGAAAAAAAACGTTCCATACATATACATGTATTCGTATGGAGTCTTTGACCAGGCTCCAATGAGTTGGAGGCTTGTATCTTGAAAAATAATTGATCCAGGTTGTGGCAAATTGAGAGCTGTATAGCCCGATGTGAGTGCTTTCTTCCTTATAAGTATGAAAACAATCAAGGTATTTTTGTATTTTTACCCAAAATCTCAAAATCGCACTAAAATTTCTGGAATCGACCATATATATTATGATTGACCCTTATGACTGTTGATTACAAATGAATGAAAATGACGCTGCAATTTTGCCAATATTAGGTTAATTCGAGTATATTCAGCATTGCATTGATTCTAGCAAACGGTTTGGTTAGTAGTCCAGGCAATCTAGCTCAAAAAAGGGCTGAACCTAGGATAAATTGCAATAAAAGGTTTCTCAACGGTTTTGGGTAGTATTAGTGTCCCTTATTAACATACTAAAAGTCTAGAAAAATCTAGGATGGGGAACATGCCCAAAATTGCAAAAACCCAAAATGGCCGCCTCTAAAACTTTGAAAGGCCATAACTCAGTGTAAAATCAACATATATTCAAATGTGAATACATTTTCTTATGTTTCCAGGCATGGGGAATGCAATGAAATAAGAAATAAGTCCATATATTCAATATTTAAAATGTTAGTCTACTGATAATATAGAAGAAATGGGAAAAAACAACCAGCAAAAGCATCCTATGAAGGGGAAAAAATCAAACTCATTTTGCATGAAAGCATTTATGATCAAGGACACTAAGAAATGATTTTCTGTAATCCAAACTGTTGTATAAGCCTTTTGAACAGTGTATATGAAAGGAATTGTATATAATGTATTACTCTGATACGTCAATTTGCCTCCTACATAAGGCACACCACATATTGTCCTTAATTTATCATTAAAACCTGAGCTGTTTGCACAGTCAACATTGCTATGGCCACAACTGGAGTATGTCATTCCAAGTATATTATTTTGAAGGAACACATCTGACTATTGCAGTCAATCTTGCAGTTTCAGTAAATAATTTGTAGTAGTCCATCAGGAGCAGCAGGGTACGGCATAGATACAGGTGGGAATTGTGAACTTCCACAATGGAACACCCTTTACAGTTTGAATCCCCAAAGCATGCAGTGCTAGACAGTTCTGTATTGACATATTATAGAACTAGATATACTTTTATGATTATAATTTGAATCATTGAATCGCCTGTGGCTAACACAGGGGCCTTCATAAATAATTTATTTTCCCCATTCTCCTTAATCACTTCATGTGGAGAATGGCATATTGAAGTAAACCTAAAGTGAGGTATGTACATTGAAAGTAGGAATACAATTTATGCAAACTGCACGTCTTCCAATTGACCCTATAGCATACTCAAGACTTTAAAAAAATAAGGTATCTAACTATAATCTATTGCTGGCCATAGTATTTGTATGTCCCGAAAAGCCAGTGTTTATTTTTGGTGAAAATAGTTTTCTCATGGGGTCCATAACTTGTCAAGTGGTATACCACAGCCTGCCTTTGGCATATAGGTATACTGCATCATAGACAGAAAAATTGTATCATACCACATTATTTCTGGAATGAAGAGGAGTGCTCTGCACATATGATATTCTAGATTTCTCTAAAGACTGATGTGTGGTCATTTAGAAATACAGCCTCAATGATCTATATATGGATATATCAGATGGAAAAATTGTCCCTAGAATTTGTTCTAAGCCATGAGAAAGGAATGATCTCTTATATTCATATACATGTATAGTATATAAATTCTACAACCATTTGATTGAAGGCATTAGTTTCGTTAAGCCCCTTTTAGTTAGCACTATACATTCATATTCCACACAGTAGAAGTACTACTGTATTTTGAACTTTACTTTCGTCTGAAATTTGGATTATTTGAGAAGATTGGCAAAGTTGAATTGTACATTTTCTGAAAATCTTACCCATATATTATTATAGGCCCCTAATTAATAATAAGAAAAATACCAGAAGAGAAGGGGGCGGTTACTTACTGAGCAAATACCTCTGGCTCCACCTGGTGGGAACAGGCTGCCCACGTACACTTGAGTTGTTGCCCCACCTGGTGGAGAGAACAAGCATAGGTATATAGGTTGTTTCCTGCGTACAATAACACACATACATATGGGTCAGATTTTCAGAAAATGTACAATTGGCAGCCCTAAACATTTATTAAATTCTGTTAATTAGGCTACAATCGAGTATATTCGGCATTGCATTGATTCTAGTAATCTGTTTGGTTAGGTTGAGCTGTATGTTGAACTTTATTTTCGTCTGACATTTGGGTTATTGGCGAAGTTGAATTGTACATTTTCTGAAAATCTTACCCATATACAGGTAATGTTGAAGGTATTGTGGTCCTGACCTGTCAGCTGACCACTGAGAACTTCACCCGCTAGGCGCGCCACTGAAGCTTCCACATTAAATACTTTCTTAACTAACAATTCTACAAATGTCTTTTCTTAAGACGGGAGTAAACTGTATGATGAAACAGGCACCAACTACACATGTTAACATTTATAATATTCTAAAATGAAAGTTTTAAAATGAAAGTTAGTTGTAAGTTTTCTCACCTTCGTACAGATGTCGTTGCATGTCCCATCCTCGTTGACTTTACATTCCATCTGTGAACATAATGTTATATATAGTGTAACTTTACACTCCATCTGTGAACATAATGTTGTATATAGTGTAACTTTACACTCCATCTGTGAACATAATGTTGTATATAGTGTAACTTTACATTCCATCTGTGAACATAATGTTATATATAGTGTAACTTTACATTCCATCTGTGAACATAATGTTATAAATATTGAAACTTTACACTCCATCTGTGAACATAATGTTACTTTATTTTCATTTGTGACCTGTTTTAGGAAATTGATTCATAAGTCGCAAAAAATGGATTTTGAGATATCACCATGTTTGAAAAGAGGAGATCAAGCCGATTCTATTGATAGTAAACACTTTGACACCTAATAAGTATTTCTATATTTTTAGTTGGATATTTTTATTTTTTTTAAAGAAAAGGTTTACAATGTTTCTGGATGGGTAATTACTTGTAAAGTAACTAATTATAATCCATATGAAGGCCTTCAAAACGCAAGGATATATTTAATATAATGTCCCAAAAGTTGTCACACGGACTTATATGACTAGAAGTGCTAAGCCCTCTAGAGATCAGAAGATTCCAATAAAAAGATCTTGTGAAAAAACAGTTTGAAAAATTTCAACTTTGCGACTTATGACTCATTTTCCTAAAAGACATCACATTTGTTGTAGATAAGGTCTATATGGGTCAGATTTTCAGAAACTGTACAATTCGCTTTTACCAATCCTCTCAAATAACCCAAATTTAAGACAAAAATGAGCTTCAAAATGCAGTTTAACATAACACAACTGATACTTTAAATCAATGCGTTACCAAATATACTCAGATATACCCGGTATTCATCATTGTTTAGCCTAATTTAGCACAATTTCCTAAATATGTAGAGCTGCCAATTGTACATAAATTTTTCTGAAAATCTGACCCATATATGAAGATAGGACCCTTGTCTCTGCCAAAGATAGTTCTCCCGAGGGGCCCTTCCACATCTAAATAGTAATTTATTTGTGTAAACATAGAAACAAACAAACAATAGAGTAAAATAAAACAATGAATGAAATTCATTTGAGTAGTTTTCACCAACATGGTGGGGGTTAGTTAGCCTTGCAGTACGGTCACAAAAGGCTTAGAGTAAGACTTACATGTATATGAACATAGGCCTTTTTATCTCTCTCCTAAATAACTATAATTTGATCATGATTTAAAGCAATATTGTGTCGATAATTAAAGCAATTCCAGAAGGTGACCTCAATGTGACTCCTACGTATTCCCAAGTTCAATAATGATAATAATCATACAGTATAAATGTCCGTGCTTAGATCACAGGTAAAGGTGTTATACATGTTTAGGATGTTCCGGTTATTATGCACTTTCTATTATTCTATAACATTTGATGGCTCAGACACTAATTCAAATTCCGTCAAAGTCGCATTATTGTGATATTCTGAAACTAGTCAATACAAGGTGAATCCCCAATATCTATACGGTAAGGAAGAAAACCAGAATCCAAATTCCGATGCTGCTACTTTAGGATCATGACAAAAGGTTTCTTTTACATGTCATACATTCTGTTACCAACGAAACTGAGAAATTACTTGTTTGTATTAACACTTTAATTAGTTCATTCAGGGCTCGAAAAAACCTATGTTTACTTGCCCGGGGCAAGTAAAAAATGGCTCCGGGCAAGTAAAATTTAAAGTTACTTGCCCGAGTGGGCAAGTAAAAATCTCTACAGCGCCGATGGGAAAGAATGGTCCCAAGAGGCATGTGACCAAATGATACTTCATGAAGTACTAATGATAGGATAAAAATAAGGTTTTTTGTAAGGCTACAACATGTTAATGAATGTTTTATGTTAATAAAACAAGATAGATACAGATCAGCAATTCTGCAAATAAATTCGGGCAAGTAAAAATTCTGTCGGGCAAGTAAATCTTGGCTGCCACTTGCCCAATGGGCAAGTGAAGTTGGTAGGTTTTTTTCGAGCCCTGTCATTGATTGTTTGGATTATCTGTTTTACAGAGTGACAAATTGGTGCCTTTTTACTAATACTCCCAATGATTGCCGTTGCCTCACAATGTTACAACGTGGGGTAATGCAATTAGTATTCACAAAAGATACAAGGGTTAGATTTTCAGAAAATGTACAATTGGTAGCTCTACACAATTAGGAAATTCTGCCTAATTTGACTGAAAAATGATGAATACTGAGTATATCTGAGTATATTTGGTATAGCATTGATTTAACGTATCAGTTCTGTTATGTTAAACTGCATTTTGAAGCTCATTTTTGTCTTATATGTGGGTTATTTGAGAGGATTGGTGAAGGCGAATTGTACATTTTCTGAAAATCTGACCCACATAGGCACAGCTGTGGGTATAGTGGGTGTACCACCGAGTGCAGTATTCTACACTCAGTGTTCTACACTTATTGTTCTAATAATCAATCAGTCAAATATTATCATGTGTAGCAAAACATATGTGTATGTATACACAATAGGAGATTTGTATGGGTTACAATTTAAGAAAATGTACAATTGGCAGATGTCCACATTTAGTAAATTCTGCTAAATGAGGCTGCAATTTGGTCAATACTAGGTAAATTCAAGTATATTCGGTATTGCATAGATTCTAGCTATCTGTTTGGTTAGGTTGAACTGTATTTTGAACTTTATTTTCGTCTGAAATTTGGGTTATTTGAGAAGATTGGTGAAGTAGAATTGTACATTTTCTGAAAATCTGACCCGTATAATATATGTCTCACTGCGCATGTTACGGTCACACCTGACATACAAATATCTAGCAACATTTTTATCGGATATTACAAGAATGTTTTTACCAATATCACAGCTTGTGCTAATGATCTGTAAAAACCCCAATAAAAATGCATGATGGGAGGGATGAAAACCTGTTTTATGAAATCATGTAAAACACATGGCTATTTAGATGAGATCACCGATAAACACTATTATACTATTATACTGTACCATAACTCCCATAATGCCATACGAATCGTGATGGCGGACAAAAATACAAACCCCCTATTGAAATTTTAGTTATTATACAACCAAGGGCAACATCGGTGGGCCCATCTCCCTGACAGTTTGTGACGTCATCGTTGACCTTTAATAATAAAACGAAGAATCCACCTCTAGGTCAAGGCCTTAGAGGAGGCCCTCATTATTTTGTATTTTTGCAAAACGATTTTATTACCCAACTAGGACATAATTCGAATCAGGTTACATCGGTCCTCATTATTTTGCAGTGAACATAATCAATACTGCGTCTATGCAAGTTGGGATCACTATATTGCATAGTGAACATTAATAGAACACAATGGCAAAGAACTAAGGATATAGTTAGCTGTTGTAGCAGCTGCACTCGTGGGCATAGCAAAATATAAAAGAGAGGAAGAAATGAAAGAGAAATTAGTATTACCCCCGACCCAGCTGTGCCCGGTCAGTACCCCCTGATCTATAAATAGCCTCACCTTGGTGTCGTTCTGCATCATTTCCACTTCGTCCACCAGGGCCACATGCGCCATCTTCTTTATTCCCAGAATGCATCTGTCACTCACGTTGCGCTTGCGCACTTCACACAGTAAGCGAAAGGTGGAGATGGTGAGTCTGCGCGTCTGGGGTCAAGAGTAACATGTTGAGATTAGGCTTTATTATTCATACATATTATGTCATGTGGTACAGGAAAATCAGTCAAAAGTCGCAAAATATGGATTTTGGAATTTTGATTTGATCAACTTTAATTTCGATCACATGACTTACATGATCGCTGTAAGTCGACTTCTCCAGCAAAAGGGAGGTTTCAAGTCGGCTTATGTATGTTACACAATAAAGTAGATAACAATATGACTTCCCTCAATGACTGGAAGTGACCAGCATAGCTCAGCATATTTGAAAAGATTACATGCATGAAGTCGATTCTAACTTCATTTTTTAAACAAAAAACTTTGCACTATTTCCGGGTGGTCAATTACTAGTAAGGTAGTTGAATATACTTCATAGGATGACTTCAGAAACGCAAGGATAGATCTATATGTAATGCACTGTCCTGGAATTTAGTACATGTATTCATTTATATGACTTAAAGAACTAGCTAGCCCTAAAATGAAAACATCCTTACTAAGTGATCCTGTGAATAAAACACTTAGATAAACATGAATTTTGCGACTCATATCTTATTTTTATTTTAGAATTACGTTATAATAGAAGAAATAATAGAAAAAATTTCCAAAGTATATGAATGAGTGTTTGATTTTGGTGGTGGAAGAAGAAGGAAGAAGGTGGAGAGGGATTGTGGGTATACCAGAGTCAGCGGCTAGGGGGCAGCACCAAATGCCTCGGAATCAAAGATTCCATCCACCTGTGAATAAAACACTTAGATAAACATGAATTTTGCGACTCATATCTTATTTTTATTTTAGAATTACGTTATAATAGAAGATTATTTAATTCTCGAATCAATGAATGGCCCAGACAAGTGCCAATCATTGATAAACATCTTGCTGTAGTGGAGCATATTTGTCAATCGATATGATCTAATCTGTGTTGTTTTATCAGATCAGATCCTTTGGTATGCAGGGGTGAGGCAAGGCTGAGATCGAAGATAGTAGATACATCATGTGTTATGTGTTATACTGTATTGGTCACACTCTGTGGCTTGCTGATTCAATAGGGGAATTTTCATAGCCATTGATTGTGAACCTGTTGCTTTAGGCAATAACAAGGTAACTGATTGTTTATTGAAATCACAAGGAGGAGTAGTAAGGTGTGGCGATGGGACTAGACACCCATTTTTTTTTAATATATTTTGTATATCTGTTGAATAGCTACATTCTTTATGTTGTCATGGTTCAAGGCAATTGTACAATTTCTGACGATCTGACTTCTATATACGTTTATCCATTATCGTATATTTAACGGTTGTAAGAGCTGGATTATCTCCAGAAGCCTATCGACCCATTTCTAATGCCTCATACACATGTGTATATATCTTTGACAAATAAACGATTTTTCAATTCAATTCAATTCATTGCATAGGTTGCGACAAGTCATACTAGTTTGCGAGTAATTGTTCAATTATATATCTATCACATTACATTATGTATAATTACCATTACTCATAAAGATCGTGGCCACCTATAGTCATTATTTATACTAAAACTAATTTAAAACTATTTTTGTTTTGTTTCACAATTACCATTTATACAATTAAACTTTATACAGTATGAGGTAGTATTTCAAATAGACCCTGACGTCACCAAGTTATTAGTATAGTCCAATATATTCACTATTAACTATATACAGGTTAACTAACGAGTTGATTGAAGGAGCTTGAATGGTGGACGAGTTGCGTACTATTCTAAGCGACTAAACCAAAGAGTTAGTTAACAGATTTATTATGAGTTCAGTGGTAATTTTAGTAGGAACAACATATTGGTTGCCATGACAACCCCACATAACTCACTAGTAAAATACGCACTATGCGTAACTTACTCTAGATATGTTGTTTTCAGACCAATGCATGTATAATAATACTATTTATAACATTAACTAATATCATAATTAATGTAAATGTGATCCGTTTTAGGAAAATGACTCATAAGTCGCAAAATATGGATTTTGAAATATCACCATATTTGAAAAGATGATACCAACCCGATTCCAATGAATACATAAATACAAACATTAAGGACATCTAATAAGTACTTTTACCTTTTTAGTTAGATATTTTCATTTTTGAATAAAACGTTTGCAATATTTTTGGGAGGATAATTACCAGTAAAGTAGCTAAATATACTCAATGGGATGATCTAAGAACGTACTGATATAATAAATAAACAGTTTTGAAATTTGGTAGATGTATTCATACAACCACAAGGACTAGACACACCAAAAATGAAAATATTCCAACAAAGAGATCTTGTAAGTAAACGACTTTGAAAAACACCAATTTTGCGACTTGTGACTCATTTTTCTTAAAGACATCACAAATATAATAAAAGACTCTACTCACTGGTGTCATATTAGATATTACAATTAATATTATATTTTGTAATTAATATTAAACATTGCAATTAATATCAAATATTACAATTAATATTAAATATTACAATCAATATTGAATATTACAATTAATATTAAACCCTACAATTTATATTAAATATTACAATACTCACTGGTGTCATGCAGTCGTCTGATATGTCATTAAGGCAGTCATCCAGGTGGCAGTACTGCATGTAGACCCTGCGGTCCCCCAGGAGCAGCTCGTTATCCATGCTATAACCCAGGCACCAGCTCCCATTCACACACGTATTAGCCAGACCATCCAACACCATGGAGCTATACATGGTGTCAGCCAACTCCTCCAGTAACACCTCCTTACCCAGGTAGTTATCCTCCTGGGCAGAGGTGAGAGGGCACACAGAGCTTAGGGGGAAGGGTTTCTCTGAGCAGGGGAGTGGTTCTGTGGTGGTAGTGGTGGTTGGGGACGTGGTGGTGGTGGTGGTGGTAGTGGTCGTAGAAGTGGTGGTGGTATCTGAGGAGGAGGAGGAGGTGGTGGTAGTTTTTGCCTCTGCTCCTGCTCCTGTTGTTGTAGTTGTTGTTGCAGATGTTGTTGTTGTTGTATCACTTGTGGTTGTTACTGGAGTTGTTGTGGTTGTGTCTTCCTCCTCTTCACCCTCTGTTGTTGTTGCTGTTGTTGTAGATGTTGCTGATTCCCCACCACTGGTGGTTGTTGTTGACGTGGATTTAGCCGCCGCCTCCTCCCCCGTCAGCTCCTCTTCCAGCTCACCCAACTCCTGGGACAGCTGCTCCTGAGACAAATCATCGTCACCTTGAAATATATTTTCTTTTTTTATTTATTTATGATTTGTTTTATAGCGGTCTTACATGGCTATATCAATACAGCAGTCTTACCAGAAAGCTGCTCAAAAGCACTTAACATGTATGCAAGGTAAATGGTAGAGAGAATAAAAGTTGGTATGAATGAATGTAAAGCGGTCTGGCCACTGGCGATGCGTTGGCGATGAGGTAGTCGATAAGATTTTTGTGAAATTTATTGCATCGTCTTTGCATCGACTTGCCATCCCTATGCCTTCGGCTTGTTATCCTAAAAACAGATCACATTTGTAAAATTACAAATGTGATCTGTTTTTAGGAAAATGAGTCATAAGTCGCAAAATATGGGTTTTGAGATATCATCATATTTGAAACGATGAGATCAAGCCGATTCCAATCGTAGTAAACATTAAGGACATTTAATAACTATTTCTATATTCTAAATTAGATATTCTTTTTTAAAAAAAGAGTTTGCAATATCTTTAGGGTGGACAATTACTAGTAAAGAAGCTAAACATACTCTATAAGATGACCTTAGTAATTCAAGATATATTTATTACAATGTCTTGAAATTTGGTACCTGTATTGATGCTACTAGCAGCTCCGGGAACCCAAAAAATGAAAGGATTCTAAGCAAGGGTTCTTATAAATAATCTACTTTGAAAAATGTCAATTTTCCGACTTGTGACGCATTTTCCTGAAAGACACCACAAATAATGTTCCACACCAACCTTCTGCTCTCCTGCTGACCTTGACGACACCTGAGTCTGGCCGGGCCAGCAGCACAGACTCCACATCAGCAAAGTTAGACTTCTCCACGGTCTGGTAGAGGGTTGTCATGGCAACCAGTAGACACACTCCACATACTGCCACTCCGCGCCATTTTAACCTGTTGTCACCAGTCGTCTCCATGGTAACGCTTTCACTGATTTGTTTAATTTCTTAGGTTTTGATTTGTTGCAGAGATTTGAGATATTTCCAATTGGTGAAACTGAAACTAGTTAATTACTTCAGCACCAGTTTTGTGGAAAATAATATTTCCACAATTTGTGTAAGTAAATTCCAAGATGGTCTAGTATGTCCTTTAGCAATTGCGTTCAGAATTCCTGATTGAAATGAATCGCCAGAATCCGTTGCGACAATGCTGGCCTTGTAACATATGAATCTTCCTCAGACCTTCCTCAACATCAACCACGAATACAAAATACACTAGTCAGAAATATTGCAACAAGTTTCAAGAATGAAACGCAAATCAAAAAAAGCTTGGGCGTGATGAAACCTCTGAGGGACGTACGAGTCTTTCCTAATTTCCTAATTTTAAAATCTCTGATGAACAATTATCAAAAGTTGACGGTTGAAATGAGAGCGATGATGTGGCGATGATGTAACCTCACTGGTCCATGACATTCAGATCATACGTGTGGATATATATATAGTCCTTGTTCATATAATCCACCTTAGAAAATCTGTTCAACCGAGGAGCACATGTAGAACAAACTTGGGGAAATTCCAGTAAATAAATCCCGACAATCTTGTATCCATTTGATGGAAAATATATAAATAATTCTACCCCTGTGGGGTGAGGTGGCCGGGTAGTTGGCTGAGCCGGTGTGCGGGAGAGAAAGAGAAAGAGAATGGAGAGAAAGAGAGAGCTGTGTGTCTCCTTGACCAGGTGTTGGGCTGTGAATGCTCAATCCATACTGATGCAACACGTGGCAGCTAGACTAGACTGAAACAGCAGCAGTATCGCCCATTCACTCAGTTGTACAGGCTCTGCCTCGCTGCACATGCCATGTCACAAGAAATGCGTTTAAGGGTCAGATTTTCAGAAAATGCACAATCTACAGTTCTACACATTTATCAAACTCTGATAAATTAGAGTGAAAATTGATAAATACTAGGTATGTTTCAGTATATTCTGTATTGTATTCATTCAATACATCTGTCTGGTTATGTTGAACTGTATTTTACTTTACTAGTGATTGTCAATCCAGACTGTTCTTTCAAAGATAAACTAAATAGTTAAGGCTTTGTAAAGGTTATTATTGTTGGCAACCACGTGAATTACTCTATTCAATTTAAAAAAAAAAAAAATCAAAAATTCAGAAATTCTTTATTGCTGATGTTATTACAATGGTGAATCATCTCTGGCACAAACAATGATGCCAGTTCTTCAGTTCTATATTGGTTTTTTCCTAAACCTGTACTGGTTTACATCTCTCACAGTGATTAATAAAAAACTGACTCCTTGTAACACTTAGTAGTGGACCCTACTATGTGAAACTTACCCTAGTCATTAGATTTCTACCTTGTAACAAATACGAATATTGTAACCTATTCTAGCCAGGGTAACAGCAGGAAGAAATGTGTTGATAATATATCGACACATAAGCATGTCGACCCATTTGTCATTTTCATTGTAATTATCTGAAGACAAATAAAAGATTTTCTATTCTATTCTATTCACAGTGCGGATACATAAAAGAATTCGCAATTGGTTTGTTTTGATGCATTGCCATAGATTACAAGATGTCA
This sequence comes from Sthenelais limicola, assembly GCA_942159475.1. Classification (NCBI taxonomy): domain Eukaryota; kingdom Metazoa; phylum Annelida; class Polychaeta; order Phyllodocida; family Sigalionidae; genus Sthenelais; species Sthenelais limicola. The sequence continues at coordinate 20,142,371 of OW804096.1, read as the reverse complement.
GCTAATTAATTACACTTGTTGCAAACAGTACATTTCCATAAATCTAGGTATCAATTAAAACACACAATTATTCAATCTCATGTCCAAATAATATTCCAGATTCGTCATCAACTTCACTACTCTAATTAAACTATAATTATAAGTATAGGATCGCTAACACACAGATTAATGAGTCACAAGTCGCAAAATTGATATTTTTCAAACTGAATTATTTGTTGTTGGATCGTTCTCATATGTGATTCGTTTTAAGGATAAGTCATAACTCGCAAAAAATGGATTTTGAGATATTACCATATTTGAAAAGAAGAGATCAAGGTGATTCCAATGATAGTAAAAACTAGGGCACCTAATAGATAGTTCTATATTTTAAGTTTAATATTTCCATTTTTGAAAAAAAAAAGATTTTAATGTTTCTGGGTGGGTAATTACCAGTAAAGTATTAATTAAATATACTTCATACAAAGGCCTTCTAGACGCAAGGACATGTTTAATACAATGTTCCGAAATTTGTTTCATGGATTCATATGACAATAAGTGCTTAACCTTCTAAAAATCAGAACATTTCAATGAAGAGATCTTGTGAAAAAATCACTGAAAAAAATCTCTGAATAATATCAATTTTGCGACATGTTTTCCTGGTCTATAGCGCCTGAAGTCATAACAATCAATACATGCACTAAATTTCAAGCCATTGTATTGAATATATGTGATGTGTTTCAGGAAAATGAGTCATAAGTCGCAAAAAACAGATTTTGAGATATCATTATATTTAAAAAGAGGAGATCAAGGTGGTTCCAATGATAGTAAACATTAAGGGCATTAAATAAGTATTTCTATATTTCAAGTTTAATATTTTTATTTCTGAAAAAAGTTTTCAATATTGTTGGGTGAACAATTACTGGTAAAGTAGGTAAATGTATCCATAGGATGATCTTAGAAATGCATCAGTATATTTTATACACTATCCTGAAATTTGGTCCATGTATTCATAAGACCTATATGACTAGATACCCCAAAAATGAAAACATTCCAAAAAGGAGATCTTGTGACTAAATGACTTTTAAAAATATGAATTTCGCGACTTATGACTCATTTTCCTGAAACACATCACATATCATTACATTTCGAAGGCCATCCTACAGGGACATTTAATGACGTTACTGGTAATTGTCCACCCAGAAATATATTAACACTTTTTTTTCAAACATGAATATATCAAACATAGCATATAGAAACACTTCTTAGAAATCCTTAATGTTTACTATCATTGGAATCGGCTTGATCTCATCTTTCCAAATATGATGATGTCTTAAAATCCATTTTCCGCGACTTGTGACACATTTTCCTTTAACACATCATGAAAGGTTCTTAACTTTGAAAGTGGACCTGAAGATCATACTGCAATTACACAATTGTGATCCGTTTTAGGAAAATGAGTCAAAAGTCGCAAAATATGGATTTGAGATATCATCATCATCAAAATCTATTTATATATATCATATATATGAAACGATGAGATCAAGCCGATTCCAATGATAGTAAACATTAAAGATTTCTATATGCTAAATTTGATATTCTTTTTTATTTAAAAAGAGTTTGCAATATCTTTGGGGTGACAATTACTAGTAAAAAGCTAAATAATACTCTATAAGATGACTTTAGTAATGCAAGATATATTTATTACAATGTCTTGAAATCTGGTACCTGTAGTTATGCTAGTAGCAGCTCCAAGAACTCCAAACATGAAAACATTCTAAGCAAGGATTCTTATAAATAATCTATTTTTAAAAATGTCAATTTTGCGACTTGTAACTCATTTTCCTGAAACACATCATAATTACTTATATCCATGTAACCTAGCATCAATGGCGGCACCTGTGACGGCGTTAGTGAAGTATGAATGGAGAGGCTTTGTGTTAGTGAGACGGGCCGGGTGGTAACCATGGTGACATACACGTGGTACCACTACACAGCCGGCTACTGCTGGACATGTGGACGGTTGGTAGGCAGTGGTCAAGGTATTGTGTCCACCCCACCTGGTCACCTCACCCCCCTCACACCCCCGCCCAACCCCCGCCCCCACTCAACCCAATTTATGCTTCATTATTTGCTTTGATATCTTTCTTTATCCTAACCCCAAATAGAACATATGGACATCGATTTGATTTTGACCTTTTTCCTACAATAGGGGTACATCACCCCTGACCCCAACCCCCGTCGCCCCCACCCAACTCGCCCCCACCCCCACCAAACCCAATTTATGCCTCATTATTTGCTTTGATACCTTTCTATATCCTAATCATCCCATCTCATATCCATTCCCAATATATAATCCCAATAATTTGCTATATCAGGGTTGGGGCGTAAATCAGGCGAACAGCTTGATCTCCAAAGATGAATGGGCAGGCACATGCCTCACCCAGTTTATAACACCTGGTTAAATAAAGGAACAAAAAAAATCCCAAATAGAACACATGGACATCGATTTGATTTTGACCTTTTCCCTACAATAGGGGTAGATCACCCCAGCCCCCCCCCCCCCCACACACACACACATCCCCCTTACATCCACCCCCTACACCCCCCACCCACACACTTCCCCCCTTAGATCCACCCCCTTACCCCCCCCCCCCCACACACACACACACATCCCCCCGTACATCCCCCCCTACACCCCACCCCACCCCCACACACAGTATTTTAATAACCTTAAACATATGCTATAGGTGCACATGTCAGCGATACTTAATTATACTAATCAAACTTTGAAATACATCAATAGCGATATTGATCGCAACTCAAACGGACAATCAGCAATTGTGAATATATGGGTCAGATTTTCAGAAAATGTACAATTCACCTTCACCAATCCTCTCAAATAACCCAAATTTCAGACGGAAATAAAGTTCAAAATACATTTCAACCTAACCAAACAGATTGCTAGAATCAATGCAATGCCGAATATACTCGAATTTACCTAGTATTGACTAAATTGCAGCGTAATTTAGCAGAATTTACTAAATGTGAACAACTGCCAATTGTACATTTTCCGAAAATCTGACCCATATATTGAATTTTATCTATGTGCTTTTATGTGCGGACTGAAGGACCTATAATAGTAGAAGTGAAAATCCAATTCTGTTATTTTTTACGGAATAAGAATTCAATACAATAATTGTATATGAATATAATAATAATACATTTTTTAACAATTCTGGAACTAATACTTCTAACATCAATACGATTAATATACTATAATCTATTTTTAGATATTTTGGCATTGATTTTGGATTGATGACTGTAAAGCCTTTACCCCCTCCCCCCCGTTAACCCTTTACCCCCTCCCTCCGTTATTAACCCTTTACCCCCGCACTAAACCCTCCCCCTGCAGCTGTGTGCAACAGGTGGTGCGTCTGATCGGGCAGTAACATGCTTATTTGCTGTGATACAAATGTGTAACTTGATTCAGACTAAAATATGATGCAATCGATTTGATTCAGGAAAGTCTATTTTTAACAGTACCATGCAGGGGAATGACCCCCTCCCCCTCCTCACACACGCCCCCCCCCCTCCCCCGCCATTGTTCTGTGGTAATACTTCAAAGTCTAGCTTTAGCTCGTGGCAGTAGAGAAGAGAAACGTCATAATTGCTCCAATTAACTTTACCTCCATCTTATAGTCTATAACACCCCCACCCCCTCCCCACGCCCCCCTCCCACCCCCACTGTCTGTATACAGTGTTGTGATTCACCATAAATCCATATATGGGTCAGATTTTCAGAAAATGTACAATTCAACTTCACCAATCCTCTCAAATAACATACATTTCAGACGAAAATAAAGTTCAAAATACAGTTCAACCTAACCAAACAGACTGCTAGAATCAATGCAATGCTGAATATACTCGAATTTACCTAGTATTGACCAAATTGCAGCCTTATTTAGCAGAATTTACTAAATGTGTAGAGCTGCCGATTGTACATTTTCTGAAAATCTGACCCATATTCCCATGTACACATGTTCCTCCTGTAGCTAAGCCTCCCCCCTGCAGCTGGCATGAATCATCTCTATATATGTCCAGGGGTCATCATCCAGGATTTCATTTAAACTGTCAGTTAACATTAGAATTACATGGGTCAGACTTTCAGAAAATGTACAATTCAACTTCGCCAATCTTCTCAAATAGCCAAAATTTCAGACGAAAATAAAGTTCAAAATACAGTTCAACCTAACCAGACCGATTGCTAGAATCAATGCAATGCCAAATATACTCGAATTCACCTAGTATTGACCAAATTGCTGCCTAATTTAGCATAATTGACTAAATGTGTAGAGCTGCCAATTGTACATTTTCTGACAAATCTGACCCACATAACTTTCACTCAGCGTTGTTAGTAGACATAGAAAACTGACAGGAGTGTTGGCAACAAAACAAACTAGGTTTTACGGTCATATTAAAGTAAATATTGGAGTGTGGAGTAAATGACCGAGGGTCTTTCCAAAACAATTCTAATTGGATTTTAAATGGGCAGAATGCTTCAGTTTATGTGTATGTTGCCATTTTTTTTACCAAAACCTCGGCTCCGACTTGGTTCTGTCCAAAAGTGCAACATACACCCAAACTTCAGCTCACTGCCCGTCCAAAATCCGTGGACAATACACTGCAAATGCACTGTTTACAAAATTATACTCAAAACCATTCATTTGAAGACGGGTGTGTTTACAAAACCGTTTACAACACATTCTCCAGGACGCATAATGCCATGGAGACACTGCTGCTACTGCATGCGCTATGACCTAAACGTTTTTGAAGATAATTTTATTGTGGTAACACAGTCAACACAACAGTGCGTTTTCATTACCTCTGAGACCATGGCATAGGGCTTCCATGCAGCTCATTTTCATAATATATCCCAGTGCTATTGTCTACCTTATATTCTTCTATGGCAATATATTCAACTCCTTTCCTAATTACTGCTGATATTCTTGCTTGTCTTTTCATCATTAACTGTCTATCTATCCCTCCTTCTCATGTCCTTGTTGCAACGTTAGTAATGCTAGTAATGACTAATGACTATAGATAGAGAGAATGGGACGAGCCGGCAATAATCGAAAATTTATAGGACGAGATTCGTCCACATAAGCACGATGCCGTAGGCAGAGTGCTTATGTGGACGAATCAAGTCCTATAAATTTTCGATTATTGCCGGCGAGTTCCATTCTATATTTATTATATGTGCATAAAAATTGATCATATGTCATCAGATATTACTGAAAAAGTATTAAAGAACTCTCAGAGAGCCCCACTGCCCCGCTGAGAGCCCTGCTGAGAGCTCCATTAGTACAACGGTGCCTTGTCAGGCCTGTGCCTTGTCAGGCTTGATCATGGAGTATTTACTTACTGACATTGTTGAATCAAAACGTTCATATCGTGGCCATTTCTTGAGCTACAGTAATAAATCTTATATCATTAAATAGAGAATTTAATTCTCTATTTAATGGTTTGCTTCTTATTATGTAATTTTACAATTATAGTACCAGAATCACGGGTGGATTACCGATCGCGGGGATCTCCGCGGGGATCTCCGCGGGGATCTCCGCGGAGACAGCGGAAGTGCTGAGGTAACGTCAGAGCTATTTTTAGACAACTACATTTCATATAGGACACGTCCTATATGAATATTTTTATAGCACCCCACTTATAGCACCTCTCATATAGCATGCGCGTATAATAATAATGACTATAACACACGCTGGTTAATTCTGTTTCATAAAGATCCCTGTTAAAACATATGTCATTCATAGACGTAACATCGCTCTTTTAACGCATGTTCAATATATTCAATTATATAATACATAGATATATCCATAATGAGAATGTGGTAAGAGGGACACTATTGCACTGTCTGAGATGTTTGTTTTTGATTGCCGTGGTCTATTGTGACAAAAATACACCCCAGAAACTGACCAAACCGGGTATAGATGTGTGTTGGGGGAAAGAAGAGGGAATGGCAATGTCATACCACACATGTTGAACTGGTGCAAATTACCACACTACTCCCGCCCATACAAATAGCATGTGGTACATACATCAACATGGAGTAAAATCCAACACCAACCTAATAATAACAGACAAAACAGAGTCAGCTCTTTTCTTTATATTAGATTTTATTATAAACTTACAAATATTGCATTTTTGCCCATGAATGCCTTGCAGCAAGCTCGTCCATATTGTATACAGGACCCAAGCTGAGGATATGATAACACTGTGGATAAAATCTGGATGTACTGTGTCTTTTCCTGGAACCACTGTCTTTTTCTAGACTGAATATGTACACAAATACAAGTGTAACCTTGACCATGATATAGGTTGATGTTTGTCAACATTATAGACGAAAAGAACAAGATATCATGTACAATGATGTACATGATGAGAGCCTTTCTATATTTGGAACTAAACCACTTTTACTTATTCATTCATGTATTTGTACCTATTATTGTCCTATTAATTTCCAGGACTACCTGGAAGACCTATTTGTAGAAGGCACAGTCACATTCAGTATATTCATATCAGAATTGTACACGTAAACTGAGTAAGTATTGGATATAAAGAAATGCCCTGATGATGGTTGTCATCAGTTGTCACAATTTACACTCCATAGTAGGGGAGTTGCATGTCTTACTGCGCATGTCTGTCACAGTGCATCCTGTCTGACATGCAAATACTTGGCAACATTTTTATCAAAAATTGCAAAAATGTTTTCATCAATATCATAGCTTTCATACATGCTCAATGAAAACCAAATGCATGATGGGAAAGATGAAGTATTCAATGCTTAACATGACATGTTTTCTATATATTTATACTGTACCATTAGTTCCATAATTTGAGGGCGAATCAAGATTCAAAATGGCGGCTATACAATTCCCCTATTGCACATGCCCCTAAAATACTTACTAACTAATTTACAAATTAATTAACTAATAACAAAGTGATGTGCTTGATCACTTGACTTCATCCATGTCATTCAGTATGAACACTGTGTCGTCATTGTTGTAGCCCAGGAAGAGACTTGGCGTCCTGTTTCCTAGCAACACACGTATCGCAAAGAAGACCAAGATGGCGGCCAGGATGAGCACAGCGAGGCCCCCTAGTGTCAGCCCAACTATTAATCCAACATCTGTGTCTCCTCCTGTAAATATACATATGTGTACATTGAATTGAATTGAATAGGGGATTTGCATAGCTGCCATTTTGAATCTTGATTCGCATGGAATTATGGGACTAATGGTACAGTGTAAAATCGATGGAAAACATGTTATGTTCAGCATAGAATACTTAACAATTATCTCATGTAAGTAGCCATATTTATTACAGGATTCCGTGAAACAAGACTTTATTTTTCCCATCATGCATTTGGATTTTATACATAATTATTACAAGCTATGATATTGGTCAAAACATTCTTGCAATTTTTGATAAAAATGTTGCCAAATATGTGTATGTCAAATTTGAAGTGAATCCATCCCATGATGCACTGTAAAGACATGCGCAGTGAGACATGCAAGTCCCCTATTGTGAAATCTTTTATTTGTCAGTAATATAGCAGCATTTACATTGAAAATGACAAAATGGTCGACAGACTATTGGGATGGTTGTATGTCAGATTGGTCTGAATATGAGTCCCCCTGCCACAGTCTCCCCATCCCTCTCAAGTTGTTGAATATGTCAACCTCAATACAAAAATAATTAATTGGTTATTCCTGCAAATCAAAGCGTTTATCCACAGAGTCAAATTGTTTGAGAAAGGGGCATTCACCCCCCAATACCTAATGTGTGAGTTAAGAATGAGAACAACAGTGGTTATACACGCACAAAAAGTTAATAACGTCAGCAGTGAAGAAAAAGCCATTTGGAGAAGGTTGAAGGGAGACATTAATGAGACATTAGAACTGTTTAAATCCTAGGTCTTCTTACTTTATCTTGAACAAATGTCAGGTATGATACACCACCTATCACATTGCCAGTTGTCTTACAAAAATCGCCCTTTGCATTATGATCACCTAAGCTAATTACTTTGGTTACCAAATCGTCATTACATGTCTTAGAATGTATGAAGCCAAGAAGGCAGGAAACTGAATAAAGAAGCTTTGCAAAAACAAAAAAAAAGTTGTTGAATAATGGAACAATAATTGATCTACTCATGACCCAGGTAATAAAAAGCATAACAAAAGCCTCCCTTGTCTATCTTACCATCATCTTCCTCCCCTTTCTTCTCTGTTGTGGCCGGGGCTGAAATACCAAAACATTCAATTGAATGAACACTTGTTTGAACAAAGTCTTCAACAAAAAGTATCTCTGCTTTCTATTGTGAGTTATATCTTGCAATCAAGCTGACTCAGTCGGCCCAGTGGAGAGGGGGCTTTATTAAAGTATTAATCTCCTGGCCAAAGGAAGGTAATGGGTCAAATTTTTCAGAAAATATACAATTCAATCTTCTCTTGAATTACAAAACTTCAGACGAAAATAAGATTCAAAATACAGTTCAACCTAACCAAACGGATTGCTAGAATCAATGCAATGCCAAATATTCTCGAATTTACCTAGTATTGACCAAATTGCAGCCTAATTTAGTAAAATTCACTAAATGTGTACAGCTGCCAATTGTACATTTTCTGAAAATCTGACCCTATTGGACAAAAAAGCCCCAAGGCCCTTCCTGAGGCCATACACTGGAGGGGATTAATACTGTTAGTCTTATTCTAACCCGTTGTCATTTGTGACAAGAGCTAGATGCCTATATTAATTAATTGTAACAAGACCTAGATGCCTAAATTAATTAATTGTGAAAAGAGCTAGATGCCTATACCGTATATACCCGTGTATAAGCCCCGGCTTATATTAATTTCAAATGGTGAATTGACCCGGCTTATATTCGGGGTGGGCTTATATACGGGGCCCGGCTTATATTACAATAACTGAAAACCAGTAGTTTAGCTGAAACACATTTTTATTATTATCTTCCTTCATTACTCTAGTTTCCATGTTTTAAACTCCAATTTAACACCATAAAACACTACCATAATATTTGTTAGAGTTCTTTTATTTGTGCGACATGCATATTTATTACTATAACCTTGTACTTTTGCTTTTTCATAAATACCTCAAATTCAATACTATTGTTTCCTGATGGCAATACAGGCACCCGGCTTATAAACGGGGCCCGGCTTATATTAACGTTAGCAGGTGCTGAACCCCCGGCTTATAAACGGGGTGGGCTAATACTCAGGGTCCGGCTTATACACGGGTATATACGGTATTCATTAAGTAAAACCATGATTAAAGGGTATATAGCATACATTGGACTGAATATACCCCTAGTGGATCCATGTTCATAGAACCTATAGACTGAATATAAACCTAGTGGCCCCTAGGCGGTTAGAGCATGAGGTTATGGTCTTGGCTAAGGCTGCCATGAACCAAGCCGAGGTGAAGCCGAGGTGAAGCCGAGGTGAAGCTGAGGCTTGGTTTCGGCAGCCTTAGTCAAGACGAAGCACCATAACCAAATGCTCTAATGCCTTTGGTCCCCTTTTGTTGGGCTGTTACTATCATTAACAACAATTTAGAAATGATTTCAAAGCAAAATAAACCACTGGAAAGCCATAATCTTGCCGGTTTGAGCAGTAAATATTGTTTTGTACTTTTGTTGATGTAAGTGGTCGGCCGGAAAAGGAAGACCAACACTAGTACCACTTGTCTGTATGTGTATAACTGGCCCAACCAGCCCAACAAACGGGGACTAAATGTTTATAGAACCTATAGACTGAATATAGGCCTAGTGGCCCCATGTTTATAGAACCTATAGACTGAATATAGGCCTAGTGGCCCCATGTTTATAGAACCTATAGACTGAATATAGGCCTAGTGGATCCATGTTTATAGAACCTATACTGAATATAGGCCTAGTGGCCCCATGTTTATAGAACCTATAGACTGAATATAGGCCTAGTGGCCCCAGGTTTATAGAACCTATAGACTGAATATAGGCCTAGTGGCCCCATGTTTATAGAACCTATAGAACCTTAGTTCCACATTGTTCAAGTGCACAACGTACCTTGTGTGGTGGTTTTGGTGGAGGAAGGTGTTCTTGTGCTGGTGGTGGGCTTGGTGGAGGGGAAGGTGGAGGGGGAGGTAGAGGCTGTGGTGGAGGCTGTGGTGGAGGTGGTAGTAGGAGGGGATGAACTAGGCACCTTGGTGGAGGTACTGGTGGTGGTTGAGGTGGTGGTGGGTACTATAGGTGAGGTAGACCTTTTAGTGGAAGGGGAGGTGGAGGGAGAAGTAGAAGGTGAGGTGGAGAGTGTTGTAGAAGGTGAGGTGGAGAGTGTTGTAGACCGCGGTGTTGTCTTGGTGGTTGGCCGTGTTGTGGTGGTGGTGGTGGTCACACTAGTGGTCGGTTTAGTGGATGGTTTTGCTGTTGTAGTCGTTGTAGTTGTTGTCGTTGTTGTCGTTGTTGTCCCTGAAAATAAACCAAAATACATTTTACTTTTACCAGGTATAGCAGTAAAACATATAATATTCACTGCCATGAGGGTCATGATTTTCAGAAAATGTACAGTTAGCAGCAGTACACATTTAGTTGATTCTGCTAAATTACGCTGCAATTTGGTCAACACTAGCTAGATTCAAGTATATTCAGTATTGTATTCAGTCCAGCAATCTGTCTGGTTAGGTTAAACTGTATTTTGAACTTTATTTTCGTATAAAATTTGGGTTATTTGAGGGGATTGGTGAAGTTGATGTCTGGGGAATATAACATATAATATTCACTCCCATGATGTTTGGTGAATAAGACATATAATATTGACTCCCAAGAGATAATGTCTGGTGGATAAAACATATAATATTCACTACCATGAGGTAATGCCTGGTGAATATAACATATAATATTCACTACCATGAGGTAATGTCTGGTGAATATGACATATAATATTCACTGCAATGAGATGATGTCTGGTGAATAAAACATATAATAATCACTGCCATGAGGTAATGTCTGGTGAATAAAACATATAATATTCACTGCCATGAGATAATGTCTGGTGAATAAAACATATAATATTCACTGCCATGAGATAATGTCTGGTGGATATAACATATAATATTCACTACCATGAGATAATGTCTGGTGAATAAAACATAATATTCACTGCCATGAGATGATGTCTGGTGAATATAACATGTAATATTCACTGCCATGAGGTAATGTCTGGTGAATAAAACATGTAATATTCACTGCCATGAGATGATGTCTGGGGAATATAACATATAATATTCACTACCATGAGGTAATGTCTGGTGAATATAACATATAATATTCACTGCCATGAGATGATGTCTGGTGAATAAAACATATAATATTCACTGCCATGAGGTAATGTCTGGTGAATAAAACATAATATTCACTGCCATGAGATGATGTCTGGGGAATATAACATATAATATTCACTACCATGAGGTAATGTCTGGTGAATATAACATATAATATTCACTGCCATGAGATAATGTCTGGTGAATATAACATATAATATTCACTGCCATGAGGTAATGTCTGGTGAATAAAACATATAATATTCACTGCCACTTACTGTTGTAACGTGGAGGGTTGAGCAGTACAGTGAAGTATACTGTATTGTGAGGCTTGGTATAGAAGGATACTACAGTAAGATGCAGCTCTGAGAGCGCGCCATGATGCAGGATCTTCTCTCCCTGCATATCATCGCCCACACCCACACCGATATCCTGCAAGTGGAAACATATACAGTCCGTTCTAAATATAAATTAATATGAAATAGAATAATGTCTGGGTTCTCCAACCTGTTCTCAACCTGCCTACAAAGTGTACAGAGACTATTCGTGATCTGTTTTAGGAAAATAAGTCATAAGTCGTAAAATATGGATTTTGAGATACCATCACATTTCAAAAGAGGAGATCAAGCAGGTTCCAATGATTGAGGGTATTTATAAGGTATTTCTATATTTTAAATTTGATATTCTTTTTTAAAAAAAAGGGTTTGCAATATCTTTGGGGTGGACAATTACTAGTAAAGATGCTAAATATACTCTATAAGATGACCTTAGTAATGCAAGATATATTTATAACAATGTCTTGAGATTTGGTACCTATATTTATGCTACTAGCAGCTCCGAGAACTCCAAAAATGAAAACATTCTAAAAAAGGGTTCTTATAAATAATCTACTTTGAAAAACGTCAATTTTGCGACTTGTGACTCATTTCCCTGAAACACACTACATTTAGTATTTATTACTTATTGATTTGTAGATTCATTTAGTAAATTAGTGCCCCGAGTGCTAACAAGTGTAATAGTGTCAATACAAGCAACACCACACCGGGTGTCACACCGAGTGACACACGGTCGCTATATACGCATGTACTTTTTCTGTATCACTTGTAACCCCTGAGGAAGACAACGATAATGTTGAAACGCATTGGAAAAAATAAATAAGAGACAGAACATACCAGATTGTGGTTTGTAGGTTTCATTCCTATATTTACATATTTAGTGAATTCTTTATTGATGCTATAATATTTGCGAAAGTCTGGAAACTTTACAAGCTGGCATGCCAGTGCAGCTCAGCATGCAGCGTATTATTATCTACAGTTCTACACATCTATCAAAGTCTGCTAAATTAGAGTGACAAATGATAAATATTTGGCATATCTGAGTGTATTCTCTACTGTATTCATTCAATAAATCAGTCTAGTGTTGTTGAGCTATATTTATACCTGATTTCCGTCTTAAATTTGGTTTATTTGAGGAGATTGATGAAGGCCAATTATGCACTTTCTGAAATCTGACCCATATGACCAACAAAATAGTGTTATTTCGGAATATCCATCTCCTTTTCCAAGATAATTCAACACATTGCCAATGGAACTAATGGTTATTTTATTATTTTTATTATCAAGACAGTATTATCACAACAGTACTATCTTGTATCTTGGATATTCTTTCAGACACAAAGATATCTCAGATATACCTGAGCGACTCCCTCATTTGTATATACTACTAAGTGGTGTTGGATAATTACAAGACTTTAGTCTCGAATTGTTGGGATTTGGTGGTTTGTCGTGGAGGTGTAGTGTAACGTGGTCGTTACGCACTGAGCGGGAACACTGAGCGGGACCTATACTTCTAAGGCGGGACTGAGCAGTCCATCTTGGTGCTGAGCATTGTCTCGTTGTCTGCGCACAGAGTTGTCTGAGTTGTCTGTGCGCAGACAACAAGACAACACAACCATAGGGTCTAATCGTTCATTAGTCCCCATTTGTTGGGATAGGGGTGTTGTAGACGCACAGAGCAAGCTGAGTTATAAGCATACAGACAGAGCCTACTAGTGTTGGACGTCCGGTTCCGGCCTACCGCTCAGAACTTAAATGGCTTTCCATTGCTTCATTTTGCTTTGAAATCATTTATAATTTGTTGTTAATGACAATAACATCCCAACAAATGGGGACTAAAGCCATTAGATCATTTGGTTGTGTTGCTTAGGTCGCGTCTATGGAACAAATAGATGGAACCTAGTAGGGGGAAGTCTGGGGACTTATTAGTGACCAAGGGGAAGATAGAGGGCACTCCCCGAGGTCACTTATAAGTCCCAAGACTCCAACCGAGTCATCTACCATAGAATTTAGGATGAACGATCGGTAATCTTACTGACAAACGTTACGGTATTATAGTTATAGGCTGGTGAGTCACGCTACTTGTCAGTCAAAACTCTGTCACAGGGGCAGAACCTGTTGGGCTGTTGGAGCTAGTTAATATTATCATTGATATAGGCCTACTTTAGCAAAATCGCATTTTTACACATATGATTCTTCCATTGAACTTCTCATTTTAAGTCCCTAGCTTTATTATTTCCAGAGAAAGTCGGTAAAACGATCAAGCGGGCTTAGTAGCGAATCGTACACGCCTCTGCCGCACATCTGCATATTATAGGCCTGCGAGTCACACACTATAAGTGACACTGACAACAGTCAACAAGTGGCCTGTTCGATTCGCTACCGATTCATTTACGGTAGAACTTTTCATTTTGAAGCTTTATATTTATTATTTCAAGAGAAATTATGTTGAACGATGGCTGGTGCATTAATACACAATTTGACTTCCGGTGATCAGGCGTAGCTGCCGGACCTACTTGTTGTATGCGCCAAGGGTGGCATAATTTACATGTTATGCACCACCTTGATCAAGTGTGGCATACAATGCCGAAGGTATAGGAAGCAACAACACAGGGGTGTAATAAAACCTTGGCTTCCCCTCAGTGTTGTTTCATGGACACATAGACCCAACCTACGCAACATAATTGAATGATCTAACAGCCCAAAGTCCCTTAGTGAGGCTTAGGCAATTCTCATAGACCAGAAATCAGACCAAAGTGAAGGTGGTCATTATATGATACATTTCATTTCTCTTAAAGAATAATTAGTTCAACAATAGTTTTTACCTTATCAGACCAGGAGATCCAGAAGAACTGTGCTCTATCCTCTGATATGAGACCTGAGCATTTGGTGTGCTCCAACATCTTGGCACCCTGCCAGATCTGAAACTCGTCTCCATTCTCGCCCAGGTACACCTCATACCTACAACACAGGTAACGCTCATTACAGGTAACACTTACACCTCATACCTACAACACAGGTAACGCTCATTACAGGTAACACTTACACCTCATACCTACAACACAGGTAACGCTCATTACAGGTAACACTTACACCTCATACCTACAACACAGGTAACGCTCATTACAGGTAACACTTACACCTCATACCTACAACACAGGTAACGCTCATTACAGGTAACACTTACACCTCATACCTACAACACAGGTAACGCTCATTACAGGTAACACTTACACCTCATACCTATAACACAGGTAACGCTCATTACAGGTAACACTTACACCTCATACCTACAACACAGGTAACGCTCATTACAGGTGTATGATTCTCAGAAAATGTACAATTTACCTTCACCAAACCTCTCAAATACCCCACATTTAAGACAAAAATAAGCTTCAAAATGCAGTTTAACATAGCAGAACTGATACTTTAGATCAATGCACTACCAAATATACTCAGATAATCATATACCCGGTACTCATCATTTTTCAGCCTAATTTAGCAGAATTTCTTAAATGTGTACAGCTACCAATTGTACATTGTCTAAACATCTGACCCATATGCAAGAATAAAGCCTGATGAGCTCACCCGAGTATGTCCTGTCCATACAGTACCGTGTTCCTCAAGGACACGCGGGCGCTCTCGCGGGCCCGCACCTCCACGTGTATATACTGGCGGTCCAGCAGGAGCAGTGAGGCACTCTGGGGGCCATCACTGTAGTCCCCCTTCACTGTCATCTTCACCCTCTCAACTGCAAAATAACATTATTCAACATTTATTAAGAATTCAGTCACAAAGAAGAGTCACAAAATATGGATTTTGAGATATCACCATATTTAAAAAGAGGAGATCAAGCTGGTTCCGATGATAGTAAACACTAGGACACCTAATAAGTATTTCTATATTGATATCTTTAATTTAAAAAAAAAAAAGTTTTTAATGTTTCTGGATGGGTAATTATGGGTAAAAAAATCTTGTGAAAAAATCACGTTGAAAAATATCAATTTTTGGACTTGTGGCTCATTTTCCTGAAACAGGTCACAGTTTTCGTTGAATTGTACTTCATTGTAAACTGTTTGTCATGAAATAAAAGAATTCTATTGTTAATATTATTATTAGTGACTAGCCAAATCGTATACATGTATGAGAAAGAACAGGCAGACTCATTCCCAATCTTGGGAATGCCATATGATAAGAATTAATAATTCAGATTACAAGAAGATGCATAATTTCACAAGGTGATGAGGCTACTTAAGCTGTTTAGAAAGATCAACGAGTTTAAAACACCAGAGATAGAAGTATATCCAATGCTATACCCGAGCTTCTTTGACCCTGCTGTGAAGCACGTTATGGGGTCTGGGGGAGAAAATCGGGGAAAGGGCCATAAAAGGCCATAAAATGCCATAAAACCCACATGTTCTGGCAAATTTCAACTCATTAGTTTATACAGAGAAATGGAAATATCACCATATTTAACATTGTTCCGATCTGATTTGAAGAATTACCATGAGCCCTATGGATGGAGAAATCAGTAGGCTACACATTGATATGTTTTATGTGCTTCAAATCAAATCGGAAGATATGATCAAATGGAAAAAACTGATTGAAAATTAGTCAACAAATGAATTACTTCATGATACTTGCTCATTTTCATTTTATTTTTATAAATAAGGTGTACAGGTCCCGAACTATAGATGTTCTGAACCTGATTCTCAAGTTAAAAATCAGTTTTATGCAATATTTAAACAATAGTGAAAGAAACTTCACTAGCACCTCCAAAACGGAAAATGAGCAGGGAGACTGAAGTCCCTTTAAGAACTTACAAACAACCTCGGATGAAAGGGGTGACCGCCTGGGCCATCAGATTCAAGATAAGATGGGGAAATTTGTTACATCTTTCTGCCGACTCATGACTTCTATCTCTGGTGTTTTAAACTCGTTGGAAAGATTAAGCTCACCCTCCTGTGTGCTGATATCCCATTGTCCCTCACAGTTGAACCAGGTTCCTATGGCAACGTTATCCACATCCATGGCAACGTCAGACTCATAGTCCACTATGACGTCATTATAATCCTGACCTCTGCCTGCCTGAAGATAGGTGCTGCCCCCTTGTGTTCTCCATGTGATCCAGAATGGCAGGAAACTGCAACAATTTATGATAGCAAATTATCAGCTATTGTGACAAGACAAACCTCACCTAATACGGGAGTTGAATGTCTCACTGCGCATGTCTGTCACAGTGCATGCTGGGACGGATTCAGATCAAGTCTGACATACAAATATTTGGCAACAGTTTTATCAAAAATTGCAAAATTCTTTTCACCAATATCGTAGCTTGTGTAAATGATCTATGAAAAACAAATGCATGATGGGAAAGATGAAGTCAGGTGTTATGGAAACATGATTAACACATGGATATTGACATTAGAGCATTGATAAATAGTCCATGCTGAACATGGCATGTTTTCTATAGATTTCATACAGTACCATTACTCCCATAATTCCATGCGAATCAAGATTCAAAATGGCGGCTATGCAACTCCCCTATTTACTCAAAAGTATCATGACTTATAGGAGTATATTTATAAGGCCAGGAACATATATGGGTCAGATTTTCAGAAAATGTACAATTGGCAGCTCTACATATTTAGTGAATTCTGTTGAAACAGGTTACAATATGGCCAATATTCATGTATATTTAGCATTGCATTGATTCTAACAATGCTATCTAGTAAATTCGGGCTATTTCAGATTATTAGCGAAGTTGAATTGTACATTTTCTGAAAATCTTACCCATATTTTCAGCTATTATGACAAGAGAAATCTCTCCAAATTTACTCAAAATTATCATGACTTATAGGAGTGACTTATCAATATTCTGCAGCTATTTTATGTATATCAGTCAGATTGTCAGAAGATGTACAATTCGCCTTCAGCAGTCCTTTTAAATAAACCACATTTGATACAAAGATGTGCTTCAAAATGCAGTTTAACATAACAGAACTGATAGTTTAAATCAATGCAATACCAAATATACTCAGATATTCCTGGTATTCTTCATTTTTCAGCCTAATTTAGGAGACTTTACTAAATGTCTAGAGCTACCAATTGTACATTTTCTGAAAATCTGACACATATGTTAATCTGCTGGACTGATGAGAGGAATCCAGATCATAATGTTGTACACAATTTTATAAAAGAGAAATTATAAGATACTCACACAGTTGGGGAGAGTACATTGGGTGTGTCCTTCCATGCTTCATTAGTGTTCTCATGGCGGATCTCACACACGCTGTTATCATATGAACCAAGGACCACTTCATACTTGCCTCTCTCTACGTCACCCGTAACCAGACGTATGTGCACGTCACCGCAGGAACGCATGGAGAATGGCAGCAGGAAGTTACCAGGGTCACGTGCTGTCAACTGTAGGCGGTCGTAGTCATGCGTGTCAGGGGTCACTTCCTGTAGGCTATTTCCTGTCACAAGTGTTTCATTGTAAACTGATTAATTTCTCATAAGAAATTTAATTTCTCATCACTTGTATTACAAATAATGAAATCAATAGCATGAGGGCCAGATTTTCAGAATATGTAGAATTGGCAGCTGTACACATTTAGTCAATTCTATTAAATTAGCCTGTAACTTGGTCAATACTAGGTACATCTGAGTATATTCGGCATTGCATTGATTCTAGCAATCTGTTTGGTTAGGTTGAACTGTATTTTGAACTTTATTTTCGTCTGAAATTTGGGTTATTTGAGAAGATTGGCGAATTTGAATTGTACATTTTCTAAAAATCTGACCCATAAGCTGAAGAACCCCCTGCTACAGATGCTTCAGCTGGAATGAGAATGCTCACCTTGCAGGTGGTAGAACTGCCAGGTGGCGTATTTGGAGCCTCTGGGATCATATCCATTAGTGAAGGCCACAGCCTGCATGTCTGGTAGGGCGGAGTCATACCTGCCATAGATAAACTGAGCTCTATAGCATAGGTGACATATAGATAGTTAGCTCTACCAATAGATATGTAAACACATGGGTAGTTGACATAGAGAAAGATGCTCATTTTGGGTGAATATGCTATAACTTCCCTAATTTTGGAATATCAAAGATTTTTCAAATGTTAGAATCCTTGTGTCGATCCAATGATGAAAAGTTTGAAGAAAAGACAACCCTATTTAGAACCTTAGAACCCAAAACTAGAAGAAGGTTTGGTAGGGTTTACCGAACCTTCTGGCGAGGTATTATCAAATATGTTAAAATAAAGTTGCAATATATTTCCTCAATTTACATATAACTTTTTACAAATAGAAAAGAGAATTTGGGAAATACAATTTGGGAATTTTCACCAAGGAAATGACACATAATGTGATCCGTTTTAGGAAAATTAGTCATAAGTCGCAAAATATGGATTTTGATATAATTACCACCATATTTGAAAATAGGAAATCAAGCCGATTCTAATGATAGTAAACACTAGGACACCTAATATGTATTTCTATGTTTTAAATTTGACAATTTTATTTTGAAAAAAAAAAGTTTGCAATGTTTCTGGATGGGCACTTACCAGTAAAGTAACAAAACCTAATCCATGTCCTTCAAAATGTGTGAATTTTAATAAAGTTCTTGAAATTTGTTAGACAGTTTATCTGACTGAGAGCGCTAGACCCCCTAAATATCAGAACATTTCAATAAAGAGATCCTGTGATAAAAACACTTTGAAAAATATCAATTTTGCGACTTGTGACTAATTTTCCTGAAACACATCAAATATGTCCACATGCCTGAGTAGAATGTTGGTGCTGGTGTCACTGCCTGTGCCCAGCAGGAAGAAGTCACGGCCCCAGTGCAGCCAGAAGGTGGTGAAGATGTCACATGTCAGTACATCAGGTGTGTGTGCTTCAGCCAGGGTAGCTCCAGTTTCTGCATCCACGTCCAGTAACATCGTCCTGAAATAGCCGTTTATTTGCCATCACAATGTTGGGATTTTTTAGAGATTTTGTTTAAGCTTGGTGATCGTTCCCCAGAATCTCCAGGCTTCCTCTGATCCATTGATAGATAGATAGATAGGTGGAGGATGGATAGAGGACCTGGATGGCGGGGTGTGCTAAAGTAGATAACAAATGTGGGCTTGTTCGGGAAGTGTTGAGGGTTGATTATAAGAAACTCAAACGCTACGTGTTCTTGTTTATTATTATCAACAATGAACACTTTTTCACAGCTCTTATTAAGTATCCACTACTTAGAAAGAAGAGACAGAAAGGCACTTTATGGTCATACCCAGGAAATAGAGATAGAGAAAAAGGGAGAGAGAAACAGAGCAGGTGCAGGAGCAGGAGCAGAATCAGGAGTAGGAGCAGGAGCAGGAGCAGGAGGAGCAGGAGTAGGAGCAGGAGCAGGAGCAGGAGGAGCAGGAGCAGGAGCAGGAGAAGGAGCAGGAGCAGGAGGAGCAGGTGCAGGAGCAGGAGCAGGAGCAGGAGAAGGAGAAGGAGAAGGAGCAGGAGAAGGAGGAGCAGGAGAAGGAGAAGGAGAAGGAGCAGGAGCAGAAGCAGGAGTAGGAGCAGGAGCAGGAGAAGGAGCAGGAGCAGGAGCAGGAGAAGGAGCAGGAGCAGGAGAAGGAGCAGGAGCAGGAGCAGGAGCAGGAGCAGGAGGAGCAGGAGGAGCAGGAGGAGCAGAGCAGGAGCAGGAGGAGCAGAAGCAGGAGCAGGAGCAGGAGCAGGAGCAGGATCAGGAGCAGGAGCAGGAGCAGGAGCAGGAGCAGGAGAAGGAGCAGGAGCAGGAGCAGGAGCAGGAGCAGGAGTAGGACCAGGACCAGGAGCAGGAGCAGGAGCAGGAGAAGGAGCAGGAGCAGGAGCAGGAGCAGGAGCAGCAGGTGTTACATAGAATAATACTTTACTTGACATTCTGTTCCCCAATCATCAACAAGGTGGATATAGAGACAGACATTCCCGCCGTTTTACCAAACGAGAGGACAGCACCGCTACACACCCGGACCCGGAACACCATGCTTGTGACGTCACTAATTGGCAGCCAATGAGCGCCGAGGGACATGTCATCACTCTCTGTGGTGAACTCTAGCATGTGACCTGTGTACAGGGAGAGATAGGAGAGACTCGTATTGATGAACTGTATATATATAAAATGAATATTGAGGCCAAAAAAATAGGTGTGTTTCCGATTTATCTGGCTGAAAACTAGGTAGGTAGGGTCAAAAAGTCCAAAAAAAGAATATGAAAATCAGGTATGGTAAAATTTGTTTAGGTAGGGTAAGGTTTTACTAGGTAGGGGGGGAGGGGGGAGGGGGCGGGGGGTTTCATCGGAAACACACCTATTTCTTTGGCCCTGAATATATAACTTTGAGAAATGTTCATGATTAAAGAAACACATCCGAGTTAAAAATAGGACTTGTTCACACATGCCCATAGCATTTTGTTTCCACCCTATCATGTACTGTTTTTTTTATGTATTCTAGGACCAATGTCGAAAACAGTTCATATGTGATGTGTTACAAGAAAATGAGTCGCAAAAAATGGATTTTGAAATATTTGAAAAGATGAGGACAGGCGGATTCTAATGATAGTAAAGAGTAGGATATCTAATATGTATTCCTATATTAAATTTGATAATTTTATTTTTGAAAAAAGGTCTGCAATATGTCTGGGTGGGCAATTACTAGTACATCCAGCTAAATATACTCCATAGGATGACCTTAGAAACGCATGGATATAGTTGATACAGCCTTGATATTTGATACATATATTCAGAGGACTTGGAACATTCGATATCCCAGAAATAGGAACATATCTACAAAGATATCTTGTGAATAAAATACTTTGAAAAATATCAATTTTGCGACTTATGACATACACACATCACATATAGTGGTGTAAATGGTCAGATCTTCAAAAAAAAGTACAATTGGCAGTTCCACACATTTTGTAAATTCTGCTAAATTTGACTGCAAAATGGTCAATAATAGATATATCTGGGTATATTTGATATTGCCTTGATTCAAACAGTCTGATTGGTTATCTTAAACTGAATTTTTAACCATATTTCTGTCTTAAATTTGGGTTATTTGAGAGGAGTGGCAATTTCACCCAAATAATATAAGGAGTAAAGTATGATAGCTACTTTTCATGTAGTCGGTCTGCCACTCCGGGTTACTGTCGCTAGGCAGCAGGTGGAGGGCATGTATCTGACCCTCTGTTGCCATGGAGATGAATGCCTTGGAGAGGTCAGTGCCCTCCTTGGTTACACTAATACCTGGCCCTGCCAGAGATATAACGTAGGTGATTGACACATCACAGTCCAGCAAGCCACGCCCCTCTGTCGCGTTTAGCAACTCCCCCTAAAAATTAAAATAAAACACATCAACCCAGCAGAGACAGAAAATAGCCCTGAAATTTTAGTTGCCTGAAAAAGTACTTGCTAGGCCAAATGAGTGGGTAACTGAGCAGTAAAATATAAAGGTAGGTTTCCTTTGATGATCTCCTTTGATGGTCTCCTTTGATGGAGTCATAATCAAGTGGAAAATTGGTAGTCGGAACCGAGGTAGCTTTATGGACAAATCCTACCTTACCTCAGAGGTGACCCAAGGGCATGCTGTATCTTGAAGCTGTCCAAACCAACCAAAACAAATCCATCTAACTAACCATACTTTTTATTCTTATCTTTAATTTACCTTTCTCACCTTACTTGATTTAATGTTTGTTTAACCTAACTTGATCTTGAGTAGTTTTGTTCCATTAAGCATAGTCTAGCTAGACACAGCAATAGGCGGAAAACCATGATTTTTCTGATTTGAATTATTACCTGTGAGCCCATTATCCTCATGCGTACATGACGTTTATGTTCATGTTATGTTCATGCGTTTATGTTCAACTGTCATTTTGTCAAGATTGGCTGTATAAAAATTCTAAATAAAACAGAAAAATATATTCCTTGTATACCTTCACTATAGGTCCCAACCGGGATTTTCCGGCCGAAACAGGCCGAATGGTATTAGATAACAGGCCATTACAGCACCACAACCGAGTGGACTGTCAGACCTAACCAAAACCATGTGTTTCATCATTGAGGCATCCCCGTCTGTCGCTTCTCTCTCTCTCTCCCTTGTATAAGATACCCACTCACAGTCACATCACAAATACAAAGCTTTAATATCTTTCCTCATAGTCGTCACACATTAATGAAATAAAGATGAGAATAGTTCTTATGGTTAGGAGAATACTTCCAAAAATGATTTAGTATATTTCACAATTTCAAAAAAAGTTTAAAGATAAGTGGACCACCTGCTGATTGATACTGACACCATATATTTACCTGATGAAGGGCACACCATAGCCCGAAAGCTAGTGATTAATAAAAATAACCAAACTAATAGTAAGGGTTCTTTCCAATCCTTTACTATACCTTTGATTCAACAAGCCGGGCGAAAGACAAGCGACCCACCTTACTTTGATACACCATATATTTGTGTTAGGGATAAGAGTCGAGGAACACTTCGCCGTACTGATATGCCATATATATACGCAGATGGAGCTAAGACTGCCTTACCTCAGAGGAGAGCTGTGCCTGTGTGTTGTTGGCGCCCCCTAGTGTGAGGATGTACTCCTTGCCCTTGCTGCCCCTGGTGGTGGTGGCAGTAAGCGCCACCCTGGCCTCCATGCAGGCCCGCACTGACAGATGCACTATATAGTCTCTGGGTACTATGGTGGCCTGTACTCCCTTGTACTTGGACTTGGCTGATGTTAGCATGTACATGCTGCCTGTAATACATATATAACATTATCACACCATGTACATGCTGCCTGTAATACATATATAACATTATCACACCATGTACATACTGCCTGTAATAAATATATAACATTATCACACCATGGACATACTACCTGTAATACATATATAAACCTTCAATGCAATGCATGTTTTATTTATACAAGAAAGGTGTGCATAAAGGAGATTAGTGTCTTCCAGCAGGTTCCTGACTAGTTGGTACTGATAGATGTTTTGATTTTACATTAGTATGCCAAAATAAACTTTAAGGCTATTTTCTTTTATAGCAACAGAAACAATAAACTTCAGCTTCTAGCTAATGTGTTAACAGTTAAGATGACAGTAGCAGTTAATATCTAATAGAGTTTAATAACCAAACCCAATATTTGTAGGGAGATTCTCAGAAACTATGATCTCATGACTTTTGCTTCTTAGAGACCATAGCGTGGATGTGAGGGATAGGTAAATTTAAAAAAAAAAAAATATAGGTGTGTTTCCGATTTATCTGGCTGAAAACTAGGTAGGGTGTGGGGTGGTAATATTTATCTTTTTAATTTTCTTTATTAGGAAACCACCTCCCAAAATGTCTATTTAAACAAGGGAAATGTGCTTTTTGACAGATTAGGTTAGGAAAACCTGTTTTCCTGCCTTTATTAGTTTTTTTGTCAAAAAAATACAAAAAAAGTCAAGTATGGTAAAACAAAATCAGGTATGGTCAAACAATTTTTAGGTAGGGGAAGGTTTTTCTAGGTGTGTGTGTGTGGGGGGGTAAATTTTTTTTATTTTTTTTTGGTCCTAGGAGTTTCTCTCATGTACAACCCTTAGTTCCCATCTGATCATAGATCGGATCTTTTTTTTTTTCATTTAAAATGGGAAAAGAAAGAATAAGGAACCACAAAGTCATATTTCAGCCTTACCTATAGACTTGGCTATCCTGACCGCAGAGATTTCATCTACACCGGTGAAGGAGAAAGAGTTGAAGTCCACCAGATCATCCTTCATCAGGGACTTGAGTTCATTAGCACCAGGTAGCTTACCTCTGCCCACCTGTACACAAGCAAGTTTAAATTATTTTCAAAATTAAAAATAAAGAATTATCTTATCTTATCTTATTAGCGTAGTAAGTGTCCAATCCTTGAAATTCCATTCTTATCCTATCTGACAGGCTTCGAGCCTAGACTGCATATAGGAAGACTTTATGCAGGAATTGAACCAATACACTGTAACTGATTTGAACAAGCTTTTTAGTGGAACTCCACTAGAGGATAAACGGCGGCGACAATTTTCTTTTGTTGCCCACTAACATCAGTTCATTTCATGTTTGCAATGAAAATGAAAATGGAGGGGTGTCAGATGTGTTGCCACATTCTCTGTGAATTGTTGTTTCTGTATGGATATTTGTTACAACAAATTATTGGGCAACCAAAAAATTTGTCGGCGCCGGTTTTCTCTCTAGTGGAGTCGCCCTATTTGCCAGTAAAACTAACCTGCAAGTAGTTGGTATCCCAAGAAAACCAGAACGCTGAGTAACGACCATCATCAAACAGATCATCGGCGGTCCTGTGTACCACACGCCTCCCTGTCGCTATGCTCTCCATGGTGACCTCATTTCCTTCCATGGTAACCACATACCCGGATATAGAAATGACACCTGGTGTTGGTGTGAAGTAGTACTTGATGGCGGCCCTGGTGTTGGCTTCTAGAACAAGGTACTGGCGGGCGGGCAGGGTGTAGATGAATGCTGGGTAATATTCACTGCCCTGTCCATCATCAAGGGTGGCAAGTGACTCCACTGTAAGCATGACAACATTTATTATTTGTTGTTTGTGTCCTTTAAAAACCATCACTGCCTTGGAAGGATTGGGGCTACAACCAGGGAGGTATGTGTAGGATAGAGGACGAGACACTGTTCACTTAGTGAATATAATTGTCCAAGGCCTTTGGGCCGTGGACAATTATATTCACCAAGTGAACCAAGTCAAGTCAAATCTGCTGGGAAATAGGAAGTGAGGAATTGGGAAAGAATTTGTAGTGTGTGAAATAGCTTGTACCAAAGAGGAAACAACTGTACCAATTTCGTCATTGGTACAAATTGGCCCACAAGACAGAAGTTTACCTGAAAAGCATGGCATTATGATATCTTAAATATAAATATATAACAAGTGGTGACACATAAACAGTGCCAGCATGTCTCCTCACCCTGTGAGTGTTGCAGTGTCCAGGTGACTGGGTCTCCTTCACTTCCCAGCGTCACCTCATGCACCCTCAGATCCCGGTCTGCCAGGAAGTGGAAGAGTTGCTTGCCCTGCTCTGAGTGCCTCAGTATGATGTGTCTGCCCTCCCAGGTCAGGTAGAACTCCTTAGTGCCATAGCAGCTCAGCACATCCGGGGTGATCTGCAGTGTACAGGGGGAACGTCAGGGCTATGTGTGATGTATTCTAGTGTCATAAGTCACATTTGTGTTTGTTTGTTTTGGAATAGGCTTGATTATGAACGTTTCTTTCTTGTATGTTCTGAAAAGATTTTTGCTTTTTTTGTGTCAAGCTTGGCCCTTCATGCATAGGACATTGTAGCGGGTGTGTGGTTTTTATTTTTGTTATGTGTGATTTTGTCACGATTTGCGATTTCATTATTTATAATCGTAATAGATTGTCTAAAATAATTTACTTATATTCTGAAATATTTTCTATGTATACTTTTTCTACTTGATTTAATCAGCTTTTCTGCGAATAGTGTATTTTTTGCATAATATCTGGCTGAATTAAAATCTTAAGAGAAACATTTCCCCTTACCTTTTCCGCTATGAACAAACTGCATTAAATTTTGGTAATTTATAGATCACAAGAAAAGGCAATGTTGATTGTGAAAATTTGTTTTGTCTCAAAATAACTAGTGATGTGTAAGTTGTATTCCCCGCCTTCAAACCTGCCCAACTTTTAAATCAAAGACCAGATTTGGGGCAAATAAGTTTTTGAGTCAGGCAAGTGAGTTTTCATTGGTTTCCTTGCCCTAAGATCAGCTATACAAAAGTACATATAATTGATGTATATATGATTCTGTATCATTAAAAACAATAAAAACAATCATTAAAAACAATCTATCTTTTGTACTCTAATTTAGAAGAATTTGATAGATGTGTAGAACTGTAGATTGTGCATTTTTTGAAAATCTGACCCTCAAATGAATATATGTAGTATCCAGAAAGTTACTGCTGCAAGAGATGTTCATTTTGGGGGAAATAAATTGGTTATATTTCACCAGATCTGAACACCTAATATTGTTTTTATATTTAAAAAAAAAGACCTTCGGCCTTCAGCCCTCGCAAAGCAGCCGGGAGTTTCCCACCTAATAAACTAAATGTTCAGAATCAGACCAAGAGTTGTTAGGCGTTTTGCTGTGCGAGATCTGCTGTTGATCATACAAAATACAACAGCAGATATTTAGATTTTAGGATTGGCAAGTGCACTGGTCATGTGTCTCAATAAGCATAGCAAAGCTATTTCTAGCGAAATAGTGGTAGGTGCCGTTCGTCAAGGAATAGAGTTGATGGTTTGCCACCTGTTTCAGTATCTCACCTGTTTCTTTGTCTGTCTGCCTCCAAAGTCTAAGAGAATGGCCGTGTTGTCCTCCACACCTATGCCTATCCACCAGTAGGCAAAGTCCATAGGGAACTCCCACAGCATCAGCACTACCGGCGTGCAGCCGGTCACACTGAACTTTAACCTTGGCCTCGACACCTGCACCTCTGTCTCCATGGTAACTGAGGGCCTGGTGTGTAGGTAGAAAGTATCCGCTGCAGGAATGAGAAATTAAGATGAGATGTTTTTATTTGCATTTTCGATGAGTATAAATGAGTACAAACAAGTACTATATAAACAGACAAAAGGGTTGACATACCTTTATGGACTACATAGAGTACATTTCTCCCAGCTGTTACCATAATTTTGAAAATATACGAGTAAGCTAGACTGAATGACTTAGATTTCATTGATTGATTGATTTGGTTGATTGATTGATTATTTATTTCTCTTATGATCAGGTCATGTGCTGTAATAACCATATAATTTAGGAGAAAGATTATTCATCTACAGGTTTACTTTAACCCATTGAGGGCAGGCTGATGCCTCAAGGCATCAACATCAAAATGGCCTAGTGGACGGGCTGATGCCTCAAGGCATCACACATAATTTGGCCCAGGGGACGGGGTGATGCCTCAAGGCATCAATTTTTTATATAAACTTAATAAAAAATGAACGGATTTTGATGAAATTTGAAATATATGTATACAAACACATTAGAAATATTTTTATAGGTGTGTTGTCATGGAGACAATAATGATGACGTCATCACTGACATATGTAAATGCTGGAAAGTGAATTTGGAGCAAGGTTGCCCCCATATTGCACTCAAATTGAGACCCATTATTTTAATTATTGAAGACAAAATTCTAGAAATTATGAAAAAATATGATCAATAACTGTTTACACCTATTAAACGATGTACATATGACACATATTATTTAAAGAAAATATCCCTAAAGTGTTTTTAAACCCTAAACCTCATGTTAAACACCCATCCTGAAGCCCCAAAAGGGGGAAAAGGGCCCCCGTCCACCAGGCAAAAATATGTGTAAACTGCCCCCGCCCTGAATGGGTTAATCCCCATTCTCCTCATGATGATTGAGGGGAATGTGGAAAATAAATTAATGTGTAAGCCACAGGCAATTCAATGATTCAAATTATTCATGAAAGTATATCTTGCATATGCAATCTATCTATCTATTTCTAAAATACGCCAATGCAGGACTGTCTAGTTCCTGAACTCTACCTGTATATGTGTGGATCTGCCACTGGCTGACACCGCTTGGTGCACACATGTGTAGACCAGCCACTGGTAGTGGTGCATACTCGGTGTAGGTGAGGATGAGGTTAGTCTCCAGTACATTGCCAGCGCCTATAGCCACCCGGCCACCGCCCCACCTCACCCAGTACTGGAGCAGTTTGGTACTGCTCACTGGGGCCGGGTAACCACTCCTCGCCACTTCTACACCAGCTCTGCAATGTAACAGTGAGAACATGAAGCAAATGATGAAGCTTACATGAAGTACTGTAAACGTATTTATTTTCGCGCTGATAAATTTTCGCGCACTAAGCGCTTTGCCAGCTTTTCGCGTGGATTTAAATTCGCGCAGGAAGGTGGTCTCATACCTTGTTTATGTATTAATTATACCTTTTGTGCAGGATTTATTTTCGCGCAGAAAGGTGGGTGCACAAAAATAGCGAAAAAAAATACTGCGCGAACATTAATACGTTTACAGTATTCGTCAACGAATGAAGTTAAGATGTGAAACAGTAACAACAGAGACTAAAAGCATTATTTCCCAATATGTTTGACCGAGGAGGAACTATCGTCCAGCACCAAACATAAATAATGCTAAAACAGTGCCCTGTAATTTAGTAGTCAAAACATGGTCATATTACATGTCCTGACTCTGCCCTCAGTCTCTACTGTTATGCATCCCCTCCTCCATTTGGAACATTGTTATGTTGTGTAACATTACATAACATTGCTCAACCTAACTATATTTATCTCAATTAACACATTTATTACTATCTTTTTATTTGCTAATTAAATGTGAGTACATAGCATTGTTCATTGCACATGAACTATTCAGGAACTGCCTCTAGGTTACATAATATTCCTAGCATCATGAACTGCACCCACTATACATCGCTCTATGAGGATGTATATTTTCTCCCTTAATAAACTCAGTTGATTCTCGGATCTAAACGAGATCATACATGTGTTTGTGTTCCTCTCTACTTCTCACAATCAGTACTTGGGTCAGATTTTCAGAAAAGGTACAATTTGCCTTGACCAATCCTCACAAATAACCCACGATTAAGACAAAAATGAGCTTCAAAATGCAGTTCAACTTAACAAAACTGATATTTTAAACCAATGTGATTCCAAATATACTCAAACATACCGATATTCATCATTTTTCAGCCTAATGTAGCAGAATTTCCTAAATGTGTAGAGCTGCCAATTGTACATTTTCTGAAAATCTGACCTACTTTAGCAGTTACCTAACTCTTACATAACAAAGACAAGAGCCCACCTGTGTAAGAGGACAGCAGATTGTGCTGGTGAGAGGATGAAGTCATAAGACACTGCGGTGTAGTCCATGTTGTAAAGCCTGACCCGCTGCTCCACCTGCTCCTCACCTCCCCGCACGGCATACACAAGCGACTCAACCCCAGCAGCAGGTCGGTACATGGCAGGCTGCTGGCAGCCATATTTAGCTGACAGACCAGTGGACGCCACTGCAACATAAGCACATGGGTCAGATTTTCAGAAAATGAACAATTCATCTTCAACAATCCTCCCAAATAACCCAAATTGCAGACGAAAATAAAGTTTGAAATACAGTTCAACCTAACCAAACATATGACTAGAATAAATGCAATGCTTAATATGCTCGTATTTACCTAGTATCGACCAAATTGCAGCAGAATTTAGCAGAATTTACTAAATGTTCACAGCTGCCAATTGTACATATTCTGAAAATCTGACCCACATGATCAGTATGGTTTATTTATGAACACTATTATTAGAGGTAGTGGGGACAGAACAACATAAGCATATTATCAGTATGAATTGACCAATTTTCAAGCCTTTCTCAATTCCTGGAGGGTTTGCTGGGTGGAGGGAGGGTTTGGTGGGAGGATGAGAGATTTTTATGGTTGTTCTGTCCATGTTTCTCACTCTCTATTTTGTCTGACTCAAAGGACTAATGGTCAAACATTGTTACATTTAAACTTACCTTGGTCATTGGGGAACCTCCACTGGCTGCCTGTGCCCTTGAAGGACAGCGCGTTGAGTATGAACGTCTCTGCATAGTCAGTCGCCTCCAGCAACACGTCCTCACCAACTCCTCGACCTGAAGCAGTTCATTCATTTATATTATATTCATTAGAAGCCACTATTCATATAATTATTGATTATAAATATTTAATAACAAAAACAACAGCAAAAATCCTTCATCCATCATGGATGTCTTGAACTTTATGTCTCACTAAAAAAGTTGTTCTCCTACTAAAAGATATCAAAGCCTTATTTACCAAATTTACCACCAAAATACATCTACATGACTTCAAAATGGTCCTTTTTAGCTAGTTACTATTTTCAGAGTATTAGATTTTTTGTTTACTTTTGAGAACAAAGAGATAAATTGATTAATCCAGGGAAGCCAATCTGACCTTTGCCCAGCTTTATATTGGTGTCTGTGCAACCTACGATACAATAAAGATTTTGTCAAATATTTGTATGTCAGGTTTCTACAGAATCCTTCCCATGATGCACTGTAACAGACATGCGCAGTGGCACATGCAACTCCCCTATTGATTAATCCAATAAAATCTGACCTTTGCCCAGCTGTATATTGGTGTCAGTGCTACCTACAGCCCCTCCCCGTACACTGAGCCACAAGTCATTATAGTTGCTGCAGGTTAGCATGGATTGACTGTAGAACTCAGTACTGAGGATGAACTCATAATCAGGCATCTTCCTCCTGCGCAGATCCAGCCGCACCTGCTCTGTCGTCATGGTGACTATGACCTCGTATACACTATGGGATGCGTTGCCAGGGTAACTCGCCAGCAGGATGTATGCTGTGCCCTCACATGGAGGCTGGAAGACATGAGGGGGGATTAATTAGGTGGTACGGGTCGGGTTTTCAAAAAATCTTCCACTTTTCCCTCCCCTTAAAGGGAAAAAGGAATCAAGTGTCAACTGCTTTTCGGACAGATTATAGTAAAGGATGAATGACTGATATTGAGATGACTAAAGGCAAATATTACTATGTTGAGGTTGTTATGAGGCTGTATACACGGGGGGATCCACTGGGTGGAGCCACAGTCAAACAAAGGAGTGGCTGTGGCTGGGAGAGCTGTTCAAGAATAAAGTTACACTCTACTCCAGACCATCAACCTATACAGATCGTTGACTTATTATTTATCATTTATATCTTTAAAATTATGTTATGTTTTGATGTTTTAAGAAAATGAGTCATAAGTCGCAAAAAATAGATTTTGAGATACCAATATATTTGAAAAGATGAGATCAAGCCGATTCCAATGATAGTAAACAGTTGAATAATCGAATAAGTATTTCTAGATTTTAAGTTTGATATTTTCGTTTTTGAAAAAATAGTTTCCAATATTTCTGGGGGTTGATAGACAGTAAAGTAACTAAATTTAGTCCATATGAGGACCTTTAAAACGAAATGATATATTACACACATTGTCCCAGAATTTGATACATATATTGATATAACTATAAGTATAAGTGATAAACTCCCCAAAAATCAGGACATTCCAATAATCTGATCTTGTGAAATAAACACTTTGAAAATATCAATTTTGCGACTTATGACTCATTTTCCTGAAACACAGTATACTAGTATACATACACAATAGTATAACAATGGTGGAGAACCTTAAAAGATTGAGGAATACCTCTAAGTAAAGTGTTGTGAGTAGGTTTACCTGGAACTGGAACTTGAAGTGTCCTGGCCGCCAGTCCAGCCATACATCATCGTAGGCCGAGTCATCCATGTTGGATATCACCTCCACACTAGCGCCACCTGCAGTAGACGCACACAACTATACAATGGATGTCCATGTGCCCTGCATGGCTCAGGTAAACAATATTCTAATATGAATAAATTTAAATATGACCAATGACAAATTGTTACTAATACTGAACTTCACAGAATATTGAGTCGGACCCACACATTCAAGAACTCGCAATTTGTGAGAAGTGGGGACTCAAAAAAAGTCCAAAATTTTGCCTAAAAATTGTCGTTAGAACCCATGATTTGTCATATGGACTGGAGGTTTCTTCCTGAGAAAGCTCCCAAGTTACCGAACTCAAGTGTGCTTCTTAAGAATAATTTTGAATTCATATGAATTGTTTTAAGGCCAATTTGGCTCTGAGTTCTTGAGTATGTGGGCCCAGATTTACTTCTACTTACTGGGCTTGTTGTTGAATAGTTGCTAATACTGAATTCACAGACTATTATTCTACTTACTGGGCTTGTTGTTGAATAGTTGCTAATACTGAATTCACAGACTATTATTCTACTTACTGGGCTTGTTGTTGAATAGTTGCTAATACTGAATTCACAGACTATTTTTCTACTTACTGGGCTTGTTGTTGAATTGTTGCTAATACTGAATTCACAGACTATTATTCTACTTACTGGGCTTGTTGTTGAATTGTTGCTAATACTGAATTCACAGACTATTATTCTACTTACTGGGCTTGTTGTTGAATTGTTGCTAATACTGAATTCACAGACTATTATTCTACTTACTGGGCCTGTTGTTGAATTGTTGCTAATACTGAATTCACAGACTATTATTCTACTTACTGGGCTTGTTGTTGAATTGTTGCTAATACTGAATTCACAGACTATTATTCTACTTACTGGGCTTGTTGTTGAATTGTTGCTAATACTGAATTCACAGACTATTATTCTACTTACTTGGCTTGTTGTTGAATTGTTGCTAATACTGAATTCACAGACTATTATTCTACTTACTGGGCTTGTTGTTGAATTGTTGCTAATACTGAATTCACAGACTATTACTACTACTTACTGGGCTTGTTGTTGAATTGTTGCTAATACTGAATTCACAGACTATTATTCTACTTACTGGGCCTGTTGTTAAATTGTTGCTAATACTGAATTCACAGACTATTATTCTACTTACTGGGCCTGTTGTTGAATTGTTGCTAATACTGAATTCACAGACTATTATTCTACTTACTGGGCTTGTTGTTGAATTGTTGCTAATACTGAATTCACAGACTATTATTCTACTTACTGGGCTTGTTGTTAAATTGTTGCTAATACTGAATTCACAGACTATTATTCTACTTACTGGGCTTGTTGTTGAATTGTTGCTAATACTGAATTCACAGACTACAACTCTACTTACTGGGCTTGTTGTTGAATTGTTGCTAATACTGAATTCACAGACTATTATTCTACTTACTGGGCTTTTTGTTAAATTGTTGCTAATACTGAATTCACAGACTATTATTCTACTTACTGGGCTTGTTGCTGAATTGTTGCTAATACTGAATTCACAGACTATTATTCTACTTACTGGGCTTGTTGTTGAATTGTTGCTAATACTGAATTCACAGACTATTATTCTACTTACTGGGCTTGTTGTTAAATTGTTGCTAATACTGAATTCACAGACTATTATTCTACTTACTGGGCCTGTTGTTGAATTGTTGCTAATACTGAATTCACAGACTATTATTCTACTTACTGGGCTTGTTGTTAAATTGTTGCTAATACTGAATTCACAGACTATTATTCTACTTACTGGGCCTGTTGTTGAATTGTTGCTAATACTGAATTCACAGACTATTATTCTACTTACTGGGCTTGTTGTTGAATTGTTGCTAATACTGAATTCACAGACTATTATTCTACTTACTGGGCTTGTTGTTAAATTGTTGCTAATACTGAATTCACAGACTATTATTCTACTTACTGGGCTTGTTGTTGAATTGTTGCTAATACTGAATTCACAGACTACAACTCTACTTACTGGGCTTGTTGTTGAATTGTTGCTAATACTGAATTCACAGACTATTATTCTACTTACTGGGCTTTTTGTTAAATTGTTGCTAATACTGAATTCACAGACTATTATTCTACTTACTGGGCTTGTTGCTGAATTGTTGCTAATACTGAATTCACAGACTATTATTCTACTTACTGGGCTTGTTGTTGTTGTTGAATTGTTGCTAATACTGAATTCACAGACTAATATTCTTCTTACTGGGCCTGTTGTTGAATTGTTGCTAATTCTGAATTCACAGACTATTATTCTACTTACTGGGCCTGTTGTTAAATTGTTGCTAATACTGCATTCACAGACTACTATTCTACTTACTGGGCCTGTTGTTGAATTGTTTCTACTTACTGGGCTTGTTGTTGACTTGTTGCTAATACTGAATTCACAGACTATTATTCTACTTACTGGGCCTGTTGTTGAATTGTTGCTAATACTGAATTCACAGACTATTATTCTACTTACTGGGCTTGTTGTTAAATTGTTGCTAATACAGAATTCACAGACTATTATTCTACTTACTGGGCTTGTTGTTGAATTGTTGCTAATACTGAATTCACAGACTATTATTCTACTTACTTGGCTTGTTGTTGAATAGTTGCTAATACTGAATTCACAGACTATTATTCTACTTACTGGGCTTGTTGTTGAATTGTTGCTAATACTGAATTCAAAGACTCATATTCTTCTTACTGGGCCTGTTGTTGAATGGTTGCTAATACTGAATTCACAGACTGTTATTCTACTTACTTGGCCTGTTGTTAAATTGTTGCTAATACTGAATTCACAGACTATTATTCTACTTACTGGGCCTGTTGTTAAATTGTTGCTAATACTGAATTCACAGACTATTATTCTACTTACTGGGCTTGTTGTTGAATTGTTGCTAATACTGAATTCACAGACTATTATTCTACTTACTGGGCTTGTTGTTGAATTGTTGCTAATACTGAATTCAAAGACTCATATTCTTCTTACTGGGCCTGTTGTTGAATTGTTGCTAATACTGAATTCACAGACTATTATTCTACTTACTGGGCCTGTTGTTGAATTGTAGCTAATACTGAATTCACAGACTATTATTCTACTTACTGGGCTTGTTGTTGAATTGTTGCTAATACTGAATTCACAGACTATTATTCTACTTACTGGGCCTGTTGTTGAATTGTTGCTAATACTGAATTCACAGACTATTATTCTACTTACTGGGCCTGTTGTTGAATTGTTGCTAATACTGAATTCACAGACTATTATTCTACTTACTGGGCCTGTTGTTGAATTGTTGCTAATACTGAATTCACAGACTATTATTCTACTTACTGGGCCTGTTGTTGAATTGTTGCTAATACTGAATTCACAGACTACAATTCTACTTACTGGGCTTGTTGTTGACTTGTTGCTAATACTGAATTCACAGACTACAATTCTACTTACTGGGCTTGTTGTTGAATTGTTGCTAATACTGAATTCACAGACTATTATTCTACTTACTGGGCCTGTTGTTGAATTGTTGCTATTACTGAATTCACAGACTATTATTCTACTTACTGGGCTTGTTCTTGAATTGTTGCTAATACTGAATTCACAGACTATTATTCTACTTACTGGGCCTGTTGTTGAATTATTGCTAATACTGAATTCACAGACTATTATTCTACTTACTGGGCTTGTTCTTGAATTGTTGCTAATACTGAATTCACAGACTATTATTCTACTTACTGGGCTTGTTCTTGAATTGTTGCTAATACTGAATTCACAGACTATTATTCTACTTACTGGGCTTGTTCTTGAATTGTTGCTAATACTGAATTCACAGACTATTATTCTACTTACTGGGCCTGTTGTTGAATTGTTGCTAATACTGAATTCACAGACTACAACTCTACTTACTGGGCTTGTTGTTGAACTGTAGAATACCCGAGGGTTGAGCAAACACCTCCCAGAGCCTGAATGCGAGTGACTCTACCGGGTGGATGAAGTGAGGAGGCAGGCTCGTGAGGTTACCGTACATGATCTGGTTCATACCGAGCCACTCAGACTGACCCACTGCCACATGGGAGCTGCTCCACGAGATCCAGTACCAGGTGTCTGTACCAAGCAGAGTTAATTAATATAGATTGTATGGTGTCTAACAGACAATGGAGTAGGGTTAATTAATATAGATTGTATGGCGTCTAACAGACAATGGAGTAGGGTTAATTAATATAGATTGTATGGCGTCTAACAGACAATGGAGTAGGGTTAATTAATATAGATTGTATGGTGTCTAACAGACAATGGAGTAGGGTTAATTAATATAGATTGTATGGTGTCTAACAGACAATGGAGTAGGGTTAATTAATATAGATTGTATGGTGTCTAACAGACAATGGAGTAGGGTTAATTAATATAGATTGTATGGTGTCTAACAGACAATGGAGTAGGGTTAATTAATATAGATTGTATGGTGTCTAACAGACAATGGAGTAGGGTTAATTAATATAGATTGTATGGTGTCTAACAGACAATGGAGTAGGGTGAATTAATATAGATTGTATGGTGTCTAACAGACAATGGAGTAGGGTTAATTAATATAGATTGTATGGCGTCTAACAGACAATGGAGTAGGGTTAATTAATATAGATTGTATGGCGTCTAACAGACAATGGAGTAGGGTTAATTAATATAGATTGTATGGCGTCTAACAGACAATGGAGCAGACTTAATCAACATAAATTGTATGGCCTCTAACAGACAATGGAGTAAATTCAATTCAATCAAAAATTTCTTTATTGCAGATGTTGTTACAATTCAGTTGTTCTTTTCTAGAAATTAGTTCTTTTCTAGGAATTAGTTGCCAGTAAACAAAAACTATAATAATATGGAATCACAGAAATAAAATTATATAAACAATGCCAAGGCCGAAAGTAAGGAATTGGTATTTGAATTATCGAACAGGTTTCTAATGGTGTATGTTGAGAAGAAACTCCTCAGTTTAAGTTATGGACTTTGCCAAATGATAATATCAATTCATTGAACATAAATAGAATGTTTTTGCATACAAGAAATTCTTTTTTTATACACAGAGGCTGCCAGATGGATCAGATTTTCAGAAAATGTACAATTGACACCAGTACACATTTAGTAAATTCTGCTAAATTAGACTGCAATTTGGACATTATTAGGTAAATTTGAATATATTCGGCATTGCATTGATGCTAGTTATCTGTTTGGTTAAGTTGAACTTTATTTGAACTTTATTTGTGGGTTATTTGAGAGGATTGGTGAAGGTAAATTGTACATTTTCTGAAAATCGGACCCAGATACTCACAGGAGCTACTGGTGAAGGCTGTGCCAGTATATCTATCCATGACAACCCCATGGGGCATATCCAAGATGACGCTCTCCGTATTCAGCTCCCTGCCCAGCACCACCTCGTAACTGTTACTCAGTGTACCATGGTGCTCCCCCAAGTACACATGTATGGCGCCTCCTGATTGGACACCAAAGATCACATGGTCTGTGTTGGTGACCCTGAGCCACCTGAAGTCCCAGGATTCTCCTGCATGGAGGCTGATCTTGGTCTCATCTCCTGGAAGAATCAGACAGCAATTTTAGTTTACCCAGCCTCAAGGTAGAACAATTACAATACATACAGGTATTTTAATCCCAATAGGGGAATTGTATAGCCGCCATTTTGAATCTTGATCCGCATGGAATTATAGGACTAATGGTACACTGTACCAGACATGTGCAGTGGCACATGCAAAGTCCCCTATTACATATATATAAAATCAACAATTCACTCCATTCTCTAACACAAGGTCATTGGGAAAGGAAAAAATAATAATGAAATAGGTATCTTCATTCCATCGTAACACTTATAAATGTTTAATTCATACTTGCTAGCAGCTACTTTCTTTTTATTGTTTCAAAATTTTACTATGATTTTAAAAATGTATAACAATCGTGTTGATACCATCTTCTTAGCGCAAACTCTGGGGGACCACAGGCAGAAAAGTTTCACCCTCTTGTTAAATTGTTTTGGCAATAGCAACCCATAGTGCGCCAACCTATCCAAGATCACCTATATCTAACCCTATCGGTTAGGTATATAGGGTCTGAGGCCAGCACCTAGAAGTGCATCGACACTGATGACGTCACAGGACCACATTACCGGGATAGGTATTGGTGAGGTTGGATAAGTTGGCATGCCTAGGGTCGCTAATAACAGAATGTAAACTCAAATCAAACCCTCTAGTGAAGCCATACCTTGTGTGCGGTCAAACCTCCACTCTGACCTGGTGTTCTGACTACGAGAGGCGAATGCAACAGAGCCAACCCTGAGTGGATGCTCATCCTGCCAGTGCATGAAGTCTGTGCTCATCTGGGAACCCCTGCCCACCCGGATGTGACCCCCGTACCAGCTGACCCAGAATGCCTTGTGTTCATCACAGGCTACCAGTCCTGGCTGCTCCACCTCCACACGTGCTGATTGGTCAGTTAACCTGCAAGATGGATGCCATAGGTAATGTGTGAGTCATGTTTGTCAATGAGGCAATGTGTGAGTGTGAGTGTTGATTTATCTGTGTGGCACATTATTCATCTATCAAAGGAACCGCTAACACTCAATTCAAGGGAACCGCAACGCCTCAATTCGTCCATGGCGGACAGCGCTTCAGTTGCCAGTGAAGTGGTTTGCTTCTTATACAGGGTTAAATTCATCCCAAAATAGACTAAGCAGAATAATCACTGACATTTAAGCAAATGGCAATGTCCGCCATTAACCATAAGTTACCTCTTGATGGAAGACTTGAAGCCAGTGCTGCCACCTAGTGTGATGACATAGACTTCCTGCAGCCTGTCGTCCTGCCGGGGTTCCGGTCCCAGATAGACCACGCCCACTTTACACGTCCTTAGTGTGAATGTGACGAAGTGACGTTCGGTCAACAGCCACACATAGTTGTTGCCCCCGTCACTAGGGACGCTCACGTCAAACATGTCACCTGTGGGACAAAAAAATGTTGGTGAAGATTTGTGTCATGATTTTTTTTCTTTTTCAGTGGAGCCCAGATTCAGTACTTCACATTAGGATAGTATAACAAGTAACATGAAGATACGATGAACATTACATTGAGGTGGTACTGGAATACTACATTAGATTTGGGTATTTTTTATATGTAAAGAGAGGAGATGGGAAGAGGGATTGAGAAGAATACAACTTGTACCCTGCACAGAAACAAGGGGGAAAGCGGGCAACATATGCTTGGTCATCGTCCACTTAAATCCTCGTCAACCTACCCCGTTTTGAATGGGTAGCATCTACAACAACAGTTTAGTTTTTAAACGGTCAAGTGTCCAGTGTCCTGGCTGACGTCATAAGGAAACTTAATATATTTGGATATACATAGATTTCACCGACGTCATGGCCGTCGCCATGTCCGGGGACTCGTTAGATGGCTATGTATTCTGTGATACTTGAAAATACCGTTTTCTGGCTGTTTTACCTTTAATGTGCCAGAACAAACCCCTCTTGATAGGTTAGATTATCTTCCTTTAATGTAGTATTACTTAAGTATCCAATCTTGTGAGATGTATCAACTTTGTTTGGATAACTGTGCCATAGATGGCAAGGATAGCGCTGTCCCCAGACATGGCGGCCAGTAGGATTCCCCAGCCACCCGGGAGACGTCATGTGAATTCTATGTATATCTGTGCTTAAATAAGATATTTTTAAAAGGTAGCAAAATAGTTACCTGGGAGGTCATAGAAGCGCCATATGCCTCCATCATGGGCAGTGGAAGCGTTTATCTGTACTCCGACAATGTCAAGGTCATGTTGATCCGGTACATCAGCTGCCAGCATCACATGGCTGCTGATACTTGGCGTCCTGCCAACCTGTAGGAAGTCATATGTCCATTTCATCCAGAAGTCCTGGAAGTGATCACAGTGAAGGACGTGGTCAGTTTCCTGTCTGTCCAGCACCTGCCCTGTCACAACGTCCCTGTAACAATATTGTGATTATCCCATTGATCATTGAATTTTATATATGTGATATGTTTTAGGAAAATTAGTCACAAGTCACAAAAAAGGAATTTTGAGATATCACCATATTTGAAAAGATGAGATCAAGCCACTTCCAATGATGGTAAACATTGGGACATCTAATAAGGAATTATACATTTATGTATGCATGACCAAAATTTAGTGATATGTTTTAATAGTCATTCACTATAGTAAAATAGGTAAACTAAGTTAAATATGTGATGTGTTTCAGGAAAATAAGTCACAAGCCGCAAAATTGATACTTTTCAAAATGATTAAAAATAAAATGTTCAAATTTAAAATATAGAAATACATATTAGTTGTCCTAGTATTTACTATCATTGAAATTGGCTTGATCTCCTCTTTTCAAATATGGTGATATCTCAAAATCCATATTTTGCGACTTATGAGTCATTCTTCTAAAATAGATCACATATAGACAAACCTCCATATAACATTGGTGGAGAACCCGGGCGATGATCCCGGTACCTCACATGTTACCTACCTAATGTATGAGATGGAGTTGTCCTCTGCCCCTATCAACACCTGCAGTCTGTTCTCTGTCCTGCCTATAGCCTGTAGACTGACATCCTCACACGCCTTCACACGGAATGACACCTGCTCGTCTCTAGGCTCCATTAGGTCTACTGTGTGCCCAGTCACAGTCTTCATCTCATACCCGTAACCTAGGCACCATACAATGTTATAGTATAAGTTATAATCAGATATCTCAAGTTTTGTTGGCATTATCTGCATTTTTAAAAAAATTATTAATGTGATCTGTTTTTTTAAAATGAGGCATAAGTCGCCAAGAATGGATTTTGAGATATCATCATATTTGAAAAGGGGAGATCGAGGTGATTCCTATGATAGTAAAGACTATGACACCTAATAAGTATTTCTATGTTTTAAGTTTGATATTTCATACCCATAACCTAGGCAGTATACAATGTTATAGTAAAATTTAATCAGGTATTTCAAGTTTTATCTGGATTATTTAAAAAGATTATTTGATTTATGCAGGAATATACAAGTGAGTTGCTTTTGCCATCTCAGTTTGATGAGGACCAGACAGTATTGTAATTCAACTTTGCCGATCTTCTCAAATAACCCAAATTTCAGACACAAAGTTCAATATATATAGTTCAACCTAACCAAACCGATTGCTAGAATCAATGTTATGCCGAATCATTTTCTGAAACTCTGACCCCTATAATGATGAAGTGGGGCAACCTACCGTGCTCTATGGGAACGACCCACTGGCTGGCCTCACCCATGCTGTCCACCTGCACCCACTGCAGGTCTATGTAGGTCAAGGCCACATCCAGGGCCAAGGTCACCACATCAGACTCTTCATACCTCCCTCGCCCCAACTGGTGGTGGAAAATCATCATTTTGAGATTTAGCAATTTCAATTCTCCGTATCTCGATTACAGTTTGTGGTGTGTATAGTTAACACCAGTTATAATTGTCGCCCCCACCACTACCCAGAAGCCGTCAAAGACACTTCCGGTTTCAGTGCTAAAACAAAACATTTGTTAAACAATGAACTCCTGTCTCGTCAATTTTTTTTCAATTAGGAACATTTTTAAAGCCTGCTTTTTGCTGACATCGTTGCGATTCTTTTGGTGTATAACATTAGTTTATACCTTGAATACATACTTTTCTGTAAGCATTGGAGTATGCAGAAGCATAGTGCGGCACCACCTCCCTAGCATTTGACCATAGCTGGATGTAGCAGAGGAAGGATGCGCTGCGTCAAGATTAGTTCTAAATTTAAACATTAGGCGGCGGCTCGATCGAATAGTGGTATTTGAGATACGGAGAATTGCTGAGGGCATTACAAATCCCACTCAAGTCTATAGAGATATTTCTCTTTTCTTTTGTGGAGTAGGATCCCCATTCAGAGCAACAACCAAAGGAAACAGGTAATGAGAAAATAACAAAAGTTTGTTCTCAGTTAATTCTGAGGCTCATTTCCTACCAATTATACACATGTTACTGTACTCGCATGATAGGATTATATTTTGTCATATTATTTTGTGTATCAATTAATAA
Source organism: Sthenelais limicola (assembly GCA_942159475.1). Classification (NCBI taxonomy): domain Eukaryota; kingdom Metazoa; phylum Annelida; class Polychaeta; order Phyllodocida; family Sigalionidae; genus Sthenelais; species Sthenelais limicola. The sequence goes on along the minus strand of OW804096.1, from coordinate 20,100,142 downwards.
ATGATTCTAATAAAAAAAGATTCAGCAGGTGGCGACTCTATGCTTCCTCTCACATGGATAGCTGGTTGATAAAGTTCACTAATTCCATTTTATGACTTATATGTCACATTCTGAATTGAGGACTATTATTTGTTGTCAATTTACAAGGATTTTGATAACTGTGGCCTAGTGTAAGTAACTTATACACGCTATATTAGATAGACATAGCATATATGTGATGTGTTCCAGGGAAATGGGTCGCAAAAATGATATTTTTCAAAGTGTTTATTTGATAAGGTTAGTTTATTGGAATGTTCTGATTATTGGAGAGTTCATTAATTATAGTTACATCAATCGATGTATCAATTTTCAGGAAAATGTATGTAAGTTATCCGTTCGTTTTAAAGGTCCTCATATGGAGTATTGTCAGTTGATTTACTGGTTATTGCCCGCCAAAAATATTGCAAACTTTCTTTTTCAAAAATAAAAATGTCAAACTTAAAATCTGGAAAAACCTATTAGAGTATTAGACTGTTTACTATCATTTGAATCAGCTTGATCTTATCATTTCAAATATAATGATATCTCAAAATCTATTTTTTGCGACTTATGACTCCTTTCCCTTGAACACATCACAAATGTACCTGTAGTTGTTGATCAGTCCAGTGCACCCAGAAGTAAGATTTCTGCCCGCACACCAGCACCCCGGGTGTATCAGCCTCCACATGTTCACCAGTCCCTACATCAGTGATCCTGGACTGATTGTTGGAGATGTAGATCTCTAACCTGTAAAAGTAGAAAGGATTTTGGGGTGTTGTTAGGAACCGTATTTATATGCAAGAGACATGGCATGGGGAAAGGCAACATAGTAATAGTAAGAGTGATATGCTTTAACCAGAGCTGTCCATTATTTGTGTTATGGTTTCTCATTTTCAATGACACTGCCACCCCCAACCCTGCTCTCCCTCCCTCCGACCTTGAAATATATTATTGTTTTGTGTCTAATAGGCTGTACATTGTTCATGCAGTCTTACACTCTGTGCAAGCATGCATGAACAAACAAATTCTCTATCAAATGATTAAGCTTTATTATTGTAGCTGAAGAAATGGCCGCGATATGAACGTTTTAATTCAACAATATCAGTAGGCCTAAATACTGCATGATCACACAGTGGGCACTGTTGTAGGCCTACTAACAGGGCTGTCAGTGGGGCTGTCAGCGGGCGCTCTTCTCACGAAGACCACACGTTCGTTTGTATTCTTCCATCATACCTTAACAGCAGTGGGGCTCTCTGAGACTTCTTTGATATTTTTTCAGTGATATCTGATGACATATGATCAAATTTTATGCACATATGATAAATATAGAATGGAACTCGCCAGTAATAATTGAAAATTGATTTGATTTGAAAATTGACTTGATTTGTCCACATAAGCACTCTGCCTACGGCATCGTGCTTATGTGGACGAATCTCATCCAATGAATTTTTTATTATTGCCGGCTCATCCCATTCTCTCTATATATAGCAGGCCCAAATGTATAGCTTGGCTGTGCTTGTGCAGGAATATGGCTATGTTCAAAAGTTCCATATATTTCATTTCTGATGGCTAAACCTGACTCTACCATCGTTTGTGCGCATTAATGATGCATCGATTGCTGACGAAATTGAGAGAAAATATCTGTAGATGCTATCACAATGGATATATTGCCCTTTCCTATACAGTGATGTTGAAAAGTGGGCAATAAATGGTGTTTCTCTCTCTATTGCGTTCTTCGATGTATCGGGTATGACGTAATTGGTGCTGAGGAAGCAGCCTTTGGCTTTTTCACGAAAAAAGCGGTAGTCATATCTCATCCAGTAGGAAGACCTGCACGATGCATATACTGCAAACCTTATGCACTTAAAGAAATATATCTAATATATAAAGCTCTAAAAGGGTTTTTTGTCATGCATGTTCTGGGAATCTGGGATCTCTCCATCTGTTTTTTTTATCTGTACACACCGTTGACCCTGTGTGGAGGACATTATATATATGGTTTGTGAAGGTATCTGGGATGAAAATATGATTTTGAAGCCTTTTTTAAATTGGGATCCCCACACTCTATTTATAGCCAGGGAAAGCTCCTGTGGGACCAACTACGTCATATCCAGGATGGCCTAACTACATGCAGAGAGAGGGGAAGGAGATAAAGCGGGGAGCATGAGGAAGAGGGGAGGGAGAGGAGGGAATCGGAGATGGGGTTGGGAGAGAGAAACAGGTATGAAAGGGAGGGGGAGGGAAAGAAGAGGGGAGGGAAAATAGGGGAGGGAGAGGATGAAGGGGAAGGGAGAGAGGGGAGGGAGATAAAGCAGGGAGGGGGAGTATGAGGGAGAGGGGAGGGAGAGGGGGAAATCGGAGATGGGGTTTGGAGAGAGAAACAGGTATGAAAGACAGAGAAGAGGTGGAGGGAAAAGAGGTTGAGAGGGAAGTGTGGGGAGAGAGGGTGACTGTCCAGAGGACAGGTACTTTGCTAGTAGTATATACCTGTCATACACGCCCACATCCGGGTATGCACTGATGGAGACAGTCGCCTTGGTGCATGTGGAGACAGCGAATGAGAAGTAGGTCAAGGTGATGCGCCAGGACAGGTCAGTTTGAGGGCCGCCCGGTGGGTCTGGGTCCTCTACCGTGGTCAATATGAACTCCTTCCCTACAGGGTAGATATGTTGGTGTGAATGGACCAAAACGTTTGATGTACCATGCATGTATTAACAATTTGCTAAAATTATCCTACCCTAGGAAGACTTCATGTTTCAACTCTTTATAGCTGAAGTTTGTCACAGAAAAATTGACATCTTTCAAAACTTTTTTCCTTTGCGGGACCACTGACTCTTGCTGACATCTCACCACACATCTTTATTTTTCAGTGTTAAAATATGTTGTAACAGAGTTAATAAATTTTATTATTTGCGCATTCCACATGAGAGGTGCAATAAGTTGGGTGCTATAAAAATATTCATATAGCACACGTACTGTATGAACTACTTCGTCACCAAGTTGACTAGTTTTTTCAGATTTACACATGATACATTTGTGATTACACATCAAGTTTTATGCACATATAATAAATATGGAACTCGCCTGCAATAATCAAAATTTATTAGACTTGATTTGTCCACATAAGCACTCTGCCTACGGCATCATGCTTATGTGGACGAATCTCGTCCAATAAATTTTGTATTATTGCTGGCGAGTTCCATTCTCTCTATGTATATCTGTCTTTATGCCTGAAATCAAACACTTCACTTCATTCCCAACATTAAAAGCCAGAAACCGGGTTGTTCCTTACATTGCTGCGGTGTGTGTTGCCCTGAAAAGAGGATAAAGGTGTGTTAAAATAAGTCTTTCTATACATTGTAACATTTACATTCAACTATAGAATTAGACAAGTAGCGCTATTCTGTACTTGGGTCTGGCTGTCTGAAATCGTACAATAGGGGAATAGATTGTCCGCCATCTTTATTCTTGATTCGCAATTATTAGGAATTAATAGATTGGTTACCATGACTACACCCCATAACCCACTAGTGAAATATGAACTGTGCATAACTCACTCTATATACGTTGTTCTCAGAGCAATGCGTATATGGGTCAGATTTTCAGAAAATGTACAATTGGCAGCTGTACGCATTTAGTAAATTCTGCTAAATTAGGCTGCAATTTGGTCAATACTAGGTAAATTCGAGTATATTCGGCATTGCATTGATTCTAACAATCTGTTTGGCTAGGTTGAACTGTATTTTGAACTTTGAGTTATTTGAGGGGATTGGTGAAAGTGAATTCTACATTTCCTGAAAATCTGACCCATATAATGATAATCACTCTCCTTATCAATTACATTGTTATTATTGCAAAATATTGTTTAAAAGGGATACCAGGAAGACCTCATTGTATGTGATACAGAGGGACCATTCCTTTTCGATACTCCATCATAACGGAAATGTATATATATGTTTGTGGTGATAGTGGGTTTCACTAGAGTTTATTTCTAGGTGCTGTCTGCTGTGGGTTAGTTCTACCCCAGTGGGCAGTACTGGTCCGCAGTGACTTTTTAGTCTATGTATTAACTTTTACCTGTTGCATTTTACAGCAGTCCAGCTGTTGTTGCCAGAGTAACGGCAACCTGGGTTAACCTTATTTTGCTAATGGTTATGAATGTTCTTGTTCTTGTAACCAGTATCTTGTTACTCTTATATTGGCTTGTGCCATGTTTACTTAAACCTGCATGTTGCCTAAGACACCTGTGGTCATGAGTCACCTAGCTGGCTAGGAGGCTTGAGATCCTCAGACTTGGGCAGGATTGTGTGAACTGACGCTCAGCTTACAAATTCTCATGAATAAAACCCTTTGCGAACAGGTAGTGACTGCCTTTTGTTCCATTTGTTTGTTACATTGGTAAGGTTAAGGGATACGAACCTGCGAGATCACTACATGTTTATTGAATAAAAGTTTTATATATATACCTGGATTGATGTGTCCGAAGGTCCACTCACTCTCCTGTCCCTCATCAGCATAGAAGCCCACCACATTAATGTCTGTGTAGTTAGGAAGGGCAGTGGTCAGCAGTAGTAGTTTGTCCCTCATGCTTGACCCCTCCACCTGCTTCTCATACCCTACATACAACACTCCTGCCTTCCACTCCAGCCGGAACTCTACCGCTCTTTCACACGTGAGTATACCACGTGATGTTACGTTGACCAATGGCTGGCTGTCATTGCTGCCACGTGACCAAACAATAGAGCGTGTGTTGCTGATGGAAATCTGGAAGTTTGAGGTCTTAATTAAACTGAAGAACCATAGTTACAATACATGGTAGATTATTCATGCTTGTTAAATCAATATGTACAAATTGATTTTGAAATAATTGGATAAAGAAATATTGTTTTCCAGTCTTACTATTTTTCCTTATCTAGAACCAGATTATGCATGCTTGGTGTTCTGCAGTATGTATTTCTATATCCATCAACACTTTTTAGTTTGCAGACGAAAATTAAATGATACCAATGATATCAATGCATCAAAATTAAATAAAAAATTATGCTTGATAGAAGGTAAACCCGAGGTCCCACTCATCATTAAAAGATACTTAAAGGTTTTAATTGGCAGAAGCCAGAGTGTAAATTGTCAATTTATCTTCTTTTTGTTCTTTTGGTTCATTGCCAAGGGGACCAACCGAAAAAGTTCTGGTTTTGCACATTTTTTAATTACAACAAGGGGCACCAGCGCCCAAAACATAAAACAAAAGAAAAACACCACCAAATTATAACTGTTGTTCTCAAGAAGTGATAGCATTTACTTATTTCATAATCATGTTTTGTTGAAATTAATAAAAGCAGTTAACACACATTGACACAAGAACTTACCTACATTAGGGTCAGATTTTCAGAAAATGTACAATTAGCAGCTGTACGCATTTAGTAAGTTCTGCTAAAACAGGTTACAATGTGCCCAATACTAGGTAAATTCGAGTATATTCGGCATTGCATTGATTCTAGCAATCTGTTTGGTTAGGTTGAACTGTATTTTGAACTATATTTTCGTCTGAAATGTGGGTTATTTGAGAGGATTGGTGAAAGGGAATTGTGCATTTTCTGAAAATCTGACCCATAAGAACTTACCTCATAACCGAAGTGCTCAGACTGGCCGGGTGATGGCGCCAGTAGTACCCTGACCTTGTCACATGCCCTCACTGTCAGCCCCACTTCCGGTTTACCTATGACGTCAACCCACGTCATGTAGACGCTGTCTGACGTAGGGTTCTTCACCATGAAGGTATCAGCTGCGGGAAACACAGGGGAAAAGCATATTAATGTGATTCAGGAAAATGAGTCAACACATTGTAATAAATATATATTGCAATACTAAGGTCATCTTAGGTCAATAGAGTATATTTAGCTTCTTTACTAGTAATTGTCCACCCCAAAGATATTGCAAACTCTTTTTTTTTAAAAAAAGAATATAAGAATATACTTATTAAATGTCCTTAATGTTTACTATCATTGGAATCGGCTTGATCTCATCGTTTCAAATATGATGATATCTCAAAATCCATATTTTGCGAATTATGACTAATTTTCCTAAAACAGATCACATTTGGCAATACTATAGCACTATAATAATGAAAAGATATCTTAGAAAATGTCAAAGGGACTACTCTTGCATTAGGTGTATCCAATGTGTTGATGTTCATCGTGTTTCTGTTCACTTTTGAAGTTCATTTTAAAAAAATAAAAACAAGTCAGCATGAGCAAAAATAAGGGTGATTGTTGCATTGAGGTTGCCAACATGTTCTATCATTATACAAAGGATTATGTATAATATCATAGACCAAACAAGGCAGAAGCTGCGCTAAATACCAGTCATCCATCCTATTATTACAGTGATTAGTTTGAAAGGTGCAGTTTGGTTGATCTGAATTGCCTATGCCATCCGTTTGGGCTTCTAAATGACTACATCACACAATCTGGTTGGTGAAGCATAGGTCTTGAACCTCTTGAACCGCATAACTTAAGGGCCTAGTCGACTAAGCTGATTTGCATGCGGCTTTGCGCCATAGAGGAATTTTTTCCTCCAATTGGCTTAGTGGATAAGGGCCTGTATGCCTACACATTGCGGTGTATCAAGCCTTTTCGAGCTGAAGTTTGGGCTAAACAAGTTACATCTACATTTTAAAAGTTAGATTATGATCATTCCAGTGTGTAATAAATAGCAAATGACACTCTGATCATTCCAGTGTGTAATAAATAGCAAATGGCACTCTGATCATTCCAGTGTGTAATAAATAGCAAATGACACTCTGATCATTCAAGTGTATAATAAATAGCAAATGACACTCTGATCATTCCAGTGTGTAATAAATAGCAAATGACACTCTGATCATTCCAGTGTGTAATAAATAGCAAATGGCACTCTGTTCATTCCAGTGTGTAATAAATAGCAAATGGCACTCTGATCATTCCAGTGTGTAATAAATAGCAAATGGCACTCTGATCATTCCAGTGTGTAATATATAGCAAACGGCACTCTGTTCATTCCAGTGTGTAATAAATAGCAAATGGCACTCTGATCATTCCAGTGTGTAATAAATAGCAAAAGGCACTCTGTTCATTCCAGTGTGTAATAAATAGCAAATGACACTCTGATCATTCCAGTGTGTAATAAATAGCAAATGGCACTCTGATCATTCCAGTGTGTAATAAATAGCAAATGGCACTCTGATCATTCCAGTGTGTAATAAATAGCAAAAGGCACACTGGGCAGGTTCAAACTGATATCGACACCATCAGAAACAGGACTCACCCCTTCCGGGTTTTTCCAGTTTTCTGATGTCTCTCAATCAGTTTGAACCCTCCATTTGCTATGATGATGTAACTTATATAGATAACTAAAGGATCTTTTCCCATTAAATTATTGCCGATTTTTTTTATACAAGAATTCCGACTGCAATGCCAGTGTATTTCTATTGCGCTACCATTGCGCAATGGTCATTACATATCTATTGCAATAGTGTAGTGACCATTTATGGTACAAATCATTGGAATTTGCCATACTCCCTTCCATTGGGACCGATAATAGCAATGCAATGTACATTTCAGTAATACACATACCTCTAATATATAGTCAATAAGTTCATGTACTAATGTAATGATGCCATTGCGTTATGTAGACAGCTGTGAGAATAAAGGATTAACTTTGTACTAATGTAGTTCATGGAATTTATTTGGGTTGAATATTAGTTAATATTCAGCTAAATATCCGAAACGCCCAGGTGTTACTTACTTCCAATGGTGGTATACATGCATGACATTGTGTCTCAGAGTACTCTATAGATAGCTTTAGCTTTCTAATGTGTGAAAATGTGATGCCACATCCCACATGTGTGTATGTGTGCACAATGGGGCATTGAGAAGTGTTATAAATGTGCGACATTGTGTAAATTGTTGTAGCAAATTAGCAAATTAAACAGGGTCTATAGTTAAAATTCAGTCAGGAATAAAAGTGGAATTATGTTGGCGTAATTGTTTAAGACGCGTTCATACCCTCAGATTGAATAAGATTTTTTTTGTAGGTCTATTGTTGATACAACTCCTCAAACTCCTCAAGATCAAATCTAAATATAATTTGTTCCTGTCTTTATCGCTTCCTTCTCTCTCTCCGACTGTCCCACTCTCACCCTATCTCCCTCTCCCTTCTCTGTATACAGGTAGCAAAATTTAATAACTCAAACGAATCACTGCCCTGTAAAAACCAAGCGTAATTTACCTGAACAAACTGATTGTGCCCCGGTACAAAAAGCTTATGTGCCATTTCTTATATGGGTCAGATTTTCAGAAAATGTACAATTGGCAGCAGTACACATTTAGTCAATTCAGCTAAATTAGGCTGAAATTTGGTCAATACTAGGTAAATTCGAGTATATTCGGCATTGCATTGATGCTAGCAATCTGTTTGGTTAGATTGAACTGTATTTTTGAACTTAATTTCGTCTGAAATTTGGGTTATTTGAGATGATTGGTGAAGTTGAATTGTACATTTTATGAAAATCTGACCCATATATATAACGGCACAAACTACCCCTCCTCTCATTTTCCCCACCCTTATATTGCCACACACACTTTATATCATTTCTCTTATTAATCTATCGTATCTATCTATCTATTTATCTAGATAGATAGTTTTTGTTCATTTTCATAGCTTCATATGGTACTGGTAGAGGCATAGAGCATTGTTCCTTTCTTTCTATATTGTATAATATTTGCCTTATTATTCAACTATAACAAAAAGTTATGTGAATGTGCGTCGACAAACTCCAAACCCCTAGCATAATAAATACTCATTGGATCGGATCATCTCATACATGAGACCAATCGCCACGATGTCCCCATCACATGGACATTTTTATTTCTCAAATCGGTTGGGATTTGGCGACACAGCGCCCCATAACGTAACGCTATGTTTATTTGAGCCAGTCACAGGCTAAACGCTGAAATCATTCGCCGCACAGTGGTAGGCCCGTTCGCGTGGCTAAATGTATTTGCCTTATTATTCAACTATAACAAAAAGTTATGTGAATGTCTATGCCGTCGCCAGAAAATGAATGGTCTTGGTGATAAGGTGACCCGATCTACTGTATACACCCCGTGGTCTGGAACACCTGATAACTTTTGAAAAATTGAAAATGTCTTGAAATGTATTAGCTTTATTTACATGTCAGCTAGTTGAGAAACTAAAGATTAGTTTATGAACTGATATTCTGTATATACTGAATGTATACACTCTGATTGTTCGGAAACGATATAGCAATTCAAAAACATGCAGAGGATATTGGGTTAATTAAGCCCAACCCATGGTCACAGATTTTATCTGGCGACCTCTTGGCTAAGTACATAAACAGATATCCCTGAGATTACACCCAGAGTTGCTGTAAAAACATTATATCTAATTTGAGTTTGTGCTTAACCTTGAATACCAGATCTGACACAAATTTGTCTCATAGATCAATGCAATATATGCATGGTTTTATGAAATAGAAAAAATTAATAAATGATAAAAACAGCCAGCAGGAGAGGCCCGCACCTCACTAGCCCTATGTGCTAATACAGCGGTACCACTACAACGTGCGGAACAGCGATCGCTCAAGCATGTTAAAGCTATTATGTAATAGCTCTGAGTATGCACCAGTAAATTTCTAGGTCAACGCGACATTAGCCTCGTTCTGGTCAGCTGCACAGTTGACCAAGTAGGTTTGAAAACTGCAATGGAGAAATATAAGCTGCAGGCAGCGGGAATTCTGAATTGATTCGCATCTATTTCCAAGACAATATGCTGTTATTTGAAGGATGAAACTGTGGGATTTTCTAGGAGAATTGGCCAATGTGGCTGACAGATACCTCCAGTGTTTACCCATTATTAGAATCGGGGCACCTGTCCATTGGAACATCATTTTACCTGAGAGAGTAATGGCCAGAGTAATGACAACACAACCCACAAGCCAAGGCAAGGGAACGTCTGTAAATATGCATACAAGATATATACTGATGCTTTCCAAATCAAAAGCATATAGGTAAGTAATATATTGTCTGCATTTTAACTTGGGTATTTTTGTCTCAAGTCACTTACATGACCTCTATGAATGTCTGGTTCGGTGGGGATAGCCATATATATGGTGTTTGGTCATGGGACCCGCTTGCCACAGTACCCGGGTTTCAATAATGGTAGGCACTTGCATACAGCCTACTGTAAAGAATTGGAATCTTTAGATCCAAGATCCGACCTATTTAGCCCTGATCATGGTCGGGGCATGCACGCCACACATGGCCTGGCCAGGAGGGAGGGGGAGATGAGCCACTCAGGGCCCACCCCACCTCCCCCAGCCCGACCTAATTACTTATACACTGCTCTGGGTTTATCAAGAGGGGGGAAGGGCTAAGAGGGAGGGGGGCTGGCACGAGCCATGGGATCTATGAGTAAGGGGTGGGAGGGGGAAGGCTGAGGAGAGGGATCCAACTTGCATGCACTCCATTTATGGTCTCTGCCTGGGGAGCAGAGGTCGGCGTGTGGGCAAGGAAGATCCTCTCTCCCTCAACCAATTAGAGGGAAGGGGAAGAGCCAGTGGAATATTTCCTGGGTTTGATTGTATGAATTATTCATGATTTTGGAGTATAAAATAAAGTGACTACTCGGACCTAGGTACTCGCTGAGTCACCACCGCCTAGGCCGAATCCAGACGAACTACAACCTCGGACTTCTTGTCTCACTTCTTCATCTTACTGAACCTATGGGCTAAAAACCCTTAGTCTTCTTTACACTGGCGAACCACTTCTGGGACTTGTTGCTAAGTTGAGCAACAACCCAATCTTCTGACTGGAAGTGAGACATAGCCTAGGAGAGGCAAGATGAGCTGGAAGAGTAGGTGAGTGGAACTCTAAAACTCTGATTGAGCTTATAAATTATACTTGTGGGATGTGTGGAGGGTGGATCTGGGCCACTGTATAGGGTTGGGAGAATGATCACACTCAAACACTCATAATACAAGGAGAGTGGGTGAGCAATGTTCGGGGTAAAAACTTTGCTAGGTTCTGGGTTCTGTTGGTTATAACTCTGTACCTTGTGCCATCTAGCTTTCTTTTTTTTTCTTTACTCTCTCTCTCAACAAAGTGTAAAACATGGCGGACATCAATTGGGATCTCAATGCCGCGGACTTGGCCATGCTTGACGAGGGTCAAAGGAGGGCCAGGTTTGCAGCTATTAAAGAGGTCAGAAGGCGCATGGAACGCCATGGCGCCATGCTAGGAGTAAATGATGGGTCCAATAAGGACACTTTGAGAGAGTGGCTAGATGGGATAAGCAGGGCAAAAGCCTATTGTGTAGCGAATGATACGCTCACTCTAGAGCTTTTGGGAACTCTTGCCAGCGGGCCTCTAGTGAGGTGCGTGGCAGGATCCCTACAGGTACCGGCCAATAGGACATGGGATCTGGCGAGGGCTGAGATTTTCCGCCTCTTCATGAATGAAGAGGAGGAACAGCAGCTGCGAGCAAGGCTCACCGATCTCTATCAGCTCCCATATGAGGATGCGAAGCAATACGGACGCAAGTTCCAGCTAGCGTCTCAGAGGGCTTACAGCGTGGATAACCTGGACCACGAGATAGTCCAAGAGACGTTGGTCAGGAATTTTGTGTTGGGACTCAGGGATGAGCAAATACGTCATGACGTATTTGCTGCTCGCCCTGATACCCTGGCTGAGGCAATAAGACAAGCCTCAGCTGCGGCTCACACCTTCGCTCTGGCAGGGCAACCTACCAGAGGGGATAGGAAGGATGAACCAATGGAAATTGGGGCTATCCTCCCTAAGAGAATGGCCCCTTCTGGGCCAAATCCTACAGATGCTTCAGATTGGAAGCTGATAGCTGATTTGGAGTCTAAGGTGAATTACCTTACGAAATTAGTAGAGAGGATGGAGACGGGGAAACCATCCAACCCCACAGTGATCGTTCCCCAATCAGGTGCAGCACCCCAGTACCCCTTTCAGACACCCATGTTGCCTATGTATCCCCCATATTTCAACACGTCCTATCCCCCACCCCCGATTGCCAGTTCTCAGGTAGTAAACCACCCAGGGAAAGGGAAGGGGAAGGGAAATGATAATCCAGGACCGGAAAAAAATAAGCAGGGAGGAGGGAAGAGGTTTAGGGGTAAAAATGTCTGTTATGAGTGTGGGGAGGAGGGACACTTCGCAAGAGAATGTTCCCACCGCTATGCACATGTACAGGCTGCAGTGGTGGCGGCCATGCAGATGGCCTCTACCACTCAAAAGCCAGCCAAATATGTTAACCAGGGGGAATAGAAACGCCGGATGAGAGGTTCTGCCTCTCCATCTCAGTGGCGGGGATGGAGATGCGTGCCCTCATTGATACCGGCGCATCAAGGAGTCTAATGCGGGAGGATGTATGGAGAGCCTTTTGCAAAACCCATCATCGGCCTCTCGTATTGACAAAGGGGGAATCTCTTAAATCACTCTCTGGTCATGATCTCAAAACTGAAGGGCAGGCGATAGTTAACTTGGGGGGTAGCTCATTTCCAGTTTATATTGTAAAAAGACTTCACCATGAGCTGCTTCTGGGGGATGATGCCTTATTTATATTAGATGCCCAAATTAGCTTCAGAAAAAGAAAGGTAATTTTGGAAGGAAAAAGTTACAGAAGGCAACAAGTGGGTAGTGCAGATCAAGAATTCGCCTCTATCCACACAGAGGCAGAAGCATGGGAAGAAAAATACCCCGCTGTGTTTGGCATAGGAAAGCAGGGAAAATTAGGTACCTTTAAAGATGTGAAAATGCACATAGATACTGGAAATGCGCGCCCAATTAATCAACGCCCCTATCGTTTGCCCCTGGCCAAGAGAAAACTTGTAGACAAAGAATTAGATGAAATGCTGGAGCTGGGAGTAATAGAACCCAGCAGCTCAGCATGGGGAAGCCCGATATTGTTGGTCCCAAAGAAAGATGGGAGCAATAGACCTTGTGTCGACTTCAGAAAACTAAACTCTGTAAGCAAAAAGGATGCTCATCCACTTCCAAATATTCAAGATATTTTTGACAGTTTAGCAGGATCAACTGTCTTTTCCACCATCGACCTAAAAAGCGGCTACTGGCAAGTAGAGATGGACCCGGATAGCATGGAAAAGACAGCGTTTGTGTGTCATAGGGGCCTATTTCAATTCCGTAGGATGCCTTTTGGACTCACTAACGCACCAGCCGTCTTTCAACGGGCCATGAACAAAATGTTTTCGAAATTTATTGGCAAATTTTGCATGACTTTCATAGATGATATTGTAATCTATTCCAAATCTGAAGAGGAGCATGATCACCATTTGGCCCTGGTGTTTGATAAATTAGAAGAATACGGAATTACAGTCAAAAAGAGTAAATGTATTTTCAAACAAGAGAAGGTAGATCTCCTCGGCTACCAAGTTTCAAAAGATGGAATTAATTCCCACCCAGATAAATGTAGTGCTATCAGGGATATGCTGCCTCCAGAGGATGTGAGCGGAATTCGCTCCTTCCTAGGAATGACTGGGTATTACCGTCAATGTATCCCAGATTATGCTAAGGTAGCTCATCCTTTGGTCAAACTTACCAAAAAGTATGCCAGGTTCGAATGGTTGGAAGAGCAGCAAAGCTCATTTGAAACTCTGAAGGAATTACTAACTTCAGATAGAGTAATGGCGCACCCTCAGTTGGATAAGCCTTATCGTCTATATAGCGATGCGTGTGATTACGCAATTGGGGCCATATTGGTCCAGTCTGATAGTGAAGGCATAGAGAGGCCAGTTCAGTATATCTCTAAACAACTCTCTGGGCCACAACTCAATTGGGCTACGATTGAAAAGGAAGCTTACGCAATCGTGTATGCCTTAAATAAGCTCAGACCTTATCTACAGGGTAGCGAATTCAAAATTTACACTGACCACAAGCCTTTAAAGTCTCTGTTTGTGGGAGAAGTTAAAAACACCAAAATTCAAAGATGGGCGGTATTAATAGCAGAATTTGGGGCTCCCATTGAATATAGAAAAGGGGCAAACAATATCAGGGCAGACATGCTTTCTCGAATAAAAACAAACCCCAAGAAGGAAGGGCCGACTCTCAGTTCTCTTGAAGTCTGTGCCTTGGAGGAGATAGATGAAATTCCTTGGGAATTTGATAAACTCGAGAAAGACAAAATACGTTTAGAACAGAGGGAGTTGGAACAATTTCAACAGGGGATGGAGGATGAGGGGGATTACACCATAATTGATGGCATGCTTTTTACTCTCACCCCTCCCCCAGGCAAGCCAGCCTACCCCCGCCTGGTCCTGCCACCCTCAGCTAGGCATAGAGTAGTGAGGCGCGCCCACACTGAAGTAGGCCACCAGGGCATGAGGAAGACCCTAGATAGGATCCAAGAGGTTTATAAATGGCCCACCATGAGAAGAGATACCTATAATGTCTTAATCCGATGCGCTAGGTGTGCTGTAAACAGAGGGATAGGGCGCGTGTACCTCCTACTGCGATGCCAATAGCAAAATACCCTGGTCAGATACTGGGAATGGATCTCTGTGGTCCCTTCCCGGTCTCTGATAAAGGTAATAGATACATCTTGACTGTAATAGATCACGCAACTGGCTGGGTAGAAGTCAAACCCATACCCTCCAAAGCAGCTAAAAACATTGCTGATTATCTGGCTAATGAATATGTCCCTAGGTATGGCCCCCCAGAGGTGCTCATCACCGACCGGGGACTCGAATTTATGAACCAGCAAGTGGAAGGGTACCTTAAATCCATAGGCACTGAAGTAAGGCATTCTACAGCTTTTCACCCCCAGACAAATGGTAAAATTGAAAGATTTAACAAAACTTTTAAAAATATACTAAGAAAATTCATCAATGCAAGACCAGCAGAGTGGGAGAGCCATTTAGGTCCAACCCTCTGGGCACATAGAGTCTCCACTTCTTGTGTAACTGGTTTTACACCATATTTTTTAACTTTTGGCACCAATCCAAGATATCCCTTTTCTAAAATATTCCCCACTCCAGAGGGAACAGAAGATGCCGTACTCAGTGAGCGCCTACAGGCCTTAACAGATGCGTTCAGAGAAGCTGCTGAGCGCACTGAGGCCAGTAGAGTGGCTAATTATGAGAGATTAAGGGCCAGAGCAAATGCAAAGGATCTAAAAATAGGGGATCATGTGGTGGTGCTATCAGGCACCAGCGCTCCATTGGATCCCAAGTGGGATCATGGTTATGTAATAACGGGGATAAGGGGTACCACCCTAACTATGAGGGGACCCCAGGGTGAACGCAGGCGTATAAATAGGGATAGGGTAAAAATGGTATCTGGGGAAATAGAATGGGATATACTGAGAACTAGGCAACCGAGGGCGGGTCAAGGAAAGAGAAATAAGGCTCGGAGACAAGCCCAAAAAGCTCAACAAGTTCATGTTCCACCACCTCCCCCACCCCAGCCTAGGGCAGTGCCCGACACTGTTTATTTACCCATACCAAACATGCCTCCTCCAATTCAGATAGAACAGGAAGACCAAGCGAGAGCAGAGCAACCAGAGGACGAGCACATGCATGTGGAGGACGAGGACCAAGTGCCACGCCCACCTCAACCACAACAAGTGCCACGCCCACCCCAGCAGCGACCGCCGAGGGAGAAGGTGCTAGTACTAGCTTCACCTAAGCCAGTTACATTGCGCCGACCCCTGCCACCAGCCGTTGCTGTGGAGACTGCTCCCCCGCGCACACCACCACCAGGTCCTGTTACAAGGTCAAGGGCAAAAAGAGGGAGGATAGAGACCCCAACCAAGTGCCCTAAACCCAAGGCTCTGACCACCACCTCTGAATGCACTGAAAAGAGGATCAAAGTGTTCCACCCTCTAGGCTCTACTAAGAGGGAAAGGCCTGACTCCTCACCAAACCCAGCCACGCCCACTTCACCCGTGCAGAGGCCGAGGAAGCTGCCCTGTATACCCCCACCATCGCCACCACCATCACCACCACCTACACCCCCACCCCCACCGTCACCCCCACCACAGCCCCAACCATGGGAGTTCGACCCAGGGGCACCACCAGTGACGGACTTCTCTCAACCTACACCTTCCAGTCCCTCCTCATAATCACCCTGGCTATGATGGCTAATGGCGATTTGTTTGAGGAGGAAGGGGTGTTGGTGTATGAGGAAGGGGAGGTCAGAGCCCTGACCGCGACTTGGACAACAGTGATCGTTCTACACCCCCCCACGCCCCCTCCTGTCAGTGCTTGGGTCTCCGTCCTAAGGAGGCGAATTGGAGAACTCAGACAGGCGGAGGTTGTGGGAGACGGAGATGTCAGTGCCTGGGAGGAGCACATGGGTTTCCTCCAGGCAGAGATTCCAACACCAGTCCAACAAGACACCCGAAGGAAGAGAGGCCTATTCAATTTTGTGGGCTCGCTAAGCCGTGCCTTGTTTGGCACCGCTACTGTAGGACAGGTGAACGAATTAAGGTCTGCAGTACAAGAAGCTCAGGCTAGCGAGAGTGCATTGGCCCATTGTCAGGAAGAGATGGTGTCGGTGTTGAATCAGACAAAGCTCTACATGACAGAGAACCGCTTGGACATCGCGCAGCTCCAAGCTGCAGCAAGTAACATCTCCCGCCAAGTGGCAGACATTCTAACACAGTTAAATGGTTTCAGTAAAGATATTCACAGGATTCATATGAAAAGGGAAGTGGATATTCTATTGCAGCGAGTGAGTAGGGCGGTGGAAAATTACCACCGTCAAAACGAATTATTTTATCGCCAGCGCATTCAGCTGGAAAGGGGATTCTTAACAGACCAGATTTTACCACTGGCCTACTTATCAGAAATATTGTCTAAATTACAAGAAGGGAAACATTACACCCCACAAGATAACCGCTGGTATTATAGACACCTGAACGTTCGACTATTATTAGACGGCGAACAGGAGCTAATATACCAGACAGTAATTCCGGCAGTTTCAGGCACTCAATTTTTACACTATAGATTAAAGTATTTTCCGGTCCCATATGGTGCTGACTACCTGAGAAAGTTGGTAGGAGAAGAGGAGGTGGCCCTAGATAGCATATCCAGCGCGTCATTTCTTCCTCAGCATTGTATCGGGTTTGAACCCCAGATTTGCTCAGCTGCAATAGAGCATCTAACCCCGACCTGCGAAACAAATATTATTTTAGGTAAAAAGCCAGACCTTTGTAAGGCGCAGATTGTGAAAAGAAATAACTTAACAAACCAAGTGTTTAGAGAGGGAGAGTCCATTTCTTCTGTAATTCTGGCTATTTATGAACCTCTGGAAACAATCTTGAGGTGCCCTGGGCAAAAACCAGTGATACAAACGTATCATCGGCATGCCAGGGTGATTTTAGAAGGCGGTTGTCTCCTGGTTGGAAAGGATTGGCGTGTGAGTAGCATCCAACGCCATGAGTCCCATATAACACTCCCCATCCCCAAGATTATGCCCCTCCCTGGGTTTAATCTGACTTATGGCAAATTATCCCTTTACCCCCATTTAGATCAGCAATTGACTTTCCTGCCAAGAGCTGAAATACCCTTACTAGCCCTGACAGATTTTCCTAAACCCGTTTCCCCCCTGATCTCCTGCACCCCTTGGTCTGAAAGTTCTATCTGGGGTATAGCCACTCTCATCCCCACTCTCCTAGGAGTCATGACCCTGGGAATAATCTACCTCCGCCGAAAGGGGCTCGCCCCAAGAGGCAAAGTCAGCCTTTTGTGTTGTCTGAGAAACCTTAAGCCCCGAGAGAATATCCCAATAGGACCCCCAACCCACCACCCTGTAGCCCTAGCCCTCCAAGACCTAGATCGAGAGGAGGGAGAGGCCACTCCAGGCGCTAGGACTGGCTCTCGTTCCCTCGAGCATATCCCTGCCCCCTCCCCCGCCTCACCATATTACGCTGCCAATTTCGGACTGACCAGGATGAAATAATTAGTCTACCAATGTTTATTTGGTTTCTCTGGGGTAACAAACACTTTTTGAACTTGTCTGTAACTTACTCTTGTTTAATATTTACTATTAATGTTTGTTCTGTCCTCTTCTCGGGTGCGAGGGAGATCACAGAACACAGAGTAGTATACCTGGGTGAAATCCATTTTCTCTCTCGGGAGGAAATGGTGGAATCCGTGAACAAGGATCCAGCCCCAAAAGGTATTTTTAATTCAACTCTCATTGTGAGAAGTTGTTTTTACACAAACAGAATCGGTCGAGACAGAGGAGCCTGAGAGGAAGCACCATGGAATCGAAGCCCTCACCTTGTCCCCGACCATTCTGCTTTGAAGAGGTATTTTTCCAAGTAATAAGAGTTTATACGTGATGCTACAGTAAAGTCGACATGTGTTCTGTAGTGTTTGAGGTTAAAAATGGAAATATTGTAGTGTTGACTACCCCAACCGCTCTCACTCTCCATGGCCAAAGGAGGAGAGAGAAAGAGACGGGCGTCCTGTCGGTCAGCGACGAGGTCCAGCGGGGGCCTCGGCTGACCGGCCGGGCAGAGGAGACGGCGGTGACGACCGTATTGGAGAACTTTGTGAGTACTAGCTCAGTACAAAGGAAGACATTTAACAGTGTTCAGAAGCACACTTAAAAACACAGAGACTTCTCTTACATAATATTCGACTAAAAGACTTTTTAGTGCAGGGTGATGGCCTCTGATATAAATGAACACTCTTTTTGATAGAGCCACTCCCTTTGGAAACTTTCCATCTTGACCCGTTAGGTCTACAGATATAATAATTTATAATACTTTTACTTTACCCTTTTTATGATTTGGTGTGTGTAAATTATGTAACCTTATTTCTATTTTTCTTGTTTGGTTGGACTGGGTTGATCAGTGGCTAAATATTTTGTTCGAAAGAAAGCTTTCAACAAAAATAAAATATGGGACGAATGTAAAGAATTGGAATCTTTAGATCCAAGATCCGACCTATTTAGCCCTGATCATGGTCGGGGCATGCACGCCACACATGGCCTGGCCAGGAGGGAGGGGGAGATGAGCCACTCAGGGCCCACCCCACCTCCCCCAGCCCGACCTAATTACTTATACACTGCTCTGGGTTTATCAAGAGGGGGGAAGGGCTAAGAGGGAGGGGGGCTGGCACGAGCCATGGGATCTATGAGTAAGGGGTGGGAGGGGGAAGGCTGAGGAGAGGGATCCAACTTGCATGCACTCCATTTATGGTCTCTGCCTGGGGAGCAGAGGTCGGCGTGTGGGCAAGGAAGATCCTCTCTCCCTCAACCAATTAGAGGGAAGGGGAAGAGCCAGTGGAATATTTCCTGGGTTTGATTGTATGAATTATTCATGATTTTGGAGTATAAAATAAAGTGACTACTCGGACCTAGGTACTCGCTGAGTCACCACCGCCTAGGCCGAATCCAGACGAACTACAACCTCGGACTTCTTGTCTCACTTCTTCATCTTACTGAACCTATGGGCTAAAAACCCTTAGTCTTCTTTACACTACATCATGGTCCGTCGTGCGAACCGCTAACACCCCTAAATGTTGTGACAGCTTGCTATTAAGAGCTTAGGTGAGAAGTATGGAACTCTTCTCATAACTCGGGCAGTTTTACACTTAGAAAAGCTATGCTAGTCTTTTTTTAAAGAGGACAAGGCAAATCTTAATACTTAACAGATGTATACACATATAATGCTAATAAATGTTTCTCTCTCTTTACAAACTTTATAATTGGTTAAATTGTAATTCCTAAATATCAATATCATGCTTTATGGCCTGCGTAACAATATATCCATATTAGGCATATAGCATTTCTATTTGTTGATCGAAATTTGGTCCAATCTTAAGTAATTGTTCTAGATTTAATTATTCTTTATTGAGAATCCTTTATATTTCAATTAACCCACTGACTACATTTAGAATATGAATTACAAATCTTTGAATATGAAGAGTTGCTTTACATTTTTTTAGTTACATCCTTCATTCTTTAGAAGTCATCAGGCCCAGGAAATCAAATCACATAGTGAAAAACAACTTCATATTATACTATATTATATATTTTTACCGCGACTAGGGAAGCGGGGACTGTGACCACCGGGTAACGTGGCAAACGGGTACCGCTACTAGGATTCAATTATTACTTCAAGCTGTAATGATAAAACATAACATGTTTTGAGTCCAATATTTCTCTCTTAGCTAAAGGGACTATTCTTTATATTTCTTAATCTTAATACTAATTGGTATTATTTGGTATTATTTCAGAGACTTTGTCACAAACAACACAAGATTGAAGAGGCAAAGGATGGTATCATGATAAGCCGAGCTGTTACATCATTCCTCAGTGCACCTGCCATGCGGAAGTCTCTAATCTAAATACTTTATATATTGCGTAAAATATTAAGAATCTAGGTTAGTTCATCATGGTGGGAATTACGGTTATACAAGCAAAATTAATGTTATTAGCATGTTGTATATGCTAGGGTTCGAGTTCTAATCATTTGTTCAGAATATATCCCTCTTCTATTCCCCTCTCCCTCTCAACATCTCATCTCTTTCTTTCTCATTCTCTCTCCCTCTAGAGAGGGTATAGGTGGTTACTGGAGGAGGTCCTGGGGAGGAGTATAGGTGGTTACTGGAGGAGGGTACAGGGGCAGTTATAGGTGAGTACTGGAGGAGGGTACGGGGACGGTTATAGGTGGTTACTGGAGGAGGGTACAGGGCCAGTTATAGGTGGTTACTGGGGTGGGGTATAAGTGGTTACTGGAGGAGATACTGAAGAGGGGTATAGGTGGTTACTGGAGGAGGGTACAGGGGCAGTTATAGGTGGTTACTGGAGGAGGGTACAGGGGCAGTTATAGGTGGTTACTGGATGAGGGTACGGGGGCAGTTATAGGTGGTTACTGGAGGAGGGTACGGGGGCAGTTATAGGTGGTTACTGGGGAGGGGTATAGGTGGTTACTGGAGGAGATACTGAAGAGGGGTATAGGTGGTTACTGGGGAGGGATATAGGTGATTACTGGAGGAGTTACTGGGGAGGGGTATAGGTGGTTACTGGAGGAGGGTACTGGGGAGGGGTATAAGTGGTTACTGGAGGAGGGTTCTGGGGAGGGGTATAGGTTGTTACTGGAGAAGGTACTGTGCATCCCCCGGTACCTCCTCATGTACCCCCCCCCCTGTAGACCCCCCTGTACCCCCTACTGTAGATCCCCCTGTACCCCCTCCTGTACCCCCTCCTGTACATCTTCCTGTACCCCCCCTGTACATCCCCCTGTACCCCCCCCCCCTGGTACATCCCCCTGTACCCCCTCCTGTACATTCCCCTGTACGTCCTCCTGTACATTCCCCTGTACTCCAATCATTCAATGCAATCATTCAATTAAGAAACAAAGCGTCATCCATTCTGTATTTCTGTAGCTTCACAATAGATGTGGATTTCCACCCCTATGTTATAAAAGGCTACAAAGATGCCTTAGCCTCTTCTGGGAGGAACAGAACGTGCAGGACCTGAAAGCATAAGAAGAAGAACTTTTGCCAGAATTAAAAGCTTGTGGAATTCATTACCCTTAATTATCTGTCAAACTGCATTCTCTTGAGCTATAAAGAAGTTATGTAATGCGAATGCGTAATCTCAGGAGGTATGGTCTGTTGAAGAACAAGAATTGACTCATTGATGGATTGATTGATGCTTGAATTGTAACTTGGATCTGCTTGCTTGTCTGTACACTCACTTATTGGATTATTTGAAAGATGGGTCTAAAGATAAAAATCTACCGGACTGTCATGATCAGAAAGATGCGTCGCTGGTGGTTTTAAAAATCTGTATTGCTCTTAATACCATTGTGATATGTGTATATCAACTAAAATCAATCAATTTATGGATTTTCCATTTTTTTCTATACCCCTACCCCATCTCACCCCTCTGCCGCACCTCCTCTTATACCCCTACCCAATCTCACCCTTCTCTCGCCTCCTCTCATACTCCTACCCTATCTCACCACCTCTCATACCCCAACCCCATCACACCCCTCCCACCTCCTCTCATACCCCTACCCTTTCTCACCCCTCTTGCCCCCCTCCACTCACCCCATCTCATAACCTGACCCCACCTTGCCCACCTCCTCCTCCACTCACCCCTCTTATACCCTCACCCCATCTAGCTCACCCCCTCCTCCACCTTTACCCCATTTCGCCCACTCCCTCCTTCTCTCAAACCTCTAATACCCCCACACCCTCCTCCACTTACCCTTTCACATACCCTCACCCCATCTCATCAAAAAGTATACATTTCCTCGTGGTAATGAAAAAATAATAAAAGGAATAGCATGATTTGTACTGACACGACAAACGATAGAATGAGGGATGTACAATCGTAGCCAATTTAGATAAAAAAAATAATGAAACCAATACATATTGATTCCAGAAATGTAAATGCAATTTTGATGTATTTCACATGTTTTGATTATGCCATTTTTGTGTCTATTCTGATTGTATAAACCTACAAATGGTATGTATGTATTCCTAAGAGGACACTCCTTAATATTAATAGACAAAGCAATGATAAGAGCAATAAGTTATGTCATGATTTGAAATTTGATACTTTATGTGGAGATCTGATATGTGATTGTTATTGAATTTGAATGAGCGAGAATTGTTATGATATATGACCATATCAACGCCTATGATGCAGTAGATGTCTGCTATCAATGACTGGAATATTTCAAATTCCATGATGTTGTTATGTATAAATATGGTATTGATATGAATGGAATATCTCCGAGGTATAGGGTAGCTTGCAGTAGAGTATTGGAGACATATATGTGGAGGAAAATCAAACCTTCATATATATATGAAGGTTTCATTTTCCTCAAGTAACAGCGAGTAACAGCTGCTATCTGTTCTGGCTCCTTTAGGATGGCGTTTTTAACATTGCGCTCTATGGCAGCGCCATTACTCTTTGGGATAGGTCTTTAACCCAATCATACCATATGTCTCATTAGCCCAATTGGGTGTGACCCAGTCACTCATGGTCCACCTAGTGTGCGATTTTGGTACTAACCTTAGTCATGAATATTCATAAGCATATATGCATCCCCTAAACAATTCTCCAGACCAGACCAGACCAAATCGATCCTATAAAATGGTCTGGTAAATTGAATCTTACCTATACCTGCTTCAATTAATTTTTAAGAAATCTTAAGCAATTCTAATTCTCCCCATGTCAATGTTGTGAATGGTTTTCTGGTCATGTCATGTATGTATGTATTGTATGTATATATGTGTGTATCTGTATGTGTGGAGATAATAATTGAATAATAAAGGAGTGAACTGTATATAATGTAACCATTGTCTTGTCTTCTCTTGCTTCAATTTCGCTGATAATAACTCATTTCTTTTTCATACAGCATGGTACAGTACAGTACAGTAATTACATTATAATATTGGATATAAACAAACCATAATTAAAGCTAATATTTTCCGTTTTCACCCCCGCGAAATTGACCGTCCCCGTCCCCCCCCGCGAAATTGACCATCCCCGTCTCCCCCCTGAATCCAGGCCCACGACGCCCCCGTTGCGCTAAAAATAGATTTCTGAGTGCAATAATAGCACCTTCTATTGCAGTCACATAGCGTTTTTATTGCGCAATGGCTATTGCGGTCACATAGCGCAATAAGTGGTTACACCCATTGCAGTCACATTGCACAATCATTGCGCTATGTGAACGCAATAGTAAGTGCAATGATTGCACTCAAATGCCCATAGGGCTGTTGATGTTATTCCATGACCCCCCATAATACCCTTTATATGGCTCCATGACCCCTATCACACCCTCTCTGTTACTCCATGACCAACATTATACCCTCTATGCTGCTCCATGACCCCCATTATACCCTCTACGATGCTCCATGACCCCCATTATACCCTCTACGATGCTCCAGGACCCCCATCATACCCTCTATAGGGTTCCATAGCCCCAATGATACCCTCTATGATGCTCTATAGCCACCATTATATCCTCTATAGTGCTCCATAGCCCCCATCATACACTCTATAGGGCTCCATAGCCCCAATTATATCCTCTATGATGCTCTATGACCACCATTATATCCTCTATATTGCTCCATGGCCACCATATCATACCCTCTATAGGGTTCCATAGCCCCAATAATACCCACTATGATGCTCTATGACCACCACCATACCTTCTGTGCTGCCCTATGACCCCCATTATACCATCTATGCTGCTCCATCACCATCATTATACCCTCCATGACCCCCCCCCCCCCGCCATAATATATAATTATTCCATATAATAATTACAGAACAAACCATACCCTCTATAGTGCTTCATTACCACCATCATACCCTCTATAGGGCTCCATGGCACCCATTATACCCTCTGTGCTGCTCCATGACCACCATTATGCCCTCTCTATGTTACTCCATAACACCCACTATACCCTCTATATATATATATGTTATTCCATGGCCCCCATGATATCCTCTAGAGGGCTCCATAGCCATTATACCCGCTATAGTGCTCCATGACCCAAATTATACCCTCCATTTTACCACATGACCCCCATTCATAACCCCTATGCTGCTCCACGACCCCATTATACCTTCTATGTTATTCCATGACCCCTATTATACCTTTTATATTGCTCCATGACCCCTATCATACCCTCTACGATACTCTCTATGTTACTCCTTGACTCCCATTATATCCCCTACGTAGCTCCATGACCCCCATTATACCCTCTATGTTGCTCCATGACCCCCATTATATCCTCTATGTTGTTCCATGATCATCATTTTACCCTCCATGTTATTCCATGACACCCATTATACCCTCTATGCTGCCCCATGGCCCCCATTACACCTTCTACACTGCTCCATGACCATCATTTTAACCTCCATGTTACTCTTTGACCCCCATTAGAGCCTCTACGCAGCTCCATGGGCCCCATATTACCTTTTACACTGCTCCATGACCATCAGTTTACCCTCCATCTTACTTCATGACCCCCTTAATACCCTCTATGCTGACCCCATTATGTTGCTCCATGAGTGCTATTAGACCCAGTGTCCACTAAGGAGATGCCACTGGCGGCATCATGGGAAGTGCTATAGTACCACATGAATAACAGGTTTCAGGTTTGACCTTGGAAATGGTTACCTTGACCTTGACTAAGGTTATTGACAGGGTATTTAACGAGAGGCCTTTTAGACCCCTGTCATATGATTATATTGTGTAATCTAGAGACAAATAGTTCTGGAGATACTTACTTAATACCACAATTTGGACCCAAATTTCATGTTTGACCTTGAAAATTATGACCTTGACCTTGACCAAGGTCATTGACAATATATCTAATGGAAGGCCTCTCAGAGCCCTATCACATGATTAAATTATGCACCCTACAGATAAATAGTTCCAGAGATGAGTACCAAAAACTTCAATTAGTACCAAAATTTATGTTTGACCTTGAAAATCGTGACCTTAACCTTGACATATGACATTGACAAGATGTCTCATGGAAGGGCACTTAGAGCCCTATTACATGCTTTAAGTATGTAGCCTGGAAATAAATTGTTACAGAGATACACATATCTATTACTGAAACTTAAACCAAAATTTGATGTTTGACCTTGGATATGGTGACCTTGACCTTGACCAAGGTCATTGACAAGTTGTCCGATGGAAGTGTTGCTAGTGTTCTATCACATGCATAAATTGTATACACAAGAGATAAATAGTTCCAAAGATACATACATAATACTCAAATTTGAACCAAAATTTGATGTTTGACCTTGAAAATGGTGACCTTGACCTTGACAAAGGTCAATTAAAAGATATATTATGAAAGTACGCTCAGATCCCTTTCACATGTATAAATTGTGTAGCTTTGAAATAAATTGTTCAAAAGATATAGACTGCAGTATGGTATTTTGATTTACACAAAATTTAGCATAGAATGAAAAGTGAGGCTTGATTACCATGGCAACAGACATTCCAATGATACCAAAAATGGGTTATTTTTCTTTCCCCTAATGTCAGTTATTATTTGTATGCATTAGGTTACCATTTTCTTCTATTGTCATATTTTCATAAGAGAAAATAGGATGTCACATCCCAGAATTTTGCTATTTTTACATTTCAAGGTCATATTTGGTGACCTTGACCTTGAGCAAGGTCATTGATTTGAATGGAAATGATAACCCTTAGATACAACATTGTTATTCCCAAGTTTGGTCACAATACTGATAAAAGTGTAGAAATTGGACACTAAAAACCTATTTTTTGCTAAAATACAAAAAAATCACAAGTTTCCATGGAAACAGGCCATTTTGATAATGTTCGCCACCTTTTGGGCAATTTTTTTCCTCAGATTCAGAAAATTCATGAAATTCTACACAAAATACCTCAAATTTAGCTTGTTATACGGTGGGTAGGGGTTCCCTCCCAAATTTAGCCTCTGGCCGCTGTACTATAAATAATAAATGTAACTTGATGATTGTTGTAGAATGTAATATAGCAAAGGAATAAGATACTGCAATGCCAGTGCAATAGAATTACACTCCTATTGCACTCAACTAGAGACTTGACTGCAATAGGAGTGTAATTCTATTGCACTGGCATTGCATTGCACTCCATTGCACTCCATTGCACTCGTATTGCAGTCGCCATTGCACTCCATTGCACTCAGTGCCCATAGGGAGTATGATGGGGGTCATGGAGCAGCATAGAGGGTATAATATGGGTCATGAAGTAACATAGAGGGTATGATGGTGGTCATGGAGCAATATAACAGGTATTATGGGGGTCATGGAATAACATAGAGGGTATGATGGGGCCATAGAGCAGCATAGAGGGTATGGTTATGGTTATGGAGCAGCATAGAGGGTATGATGGAGGTTATGGAGTAACATGGCGGGTATAATGGTGGCCATGCAGTAACATAGTGGGAATGATAGGGATCATGGAGGACTATAGACAGTACAATAGGCGTCATGGAGCATTATAGAGTGTATAATGGGGGCCTAGGAGGAGTATAGAGGGTATGATGGTGGTCATAGAGCTTCATAGAGGGTGAATGGTGGTTATGGAGCAGCATAGAGGGTATAATGGTGGTCATGGAGCAGCAAAGATGGTATAATTGGGGTCATGGAGCAGCATAGAGGGTATAATGGTGGTCATGGAGCAGGATAGAGGGTATAATTGGGGTCATGGAGCAGCATAGATGGTATAATATAGTGCATGGGGCGTCGCTTCTGCGTTGGATTGTTCTCTCACTAAAACCACGTCAACCAGTCGGGCTTGAAATCCTCCCACCTATGGGGAGCTTAGTTCTGCTCACATCCATTTCTTAATGTTTGGCAATAAAAGTTACAACAAATAATGGTGGTCATGGAGCAGCATAGATGGTATAATTGGGGTCATAGAGCAGCCTAGAGGGTATAATGGTGGTCATGGAGCAACATAGAGGGTATAATTGGGGTCATCCATGGAGCAGCCTAGAGGGTATAATTGGGGTCATCCATGGAGCAGCCTAGAGGGTATAATTGGGGTCATCCATGGAGCAGCCTAGAGGGTGTCATTGGGGTCAAAGAGTGAGTTAGAGGGTATGATGGGGGCCATGGAGCAGCCTAGAGGGTGTCATTGGGGTCATGGAGCAGCATAGAGGGTGTCATTGGGGTCATGGAGCAGCATAGAGGGTGTCATTGGGGTCATGGAGCAGCATAGAGGGTGTCATTGGGGTCATGGAGCAGCATAGAGAGTATAATGGTGGTCATGGAGCAGCATAGAGGGTGTCATTGGGGTCATGGAGCAGCATAGAGAGTATAATGGTGGTCATGGAGCAGCATAGAGGGTGTCATTGGGGTCATAGAGTAAGTTAGAGGGTATGATGGTGGTCATATGGAGCAGCATAGAGGGTATAATGGTGGTCATGGAGCAGCAAAGATGGTATAATGGTGGTCATGGAGCAGCATAGAGGGTGTCATTGGGGTCATAGAGTAAGTTAGATGGTATAATGGGGGCCATGGAGCATTATAGAGGGTATAATGGGGTCATGGAGCATCGTAGAGGGTATGATAGGGGTCATGGAGCAATATAAAAGGTATAATAGGGGTCATGGAATAACATAGAAGGTATAATGGGGGTCATGGAGCAGCATAGGGGTTATGAATAGATCCATGCAGCCAATCAAATTAGTAAAGTAAATTCAATGCATTTGAAAAGCTGATTCCTCTACTGAAATCTATCCATGCAAATGCCATAGGCAAAACTGGCCCTCTTTTTGTGGATACGCACACCTATCATGGCTTAAATACATCTTCTATTCACAGCTCTTGTGTGTTAGATGATTATTAGGGATTATTATTAAAAATTCAGATAGAAATCTTACCTTGGTCCTTGATAATTGTGACCTTATCCTTCATTGATGAAGGTTATTGACAACATGTCTTATGAAAATGCTGTTAGAGCCCTGTTGCATATTTTAATTGTGTACCCCAGGGAGAATAGTTCCAGAGAAACCTACCTAATACAAGAATTTGGACCAAAACTTGATCTTTGACCTTGAAATATTGACCTTGACCATGACATAGGTCATTGACAAGACATCTAATGCCTGTGCTCCCAGAACCCTATCAGATGCTCATATTGGGTAACCTAGGGATAAATAATTCCAGAGATACATATACCTAAATCTAAAATCAAGAAAAAATGTTATGTTTGACCTTGGATTAGGTGACCTTGACCTTACCAAAGGTCATTCATATGATGTCTTATGGAAGTGATGTTAGTGTCCTATCACATGCATAAATTGTGTATGCCAGTGATAAATAATTCCAAAGATACATACATAATACTCAAATTTGAACCAAAATTTGATGTTTGACCTTGAACATGGTGACCTTGACCTTGACAAAGGTCAATTAAAAGATATATTATGAAAGTGCTCTTGGATCCCTTTCACATGTATAAATTGTGTAGCTTTGAAATAAATTGTTCAAAAGATATAGACTGCAGTATGGTATTTAGATTTACACAAAATTTAGCATAGAATGAAAAGTGAGGCTTGGTTACCATGGCAACAGACATTCCAATGATACCAAAAATGGGTTATTTTTCTTTCCCCTAATGTCAGTTATTATTTTCATGCATTAGGTTACCATTTTCTTCTATTGCCATATTTTTATAAGAGAAAATAGGATGTCACATCCCAGAATTTTGCTATTTTTACATTTCAAGGTCATATTTGGTGACCTTGACCTTGAGCAAGGTCACTGATTCGAATGGAAATGATAACCCTTAGATACATCAGTATTATTCTCAAGTTTGGTTACAATACTGATAAAAGTGTAGAAATGGGACAATAAAAACCTATTTTTTGCTAAAATACAAAAAAATCACTAGTTTCCATGGAAACAAGCCATTTTGATAATGTTCGCCACCTTTCCAGCAATTTTTTTCTTCAAATTCGGAAAATTCATGAAATTCTACACAAAATATCTCAAATTTAGCTTGTTATACGGTGGGTAGGGGTAACTTCTTAAATAATGGCTTTTTTGGCCCTTGGCCGCTGGCCTATTACCAATGTGTGACAGTGTATAGATGTAACTTACCAATGTGTGACAGTGTATAGATGTAACTTACCAATGTGTGACAGTGTATAGATGTAACTTACCAATGTGTGACAGTGTATAGATGTAACTTACCAATGTGTGACAGTGTATAGACTTACCAATGTGTGACAGTGTATAGATGTAACTTACCAATGTGTGACAGTGTATAGATGTAACTTACCAATGTGTGACAGTGTATAGACTTACCAATGTGTGACAGTGTATAGATGTAACTTACCAATATGTGACAGTGTATAGATGTAACTTACCAATGTGTGACAGTGTATAGATGTAACTTACCAATGTGTGACAGTGTATAGATGTAACTTACCAACGTGTGAGATGTAACTTACCAATGTGTGACAGTGTATAGATGTAACTTACCAATGTGTGAGATGTAACTTACCAATGTGTGACAGTGTATAGATGTAACTTACCAATGTGTGACAGTGTATAGATGTAACTTACCAATGTGTCACATTAACTTACCAATGTGTGACAGTGTATAGATGTAACTTACCAATGTGTGACAGTGTATAGATGTAACTTACCAATGTGTGACAGTGTATAGACTTACCAATGTGTGACAGTGTATAGATGTAACTTACCAATGTGTGACAGTGTATAGATGTAACTTACCAATGTGTGACAGTGTATAGATGTAACTTACCAATGTGTGACAGTAACTTACCAATGTGTGACAGTGTATAGATGTAACTTACCAATGTGTGACAGTGTATAGACTTACCAATGTGTGACAGTGTATAGATGTAACTTACCAATGTGTGACAGTGTAACTTACCAATGTGTGACAGTGTATAGATGTAACTTACCAATGTGTGACAGTGTAACTTACCAATGTGTGACAGTGTATATATATCATAGCCTCCCCTGTGTGTAGTAGGCTGCAGTTCATCTATAGTGCTACAGTGGAGGATGTTACAGCGGCCCTGCTTGTAGTTGATGACGTTCCCGCCCTCCAGGCAGGCCCTAGTGATACATGACTCCAGGGTGTGACCCTGTAACCAGGTCAGCTGTGGACAGGAAGAGGAGAAGCCCTCAGATGCAGCATATGCCAGGTCAAAGCCTTCATGGCACCCAAACGCTAGCAAATAAATAATGTTTGTAGATAATAAATCAATATAAGAAGAGATACACACCAAAACCATAATAAAGATGATGTCAAATGCTAGGAAATCAAGTAGATAATTATTATTATAATTATGAGTTTAAATGAAGGTAAAATCAGGCTATACTGAGATCATCGTATGACTACCAAATGTTTTCCTGAATAGAATGTTTTTCAAATAAAATCAAATCATATTACTCCTTTAAAGCGGCACTCTCCATTAACGTTGGCCAAAAATAAATTTGTTTCCCATCACCGGGTCTTTATTTCCGAAGTAGAGAAAGTCAACAGGAGGAAGCGATCACAATTTATACATCACTTCTTTTTTCAAAAGTCTGATTAAACCACCTTTCTCCTTACCATCAAACCAACCCAAAGTTGTTCATGCTGTTTGTTGTTTTGTTCTTTCTTCTAGTTAAAACTTTTAGTACAAAAATATATTCACCGACCCATTCGGTTTACAGATCATACAGCATCACAATGTTAGTCGAAAATTAACGATTTTCTACTTTTTGGTCCATTTTTTTCCAACCCTCTAAGAGTCATTGGACCAAAATGTTGTCTGTTTTTGCTACAGGGCTTCTAATCCGCCTTCATGTGCATTTACTTGCCGGAATAGCCAGGCGCAGCTACAGTTTCACCTCCTCACCCCAGGTACTGGAGGAACGCAAACATTGTTATGATCTAGTCCTGGTAAAAAATGTTAAAGAATTATTTTTAAAAGATGCCTTACACTCATGTTGGTCAAACTGCCAGCTGGGTTTGTGTCCTGATGTTAGCCCGGATGTAGCGACGCTGACGTACTGGAAGGATGTGACGTCATCAGAGAGCGCCACCTGGAGGTAGGGGGCATCATCCAGGTATCCAGGTCCTACCTCCAGGGTCCTGTCCCTCCAGCTGATCCAGAACCTGTACAAAGGAAAGGTAAAACCAGTACATGGCAAATATACCTGGTGTCAGACTAAATTTATCCATAGCAATTATTAAGCAAATGAGATGTGTTCCAGGAAAATGAGTCACGAGTTGCAAAATTGTTATTTCTCAATGTTTTCGTTTTGGGAATGCTTAAAGCCGAAACACTATTTAGGAAACTCTAAATTTTTTTTTGCAAATAGCAAAAACATTATAGTCTTCAGAGTATTTCTACAGCATTATAATGATCGACATCATTATCTACCACCAGAAACATAAGAAAAGAAAGTCAGTTTCTCTCTTACAAGGAGGCAGCCATATTGGTGACCAAAAGCGCCACTGGTGGTAATTTACGTTTATTGATGACGTCACTGAACCACTAGGTGTGACTGGTCACTCTACTCGGCACATACATGTAAACAAACATTGAACTTACAAGTGCTTAGTTTAAAGCATTGGTATATACATAAGTATATGATGTATATACAGTGAGAAGGTTTGAATATTCATATTAGTATATATACACATTATAAATATCCTTAATTCATCCCAGAGACCCCTAATTTGTGAGTGCAAATCTCTCCCTGCAACTCAGAAACTGGGTAATAATGGCGGCGACGGCGGTAATGTTTTAACACTTTCACTCCTCTCCCCTGCCTCACCCTAACCCTCAGTAGCTTTAACACCTTTCCCTGCATTTGTCAATGGCAGATATTTTCCCAGCCTAACCTTTTCATAAAGAGCATCATTAATTTACATATGAATATGGCTCAAATCAATTGAGGAAAAATAGGAGTGTGTCCATTCAGGCACTGCGAGCTATTGTTTATGTTGTGGGTATGAGGGTATGTGACGTCACTCCCAGTCACGTGACTTATAGCAATGGCGGCATCCATACAAGTTGTCTGCTATAATTAATTCCATGTAAAATTGCTCCCCACTTCTTTAATATGTGAGAATTACATAAAATACATATGTGAGGTCGTTGGGTACGATTTCCCCGCCTACAAAATGTTTACATGATATCCTATGAAGTTTCGGCTTTAACGCATGTTGAGGCATAAATACAATTACTAAATGTCAGGAGAGTGTATTAAATATATCTATGCATTACGAAGGTCATCTTATAGAGTATATTTAGCTACTTTATTAGTTAATGTCTACACAGATATATTGCAAACATTTTTTCAAAAAATAAAAATATCAGACTTAAAATATAGAAAGACATATTAGATAATCAACTATTTACTATCATTGGAATCGACTTTATCTCATCGTTTCAAATATGGTGATATCTCAAAATCCATATTTTGCGACTTATGACTCATTTTCCTAAAACGGATCACACATCTGCTTGGAATGTATCGGAAGCAAACTTAAAGACGTCAACAGTTTATTTTGAGTCTGGGCAATTGGAACTTGAGTACTGGTAGACATTACATAAATTCTGAAAATCCTTTATTTCAGAAAGTGCAAACCACACAAAACCTGTTTAATATAGGGCCTTACAAACACACTATTTTGTTTTCATAGTTTTTTGGGTTTTTTGTATTCATTTAGGGCAAAGAAATATTACTGTTACATCAATACTGAAAAAAACGTCATATCCACCATGGATGTGTTTCAGACGGTGCCACATTTAAAAAACGAGATCAATATAATTCAGCCTAATAAAATACAAGAACCCTAATATGAGGACTAAGCACACAGATTATACATTTACAATTCCCTAATTCCCAGTTAAATTAAATGGCTCCAACATTTCCAACAAAGACAGGATTTCCTGCATGGTTATATACGAGAAGACATTTTAAAAAGGAAATAATTGGAGACAAAATGTTGTTTTTACCTCTGGAAATGTCCACATGTAAGCGGTTTCTCCACTGCCTTCCCCGCCAGCTCCTCCTCCTCGTTCCAGTGCTGGATGGACACCTTTTCAAGTGGATTAAAGAAATATTATTATATCTTCTAATATGTAATATGTGATGTTTCACTGCTATTATCTTCAGGGATGTGCTCCAGTAAAATGAGTCACAAGTCGCAAAATTGATACTTTTCAAAGTGTTTTTAACAAGATCTCTTTATTGAAATGTAAAACAAGGAAAGATTTCCGTACGTTCCTGCGGACAGTGTATTTACAAGAGGTTTGGGATAACATATAAAAATGTTGGTCAAGTTTAAAAACAACCCCATAATGTATATCAGTGATATGGGCTATTGACTATCTGATCGAAAATCCCTACAGTTGGGATAATCCCTATTGCTGGGATATATACAATTGCTTAAGCATTTATATAGCTGTTGTCATGGCTTTGTCCATGCTAAAACAAACGAATATTCTATTCTTGTAACCCGGGAGTTAATACGAATTTGTCATTGTATCTTAGCCGCTAAGTTGTTACTATGATATTATGTTAAGATTGTTGTACTTTTTATTTTTCAAATGGCACCTCTAGTAGATCTATATGCTATATAGAAGTTGTATTTTACGCCAAGATTTCCCTCTGTAACCAACACCTTTACAAAATGGAAATGAAGTTATTTATATATTAGTCCGGCAGTGGAAAGGCAAATTTTGGCCTAACCCGGAAATCCCGGATAAAGTTTTTTTCTGTCTTGATTTATCATCTATGGGGTCCCTACATCACATTCCTGTGTGATGTGAAGTTCCTGACCTTGAGCAATTCGAGATATTCAAGATGGCCGCCACCGAACATGTCAAATCTGTAAACTGGCATATCTCTGCTTCTAATGGGGCTAGGAATATGTTCTAGGTGTCTAAATGCATGTTTCATTAGTCTACAAATGTGGTACAGTCATTAAAAAAATCATTCACCCAACAATTTCCAACGAAAATTGCATTATGGGGTAAAATAATTCAATTTGGTGGCAACCGATCCAGCAAATATGTAAACAGGCTTATCTTTGCTTTCAATGGGGCTAGGAATACATTCTAGGTGTCTAAATGTATGTTTTGCTAACCTACAAATGCAATACAGTCATTAAATAAATCATTAGCACAACAGTTTCCTATGAAAATAGCATTATAGTGTAAAATAATTCAATTTGACCCATACCAACCCAGCAAATCTAGGCATTTCTCTGCTTCTAATGGGGCCAGTTATAAATCCTAGATGTCTTTATGTATGTTTTGTTAGCCCACAAATGCACTACAGTCATTAAATAAATCATTGACCCAATAATTCCCAATGAAAATACCTTTTTTGTGTAAAATAATTCAATTTGACCGTAACTCAAATTACATGTCAAATCTGTAAACAGACATAATAATATATAGATCCCTGCTTCTAATGGGGTTAGGAATGCACTCTAAATGTCATTTGCCTACAAATACATTACATCTGCATACATTTAATCATTGGCCTAATATTTGTCAATGAAAGATTCATTATGTTGTACAAGAATTCATTATATGCATTATTGTTTGTCAGATTTACTCTATGAAATGACCCTAGCCATATTCTTTGTTTATCATTCCATTGTCTTGCACTTCAAATGTGATTAAAATATTGCTAAGCTTCTTAACAGCAGGATGTCATGAGCTATATACATAGTATTCACTTATAGCTATGTTCGGTATCATCCCTTGTCAATATTAGCTGGACATATGTGCTCCAAGGCTGCCATTTTTACCTCCAAAAGTTTTAGCAAATGTAGTATAAAGTATGCTGATATAGTCAGGGGTTAGCAAAATAGTTAAAATGGGAAAAGCCTTTCAATCTGCTGACTTAATCTGCTGACTTCCACTCTCTAAGCAGACACACAATACGGCTGCCAATGGGGATAGCCACTGACTGGGTGACATCATGTGAATACTATGTATTACTTCCTATAAAACTCATTTTGGGAACTCATGCCTAATAGGCCTGTTCCAAGGAATATTGACAGACCAGGCCCTTGAACCAACCCTTATGATCTTGGTAATTGCCAGCAAGTTTGTATAGGTTATTTCCCAGCATGCTTAGACTGCAAAAACCTAGACTTAACAGTTTCCAATCTTGGAGCAGAATTATTAAAAGCATAGACACAATGTGGGCCAAAGAAAATGTGACCTCATTGGAGCATACAGAGGAAGTGTAAAATATGAGAAAACAGTTTTTTGGGACAATTTCTACCCATTTCTATTGAACCAATCTACCCTGACAGACTTGTGAACATTGCTTCAGGAATTTCTATCAGTTCCACAAAGTACTTGTTGACTGTGCCTTAGATATTGGGAAGAATTGTGAATGTCCTTGGAGTTTACTCTGATACACACATCAGATTTAATGAGACATTAACAGAAGCAGCATAATTCATTTCAATAAACCTTGGCTGAGGCAGGAATATAGCAATGCAGGAATATACATTTCTGTTTTCCTGATGCAGGCTGTAGGTAACCTGGTCTACCAAAAAGCTTAACCATGACTGGTGTACCTTCAGGCCCAACCTTGCCTTGTTAGGTTTAGGTTGCTATAATGAAAAAAAACCAAGATATTAGAAAGATGGATGAGGGTGGAGAGGAGAAAACTATTAAGCAAGAGCAGAGAAGACAGAGGACTGAACTTCTAACCAATAGCATAACCTGTTGTGATGTCCCCAAGTCCATCTGGGTAGAGATTCTTGCCTATTGGATAGCTTGTCACAATAATAATCTTCAATCATGTGTCCTCCTTATGTTCAATCAACAATATAATGCCACTTTTCCCTTGACCTTCATTGTGACAAAGGTTGTGAAAACTCTGCTCAAGGTGTGAGTAAGTTTTGAAAGTCTGAGGGTGATGGGTAACTTCTATGATACCTGATTAATCTTTACCAAACCTCAAAAGGGTTGACTCAACTGCCATCCAACATGCCCATGCACAGTATAGTCCAGGGATGCCAGTCAAGGTGGACCAAATTAATGGAACACCTTTGGAGAGGATATGAGGGCCAAAATTATAGTCCCTTAGTAAGACTTTTACAACTCTTTGATTCTTTTTTTGTTTAAAACACAATATCAAAATCATATTCTTATGTTAGAGTCAGTACGGCATCAGTAAGGCCTTTGCTGTGTGCGCTCATTGAGTTGAGGGACTTGATCTAGTCTATCCCTTAGTGAGTGTTGGGCCCATCCCGGGTCCACCTCCCTGCTATACCATGGTGACGGGGAGGGGTGTACTGAGCACCGCTACTGTCCCAGCGGCCTGCACCCGGTCTGATACCTCCATGAGAGAAACAGCATGGAATTTGACCTGGGAAACACCCGATCTTTTAATGGAGGGAGGCCTGCCCACTATACCGCACCAGTGACGGGGCCAGGGTGACCAAAGTCAGGGGCAGATGCTCTCTGTTCTGGCGTTACTTGAGTGGGATAGACACTGTCAGTGACACTCAGCAATGCTGAAGGACTTGTGTATAATGATATACCGAAATGGTAGTGACAAAATTGGGTTTAATGGAGAAGAAAAATTGAAATTGTTATGGAGATCCTGAATATTTTTGGAAGCTTGGACAATATGGATATTCATCAATTAATGGAAGACTGGCATCCCTGGTATACTTTCCATTCATTCAAAAGTTGAGCATGCTTTCCATTGGATGCATGTAATAGAGAGCATAATGAGGTTAGTGTTGATACTATGATAACCCTATTACAAAGACCATAGAATTCAATGATATTAGTTATGGTATGATAAAAGAAGAAATTCATTTATAGTCTGGTCATAGACAAGTAACACTGCAAGATAATGAATTCTTTAACACAATAATGAAATCTTAATTGACAAATATTGGGCCATGCTATTGGCTATTGGCCATTGGCTATGCTTTCAATGATTAAATTATTAGTTGTTATCTGTTTACAGTTTTGACATGTAAATTGAGTTACAGTCAAATTGAATTTTTTTTACACAAATAAGGTATTTTTATTGGGAATTATTGGGTCAATGATTTATTTAATGACTGTATTACATTTGTAGGCTAACAAAACATACATTTGTACATATAGGATTTATAACTAGCCCCATTAGAAGCAGAGATATGCCTAGATTTGCTGGGTTGGTATGGGTCAAATTGATTTATTTTACATTATAATGCTATTTTCAGTGAAAACTGTTGTGCCAATGATTTATTTAATGACTGTATTGCATTTGTAGGCTAACAAAACATACATTTAGACACCTAGAATGTATTCCTAGCCCCATTGGAAGCAAAGATAAGCCTGTTTACATATTTGCTGGATCGGTTGCCACCAAATTGAATTATTTTACCCCATAATGCAATTTTCGTTGGAAATTGTTGGGTGAATGATTTTTTTAATGACTGTATCACATTTGTAGACTAATGAAACATGCATTTAGACACCTAGAACATATTCCTAGCCCCATTAGAAGCAGAGATATGCCAGTTTACAGATTTGACATGTTCGGTGGCGGCCATCTTGAATATCTCGAATTGCTCAAGGTCAGGAACTTCACATCACACAGGAATGTGGTAAAGGGACCCCATAGATGATAAATCAAGAGAGAAAAAAACTTTATCCGGGATTTCCGGGTTAGGCTCTCCCACTGCCGGACTATATATACTTATAGTCATATGAATCCATGATATAAATTTCAGGACATTGTATTAAATATATCCTTGCGTTTTGAAGGCCTTTGTATGGCGTATATTTAGTTATTTTACTGGTAATTACACATCAACATTGCAAACTTTCTTTTTCAAAAATGAAAATATCAAACTTAAAATACAGACATACTTATTAGGTGTCCTAGTGTTTACTATCGTTGGAATCGGCTTGATCTCCTCTTTTCAAATATGGTGATATCTCAAAATACATTTTTTGTGACTTATGACTCGCACTGACTCGCACTGACCCGCACTGACCCGCATACATACCCGTGAGTTGAACTGGCTGCCTATGGTGACCAACATGGCGTCCTTGTTGTTCAAACCGGAAGTAGATGAGAGCAGAATATGCGCATTCTCACATGCTCTGACCTTGAAGGTCACGCGATCTCTGTTGACCTTGAGCCACTGATCACCAAAGTGAGGCTGGGATGTTGGTGGGTAGGACAGGCGGTACATCTCCCCTGTACAACACAGTACTTAGCTATAACATGTGTAACATAAAGCTGGGGTGTTGGTGGGTAGGACAGGCGGTACATCTCCCCTGTACAACACAATACTTAGCTATAACATGTGTAACATAAAGCTGGGGTGTTGGTGGGTAGGACAGGCAGTACATCTCCCCTGTACAACACAATACTTAGCTATAACATGTGTAACATAAAGCTGGGGTGTTGGTGGGTAGGACAGGCAGTACATCTCCCCTGTACAACACAGTACTTAGCTATAACATGTGTAACATAAAGCTGGGATGTTGGTGGGTAGGACAGGCGGTACATCTCCCCTGTACAACACAGTACTTAGCTATAACATGTGTAACATAAAGCTGGGATGTTGGTGGGTAGGACAGGCGGTACATCTCCCCTGTACAACACAGTACTTAGCTATAACATGTGTAACATAAAGCTGGGATGTTGGTGGGTAGGACAGGCGGTACATCTCCCCTGTACAACACAGTACTTAGCTATAACATGTGTAACATAAAGCTGGGATGTTGGTGGGTAGGACAGGCGGTACATCTCCCCTGTACAACACAGTACTTAGCTATAACATGTGTAACATAAAGCTGGGGTGTTGGTGGGTAGGACAGGCGGTACATCTCCCCTGTACAACACAGTACTTAGCTATAACATGTGTAACATAAAGCTGGGATGTTGGTGGGTAGGACAGGCGGTACATCTCGCCTGTACAACACAGTACTTAGCTATAACATGTGTAACATAAAGCTGGGGTGTTGGTGGGTAGGACAGGCGGTACATCTCCCCTGTGTAACACAGTACTTAGCTATAACATGTGTAACATAAAGCTGGGGTGTTGGTGGGTAGGACAGGCGGTACATCTCCCCTGTACAACACAGTACTTAGCTATAACATGTGTAACATAAAGCTGGGATGTTGGTGGGTAGGACAGGCGGTACATCTCGCCTGTGGAACACAATAATTGTCAACCTGTTATAACGTGTGTAACATAAAGGAATGAAGATGTTGTATAAAGGCCTAGTCTACCAAGCCGATTCTCATGCGATTTTGCGCCGCAGAGGAGTCTTTTGCACTAAATTCGCATGAGAATTGGCTTAATGGACCAGGCCCTTAAGATGTAATCTTTATTGCAGAGCAATATGATTATAAATATCTAGTGTTGATGGGTATGGCAACTAGCTAGAAATTGCGAGATGTAATTGGCAGGTGTAGTGCGACCAATAGAAATAGAGAATGAATCATTAAGGCGCTAGCGTCCAGGTAGGAGCTAGCTAGAGTGAGTGAGTGAGATTGGTTGCTTTACGCCCTTATCAACACATTAAAGGTTATATCAAGGGCGGGAGAGCTGAGAGGGAGGGAGTGAGTGAGATTGGTTGCTTTACACCCTTATCAACACATTAAAGGTTATATCAAGGGCGGGAGAGCTGAGAGGGAGGCACTTAATGGTCATACCCAGGAAATAGAGATAGAGAAGAAGGGAGAGACAGGGAAAAGAGACAGAAAGGCACTTTATGGTCATACCCAGGAAATAGAGATAGAGAAGTAGGGAGAGAGAGACAGAAAAAAGAGACAGAAAGGCACTTTATGGTCTTACCCAGGACCCTGAGCTACCTAGAAGTTAAAATTCAGGGATAGGCACAATGAGGTATTACATATTATCCCCCATTAATTACTAACTTGCTCCGCCGAAGTGTTATTAGATAAATGAATTCTTGTTGTGACGCAGTAATTGTACAATAATATAGATAAGGCTGGAATGGAATTCACAGAGTTGCACGGTATCATTTGATAGGGTTACGCAATAAAGTTGAACAGTAAAAATATGGACTGTGATATTAATGTGGCCATAGTACCATGTAACATTACGTTATAATTATGCAATTAAAAATAATTAATAATAAGCATTACGCCAAACTTGTACAGTGGCAACAGTACACTATAATATCATGTATGAACTACGCATTGGGAGTCATAAAAACTTGAAACTAGAGATAGCTGTGGTTTAATAAACATGTAATATGACGTAGGAAGTTATGTAATTAAAATTATTAAGTCGGTCAATTAAACAATTAAGTATTATTAACAATCTAATCTTGGAGCGTTAAAATACTTGTAAGATTAGACCAAGTTATGTTATGTTACGTAATAACAATTATAATTTGCAATCAAATATGAGCATCGTAAAATTGAATATTAAAAATGGTTAAAAATACTTGAAATAGTTATATAAGTTACGTAAAGTTATGCCATTACATTTCATATTTCAATGGAAAAGGGACTATCCGTTAACCTTCTGTGAAAACACAGTTCTTCCAGGAACCATAAAAATCTAAAATCTGCACAATAGGCGTGTGATGCCAAATGATCTGCCTCCATAAATGTGGCTGCGTCAGATTTTCACAAAATGGTCAGAAACTATTGTCATCTCTGGCAAATTACAGAGGAATATTTCCCATGTGGTGCTTATCCAAGTATCTTTGGCATTGTGTACATATCTTTCTTAGTTTTAAACTGTATTTTTAACGTAATTTTTCTCGTCGATTTGGATTATTTTAGAGGATTGTTGAAGATGAATTGTACATTTTCAGAAAATTTGACTGCTGGTGTGTTAAAAGTGATGGCAAGACAATAGTTTATAGCAGAAGGCTCGTCGGTGCCACGCCGTCCCGACGCTAGTTATGGGCGAGCGAGTGGTTAGAAAAGCGGATGACCTAGATAAAAGTATGATGGCTGCCGTGGTGAGTGCAAACTCGGAGCATCGTTTACCTTTTAGACTAACCGCGCGGGTCTTCTGCCTATGTTAAAGCATAGGAGAAAAAAATGTCTAGTGTTCGAGTTGGTTTTGAATTTAGGGTGTGTGGAAAAAGGCCTAAAATTGTCGACGATTAATTAATATTACGTAATGAAGTAATGGAACCCCCACCCCCACCGCACAGTCAGTAGTCAAAAGTGTATGCTTTTTTGTTCCCAAGTTCGCTGAGAAAGGGGTCTTTTTTCACTCACAAACGCGGGGCGCCTAATCAGAAATAAGGGTACCAATTTGCAGCTGAAATCCGCGAAATGCTGAAAATGGGGGTATTTTCAGAGATGCCAACTTTTTCATTAAAGGATGAGGGAAACTATCCTAGCCCATTACTAGGCGTGGGGTCTGGGGCCCCAGAAGCCAGAGGGTTTTCCTTGCTCTCTGGTGCATTTTAAGTCTTTTGGGGGGTTAAACATTGTCTATATAACAATATAAATTCTTAGATTGGTTCCCAAAATAATGGAAAAGGAATATTGTCTGTGACTGTTACAGCTCTTCCGAACATACCATGACTTTTTTAGATGATGAGCATGCATTATTGCCTTGTAGAGTCATTTATTTTTTTGGACTGTAACTGGACTTGGAATGTAGTCTAAACAATGGGAAATTGTTACCACTGATTTTTTTTTACTGATAATGGTCAACGAAATCAGAAAAAAGGGTACCAATTTGCAGCTGAAATCCGCGAAATGCTGAAAATGGGGGTATATTCAGAGATGCCAACTTTTTCATTAAAGGATGAGGGAAACTATCCTAGCCCATTACTAGGCGTGGGGTCTGGGGCCCCAGAAGCCAGAGGGTTTTCCTTGCTCTCTGGTGCATTTTAAGTCTTTTGGGGGGTTAAACATTGTCTATATAACAATATAAATTCTTAGATTGGTTCCCATAGCACATAGGAAACTATAATCATAAAAATGGGTCCTTTGGGGCATAAAGTTTTTCTGCGTTTCGGCACAAAAAGTGGGGGTAAAATGGGTATCATGTTAAGCAAGACTCCTTGAAATCATAAAAAGGGATCTTTTTTAGAATCAGATTTTCCGCATTTTGCCACATAAAGGTGGTGGGTAAAATGCCTTGAAGATTCGCGGAAAGGCGGTACATTTTAAAGGCCGTAACAAAAAAGCGTACACTTTTGAGCCCTGAGTGTGGGAGGGGGGCGGGAATGGAGCCTGTACACTAGACATAATATTGTTACACATCTATCCGATTAGACGAAGAAGTTGAGTTTGACCCAACCTAGTATTCACAGGTTTTTACACTTGTACATAAGTCATAAAATACAGGAATAAAATCAGAAAAAGGCTCGGAATAGCATAAATATACATATTTTGACAAAATACAAATAATAGATGAAATACAAAATCAGACTGAATGGAAAGTGGGGAGATAGCTCACTAAGGAATGAACTGGTCAAACCGACCCAAGGGGAGTTATCTGAGAAAACTAACAGCAATAAAAGACTTCAGACTTTCTACTTTTCGTTCAGTTATTTTCCTTCCTATGAAAGACTGAATAAAATGTTTTCAAATTAAATCCAATTAGACTAAGTCTCACCAGCGTCAGGTAAGAAGATCCAGCTCTCCAGGGAGTCTCCCAGTGATGGCTGCGCACGTACCCACAGACTCTGGAAGGTGGCGTCATGGTCGATGTTGTACCTGAGACAGCAACATAGGAATACAGTAGAGAAAAGTCCCTTCTGAACCTATTGAGTATTATTATACGATTTTATTTCCATTCCACAAATACAATCGTTGTCATACATATTAATTAGCGCATAAAGATAAAGAAAAGAACGGAAAAGGAATATTGTCTGTGACTGTTACAGCTCTTCCGAACATACCATGACTTTTTTAGATGATGAGCATGCATTATTGCCT
Organism: Sthenelais limicola; assembly: GCA_942159475.1. Taxonomy (NCBI): domain Eukaryota; kingdom Metazoa; phylum Annelida; class Polychaeta; order Phyllodocida; family Sigalionidae; genus Sthenelais; species Sthenelais limicola. The sequence goes on along the minus strand of OW804096.1, from coordinate 20,056,658 downwards.
TGTAAAGTCATTTATTTTTTTGGACTGTAACTGGAATGTAGTCTAAACAATGTGAAATTGTTACCACTGATTTTGTCTTACTGATAATGGTCAACGTGTGAGAGTCATGCGTCGCAAAATATGAATGTTTTGATCTTACCATATTTGAAAAGATAAGATCAAGGTGATTCCAATGATAGTAAACACTAGGGCACCTAATATGTATTTCTATATCTTAAGTTTGATATTTTTATTTGTGAAAACAAAAATTTGCAATGTTTCTGGATGGGTAATTACCATTAAAGGAACCAAATATACTCCATACAAATGCCTTCAAAACGCCAAGATATATTTAATACAATGTCACGAAATTTGTTACACAGATTTATATGGCTATAAGGGCAAATCCCCCTAAATATCAGAACAATCCTATAAAGACATCTTGTGGGAAAAACACTTTGAAAAATATCAATTTTGCGACTGGCGACTCATTTTCCAGGAACACATCACATTTTTAATGGGTCAGTTTTTCAGAAAATGTACAATTGGCAGCTGTACACATTCAGTGAATTCTGCTAAATTCTGCTAAAAAATGATTAATACCTGGTATATCTGATTATATTTGGTATCGCATTGATTTAAAGTATCAGTTCTGTTATGTTAAACTGCATTTTGAAGCTCATTTTTGTCTTAAATTTGGGTTATTTGGGAGGATTGGTGAAGGCCAATTGTACATTTTCTGAAAATCTGACCCATAGATTGTATGGTCTCTAACAGACAATGGAATAAATATGGGAGCAAGTACATAAAAAGCTACAAACAATGCCAATTAAGGCCTCAAGTAAGGGGTTAGTATTTCAAATAACAAATTTCTAATGATGTATGTTGAAAAAACCCTCCTCAGTTTAAGTAATGGCCTTTACCAAATGATGATATCAATACATTGAACATAAATAGAATGTTTTTGCAAACAAGAGTTTGTTTTATTATGTACACGCATTGCTCTGAAAACAATGTATCTAGAGTGCTTTACACATAATAGTGCGTATTTCACTAGTGATTTACGAACCAAGCAAACTGTACAGCGAGTGACCCACCTGATGATGGAGTTTGTGTCTGAGTGTGCGCCGGTGCCGAACACCAGCTTGCCTCCATGCCAGGACAAGTGGAAGGTGGTGTAGTGCACACAGTCCAGCAGCTGGCTACTGTGGATTCTCTCCAACTCCTTACCGTTTATACCTTGTCTTAGTGCCGTACTGTCAAACCCTCCAACCTGACACACCAACAAATATATATAAATATCAGTTTTGGGACCTATCATTCATTGTTTTAATTCACTTGTCAATTGGGGAAATGTTACCTTTAATAGAAAAAGCCTTATCGAGTAAGAGAGTGACTGACTAAAAAGTAAACAATATGAAATGATATAGAATAAGACATAAAACAAGTTATAAAACAGATAATACAAAACTCATTAATATGATCGTACATGATCTCAAATATAAGATTCTCAGTCCTGGACGTAGCATCGTCAGTTAATTTCAAAATTATTCATAGTATTCATAGTATAAAAGTATTCATAGTATAAAAGTATTCATAGTACAAAAGTATTCATAATATAAAAGTATTCATAGTATAAAAGTATTCATAGTATAAAAGTATTCATAGTTCAACTCTAATTTTCAATTATATTTTAGACATTGATATTTTCTATATATTTTCTTAGTTCTTTTCTTGTTTAGAATTCATGTGCTTCTGCGGGCTTCTGTAACACACCTAAATAAACACTTCAATAAAGGGTGGTATCCACTGGCTGCGGTAAGCTCTGCGGTAAGCTTTGCAGTAAGCCTTGTGATGGTGCTATGATGATGAGAAGTGGCGAGGACCTGCCTACATGGTTCAGTGATCCATGTAGGCAAGGACCTCGTCATTCCTCTCCACCTACAGAACCAGCACAAACCATCGCAAGGCTTACCACAGAGCTTACCACAGCCAGTGGAGACCATTCTTAAACCTTCTAACCACAGTATACAGACTTACTTCAATGACAATCTCGAAAGCAGCAGGGTCAGACGCATGCGCAGAAGGGGAGAGAACGAATGCAGCGTCTCCACATGACTTGACCTTGAACATGACCTTCCTGTCTCCACTCACCCCCACTGCCATCCTGCCATACTCCGTTCTATTGGCCGTCAGCGCAGAGTATAAGCTGAACTCCACTGTGCATGGGAGAGAAGGCAATGGTTTTTTTTGTTTATTTTTTTTATAACTTTTTTTTAAATTTTAAAGAGAAGGCAATGTTAATCTGTGAAGTGTTCCAGAAAAAATAGGTCTAAAATGGCAAAAACTGAATTTTGAGATTAAAAAAAATGAGGTCAAACATATTCCAAAGATTTTGACCTTTCAGAATCCTGATGAATACGATTTATAGAGCAAATAAATATTATTCTATCATATGTTGAATGTATGTTAAAACACTGAACACTTGGGAAAAAGGAACAAAATGATAAGGGCACCTGGTCTAACAATGAATGAGAGCAATGAAAGCAATGAGAGCAAGTATTTATTATTTCTAAATGACATCATACTCCCTTTCTATCGTTGTAATTACATATCATACAAAATACAAAATGCCCCAGGTTGTGATAAAAACAACACTTCGCATAATTCATATCCTGAATAAAATACTTCTCAAATCCAAAGTCCAAATAAAATTATTTAAAAAATCAAAACCTGGGCAGAGAAGCCATATAGCGCCACCTACCTGCGTCCGTGGGCACCTGCCACACCGCCTGTGTGGAGCCATTGGAGGCCATGGTTGCCATGGTGATGGGTTTGTGTACAGGTAGAGTAGAGCTGAGTACTGCACCTGTACTGTCCTCCAGTACCACCATCACATCTGATGACCATTGTACTGTCAAGTCCAGCTCTGTACCACACGTGATCAGCCCGGGCAGCTGGTCATTTTAGCAGTATATGGGTCAGATTTGTCAGAAAATGTACAATTCGCCTTCACCAATCATCTCAAATAACCCACATTTAAGACAGAAATTAGCTTCAAAATTTAGTTTAACATAACAGAACTGATACTTTAAATCAATGTGATACCAAATATACTCAGATATACCCGGTATTCTTCATTTTTCAGCCAAATGTAGCAGAATTTCCTAAATGTTTCTCCTAGCTTAGGAAAGGGGACATATCCCCATACTGAAGCAAAGGAGAAAAATTAATCAAATACTTCACCGAGTATTTACTCATCTGATGATTTTCATATGACATTTGGTGACATTTTAAGGGCATGTTATAAACATAGAACATGACTTGTAATCAAAATATTTGATTATGGGCAGTTCATTCCTTTCTATGTTTTCATTTATTTTTTTGTACTCATTTACGGCATAAACATCTACTGTGACAACAAAATTGAAAAAGAATGACATTTTAAAGATTACCAACCTCAGAATTGATGTCTCCCCACTCATCATTCACTGCATCGTAGATATAGTGCACAACCTGTTTAGATAAAGAAGTAATGTTTAGCATTTATTCTGAACTGGAAGCTTCTTATGAACAAAACACAGAGCTTCACCCGTATTGACCTATTCTACATTATTATGAGTATAGCGAAATAAAAAAGATCCATGCTGATAATAATTATATACTGGTGATAATGACCATGATAGAGTCCATGTTTAAGCTAAACTTAGGGTTGTTGTTTTGTGGGTACGGTTGTTGTGTTGTCTGGGCTTGTTTCACCTGCGGGTTTGTTGTTTTGTGGGTGAGGCTGTTGTTTTTTTATTGTGTGTTACAAGGTCATTGTTTATGTGGGTGGGGGTCCCTGTTTTGTGGGTGGGACTGTTGTTTTAGGGTGGAGTGAGTGTTGTGTTATTGTTGGTTTGTGAGTGAATCCATGGAAAGCTTAACATAGCAGAAGTCCAGAAGATCGCCCTGTTGGGGAAAAGCCCATACAGTATGTAGTGTCCAGGGTGGTAGGATCTGGTTTTGACCAATTGGAATACAGCAGCCTGGATAGCGCAGCCAAAAGTTACCTCGTAACTTTGTTTGTGGGTGGGGTTGTTGTTTTGTGGGTGGGGTTATTATCTTGTGTGTGTGGGGAGGAGGGGGGGAGGAGGGGGGGATTTGTGGCTAGAGTTGTAACGGTAATCAGACATTACCTGTCCATCAGGGTCGAGCTGTGCCAGCCCCAGCACCCAGGCTGGGCTGGACACATTGTGGTAGTCTGTATACAGGTGGATGGTCACCCCCTCACAGGCGGTCAGTAGGAAGGACAGTGAGTTATCATGGTCATCCCCCTGCCTCCACCCTAGGGGTAGACCAAAGGCTATCTGGGCAGCGGCCGACTCCTCACTCGTCCTCACCGTGTATCGGTTGTCAGTCCTCACTGCAAAATGTGACGTGTTCCAGGAAAATGAGTCACAAGTCGCAAAAAATAGATTTTGAGATATCACCATATTTGAAAAGATGAGATCAAGCCGATTCCAATGATAGTAAACAGTAAATAAGTATTTCTATATTTTAAGTTTGGTATTTTTATTTGTGAAAAAAGTTTGAAATATCTCCGGGCGGACATTTACTAGAAAAGTAGCTAAATATGCTGTATGTAATGACCTTAGAAATACATGGATATATTCATCAGACTGTCCTGAAATTTGATACATGTATTCAAGCTACAACAAGCGTTAAGCTACCCAAACATGGAAACACTCCCACAAATACATCTTGTGAATAAAAGACTTTGAAAAATATCAATTTTGCGACTGATACAGGCAATACAGACTCTGTATTGCCCGCATATTCAATACAAGGTACAGTGCTTAAGCCTATGGGCGTATCATACCAACCCCACCAAAAGTATAATAAAATAGTACACTGCCTCACCTGCTGCTTGCTGGAGCCTCCACTGTCCCCCGCCCTCCACCGCACCAAACATGGCGTACCTGATGTGTGCCTCTGACCGCCGCTCTCCACACACCACCATCTCATCTCTTCCTTCTTCTCTTCTATTTTCCCTTCTGCTCCTTCTGTTCTGACTTGTATCCACACTTCCCACTCCTCTCATTCTAAACCTTCCCCCAGGATGCTTCATTGGCTGTGTATCTGTTGTATCTTCCCTTCTTCCCTCATTCCTTGCCTCATCTGTCAACCTATTTACTACATCGCTTTCAGAAGTATTGATTTCCCATTTGGTTCTGTTGCTTCTTTGATCCTGCCTTCCCTCTCCATTTCCACCTTCTCCCTTTTCCCCAACAACTTTCTTGTCAACTTCTTCCTTTCCAACTTCCCTATTTCCCTGCTGTCTTTTACCACTTCCTCCCCATCCCCTTACTGTAGCTTCCCTACCAACTCCCCCTATCTCTGCCCCGTCCTCTGTATACACCCCAGCCTGTACAAACCCCCCATACCAGCTGACCCACACCCCTAGCCACTGGCTACTACACCCCTCCCCACCCCTCCACTCCCCTCTACCCACCTCCCCGCCAGCCCTCCACTCCCCTCTACCCACCTCCTCCCCATCCTCGCTCAACACCATGGTCAGCACTTGGGCAGAGGTAGAGTTGATGGTCAAGCGGGTGTGGTGGACATGTGACCACTCTGTGTGGTCAGTGAGTGTTATACTGACCACCGAGCAGGTCAGGACAGATGCTGTGAGGTATTGACCGTTCACCGTCATCCAGAAGCCGTCCACTTCATAGTCATTCTCTGTGCGTGTGTGCACAGACCTCACTGTAATGTGAATTACAAACACTATAAATTATAATTATAATATGTTAGAAATTTAGAATTGTAGGATTATTAATATGAGTCTATCCACCAATCTTTCGTCATAAGGCCTCAAAAAAAGCAAAATTTAGAAGTACTTATATCATCTTGAAATTTTGATGTACTATAACCAATGGCTTGGGCATAATGTATGCGAAATCTGGGGAATTAATCTTGAAAATCAGTAAGTCTATGAGGTTTTGAATCTGGGTAGCTCTGTTACTATGTAAGCGACCGTGGGCACACATTATTAACTCTTGATTCATGATTATAGTAAATAAATTACACGCTTTTTGTACTTGTTTAGATAGAAAATATTAGGATACACACTAGTCTTCATAATGGACTTTTTTTTTAAAAGAAAAAGCGATATTTTCTTTGAGTAGGAGTCATTTGCATCTAAAGGTATTTTTTAAGGTATTTTTTTGTAATTTTTTAAAAGAATTATATCGCAGAATTGACAGAGAAGTAGAGAATAATGGTGAGCTATTCAAAGCAACCAAGGAATGAGAACCACTAGTCCGATTCTGTTGGAATAAACTTTTCCTGAATACCCAAAGTCTATATTTTATGATTCGAAGATAAAACATGGATATATTCGATATTAATCCTGGCTAAATGTTATAAAAACAAATCCATTTGAATTTGCCCCCACGGTCGCTTACAGCACACGGTTGCTTACACATACAGATCAATGTTGAATATGAGGAATGGTTGGGCTCTTTTAGAAATATGAATTAGTTGAATAGACTCCTTATAATGGGGGACATATTTTCACTAAAAATTTTCTTTAGGAAAATAAATGGGGAAAAAATATGATCATTCACATGTGGCACGGTCGCTTACATTAAAATGTGCCCATGCTCATCTTTTATGCACCAAAAATGATGCTATATCAAAGATATCCAATGAATATCAAAACAATGTTTTCCATTGCCAAGATGATGTAAAATTCTTCTATTTAACATAGAGGCAAATGCCAAATTCATGCTATATTATTTTCTATAATTGTTTTAAACAGTTGTAGCACGGTCACTTACATCCTCCTACCCCACAACAAATTCTGAATTTATAACTATAGAGAGTTTTTTTATCACGATTTATTTTTTAAGAAATTATTTTTGATATATTTTCAAACGTTATAATGTGTCAAAGTTAATAATATGCAGGCATATTATGTATTCTATATGCATTCGAAAATGAGTAAGTCAGATTTTTAAAGCAATTTATGCCAATAAAACACACATTATCTACCCTAGAAGAATTTTTTTTGGATATAGACATATAAATGTGGTATACCATCGACAGCTCTTGATAAATGGAATACATTTATGCTAAAATTGCATTTGAAGACACAAGAATAACACCACTATGGGGAAAAAGTCATATGACGAAGTTTTGGTGGATAGACTCATATGTGTTCCAGAGACCTTACTTTAGTTATAAAATACATGCAATTCTGCATCCTCCCTAGGCAGGCCCCATACTCCCCATTAGTAGTGGTTTTGGTGGGAGTGGGTCAGTAACCTAGATCTGGACAACAGCACTGCATCTAAAAAATGTGATGCAAGCTCTTTCATATGGCATGTAAGTGTCATGGCGGCACAGTGCAAATTAACGAAAATTAATTGCATAGTTGTACCGATGTGTGGACCGCAATTAAACAACCTCCATAGGCTTAGCATTGGGGTGATACATAATCAATCTATACATCGCCCCATTAAAGGTTTAATGATTATGGAGGCTATAATTAAAATTGTTTGCCTCTAAAGATGGGTATATGTGAGTTAGAATTCATAAAACTATATGATCAATGAACAAACAGAGAATATATATCTCCACAATGGGGGGCTATGGGAGTTTTGCGTGACATGTCCACATGACGTCATGAAACTGCCACAGTAGCATGACTCAAAAAATCGCTGCCGTGGACTACTTACGCTCCCTATTGGCTACTTAACTGACCCACTCCCACAAATTTGGAGCAAATGGGGCAAGGTCTTGTACGTAGATACTGGTTGCGGAGTATAGGACCTGCCTAGGGAGGATGGCAATTCTGGGGACTTCCAACTGATCACAAAAATAATTCAAGATTACACCTGCAAAAAATTGATATTCAATTTCAGATATTAAATTGCTTTTCTCATGATTAGATTGCAGATTAGATTGTGGAGAAGAATGAAAAAGTAAAGCTCTTTTCATTCACAAGACTTTGTCACACATATTTTTTTAGCATGAATATAAACTTTCTTGAAATGGACAAAATTATGAGAAACAACTTATTTATACATACCCACAGACTGGGGTACAGAAGGCAGGGTTCTCCCCATGTTACACTTACCCACAGACTGGGGTACAGAAGGCAGGGTTCTCCCCATGTTACACTTACCCACAGACTGGGTACAGAAGGCAGGGTTCCCCCCATGTTACACTTACCCACAGACTGAGGTACAGAAGGCAGGGTTCTCCCCATGTTACACTTGCCCACAGACTGGGGTACAGAAGGCAGGGTTCTCCCCATGTTACACTTACCCACAGACTGGGTACAGAAGGCAGGGTTCTCCCCATGTTACACTTACCCACAGACCGGGGTACAGAAGGCAGGGTTCCCCCCATGTTACACTTACCCACAGACTGGGGTACCTCCCAGAAGGCAGGGTTCCCCCCACGTTACACTTACCCACAGACTGGGGTACTTCCAAGAAGGCAGGGTTCCCCCCATGTTACACTTACCCACAGACTGGGGTACTTCCCAGAAGGCAGGGTTCCCCCCATGTTACACTTACCCACAGACTGGGGTACTTCCCAGAAGGCAGGGCTCTCCCCATGTTACACTTACCCACAGACTGAGATACAGAAGGCAGGGTTCCCCCATGTTACACTTACCCACAGACTGGGGTACCTCCCAGAAGGCAGGGTTCTCCCCATGAGAAGCCAGGCCCACCCTGTGGTGGGTGAAGTCTCCATCAGGCCAGAGCCACTCCAGGAGCAGCTCGTTGACCCTGTCCTGCTCCCCGACCCTCAGCGCCGCCCCAGACCAGCTCACCCAGAATGTGTGTGTGTAGCCATACAGCAGTATGTCTGGGTGCATCGCTTCTGCTCGCAGCACCTGCAACAAATAGTGCATACAGTCCAAGTGCATACAGTTCAAGTTTTCAATATTTTTGGGTGAACAATTACTAGTAAAGTAGGTAATTGTACTCATTAGGATGATCTTAGAAATGCATGGATATATATAATACACTATCCTGAAATTAGGTTCATGTATTCTTAAGACCTATCTGACTAGATACTCCAAAAATGAAAACATTTCAAAAATGATATCTTCTGACTAAATGACTTAAAAATATGAATTTTGCAACTTATGACTCATTTTCCTGAAATACATCACATTTGGCCTTACCTTCTGCATATCTATGTGTTCATACAACGCCACCTTCTGGTTGCCTGCGTCACCAATCATGAGCACATATGACCTGCCAGCCTTGTCCTGCATGTAGAAGCCAACAGGTGCCGCCACTGGTCGCACGGAGAACACCAACAGCTTGTCCTCAACCTCCAGCCACGTGGGCTCTGTGTCGGCTACTGATGTCTTTATGTGGTACACTGGGACTGGTGGGGGAGAGATGGTGCATTAATAGGGAGAGCCACAGCGCACCAACACAACGCTAACGCATCCACTAACTATTTGTACATTATTACTGCTGTGGGCATATCTCGAGAGGCGCTAGGCCGAGGGCATCTGCAATGCAGGCCTCTGGAGATATCCCCACAACGGTAAAAATGTACTGAAGATTAGTGGATGTGTTAGTGTTGTGTTGGTGCGTTGTAGATGCTAAATCTTCCTATTAACAAAAAAATAAGTCACACACTACATCTATAGAATAACTAACTTCATAGAAAGGTAGACAGAAAGACCTGTATATATGTGTACAGAAGTGTACTTATTGCTTTTCCTCTTCAATGTAAATGTCTAAAAAGTATACAATTATGTGGAACGATCTGTGGTCTCATTAGAGGTGCTAATCTAACAAGAGGAAAGCAATTCGGGGCTAAGAAAAACTGGTCTATAGAAAGGTGGTCTTTATGCGAGGTTCCACTGAGTTGGCACATGATCGCCTTATACATGGTGTAAGTAGCAGGTATGTGAATGGACCGGCACATATATAATATGTGATTAGTAGATACATGGGTCAGATTTTCAGAAAATGCACAATCTACAGTTCTACACATCTATCAACTTCTGCTAAATTAGAATGAAAATTGATAAATACTAGGTATATCTGAGTGTATTCTGTATTGTATTCATTCAATAAATGGGTCTGGTTATGTTGAACTGTATTTTGAACCTTATTTCTTTCTGAAATTTGGGTTATTTGAGAAGATTGGTGCAGACCAATTGCACATGTTCTGAAGATCTGACCCACATCATGTAGTTGATAGATGTGTGTGGCTGAGTGAGTAGTGCATGAAATAGAGACTCAGTGTCAGGCTATACCCAGGTAGGCGTGAGGATCATGCCTTAAATCCACAAATCGACATGGCCTTTTCTTCGGTGAACAAATCGACATGGGCAGTGCAGTAACAACTTTCTTAATAACAAGCGTTTTCTTGGCAGTGACAAGAGAAATTAAGAGCCCCTTGAGGAGCTCTTGGTATATGCATAGATAATATTTACAGTGATCACATTACAGGTAATGTTACGGTAATGTTACGGTAATTGCCGGAAGAAATGGGTCAATTCATCAGATTTTTCCAAAAAAGGCAATCGACCAGTTTGTCTTCCTCATAAGCAAAATATTTCTGTACATCTTTAAAGACAAATAAGAAACCTCTTATCTTATCTTATCTTGTGATTTGAGAGGATTGGTGAATCGAATTACAAGTACATTTTCTACCTATTTCACCGATAGGAATATAAATAAGAGAGACTGTGCACTTACTGGTGTGTCCCGGGAACTCATAGACCACCTCAGCCTCCGTCCTCTCCACCGCCAGTGAACGGACGCCCAGTAGACGCTCATTCCTCCAGTACATGATCACCTGCTTCCCTGGAGTTAATCCTGAGCCCAGCTCTATCCGGCCATCTTCCCACCGCATCCAGAACGTGACCATCCGCCCCTGGACGGGTTATAACCACAGCAAACATGTGAAAACTGTTCATAATGAAGAGGAAAATGAGTCACAAGTCGCAAAAGTGACATTTGTCAAAGTGTTTTTATCACAAGATCTCTTTATTCAAATGTTCTGATATTTAGTAGGTTTAGCACTTATAGTCAGATGAATCTGTGTGACAAATTTCAAGAAATTGTATTAAATAATTAGCCTTAGCCAATCACATCGCTGCATTAACGTTGTTGACAAGTAACCATGGTAACCATCCTGCACATTTTTAATATACCCCCCGAGAAAAACTAAGTCAATCATTCCCTGATGAAGGATCGCCACGAATCCGAAACGTTGGAATCACAACTCAACATTTATATCAAAGCCCCCCTGACATAAGCCCCCCGGACAAAAGCCCTCTGGTCCTAAGCCCCCCGGACAAAAGCCCCCTAGGCCAAAAACCCCTCCCACCGAAAAGCCCCCTGGTCAGAAGCCCTCTAGGTCGAAAGCCCCCTAGGCCATAAGCCCTCTCCCTATATATAAAAAACCTAGTGTTTGCTATCATTGGAATCGGCTTGATCTCCTCTTTTCAAATACGGTGATATCTCAAAATCCATATTTTGCGACTTGTGACTCATTTTCCTAAAACGGATCACACTTTCTGACATAATGACATTATACCAATATTACCGTTATTTCCCCGATTCACTAGTGACCTGTAGAGATCAACTTAGTAGATGTGGAAACCCCAGATTCCGAGAACATGTGACCCAAAGAAACCCCTCTTTTCTATCTCTTTTCCTAGAAATCGCTCTACCCGTATATTATATGGCAGACGAAGCATGAATGACCTGACATTGAAAGGTCATTTTGTGCCTACAGGGTGCCACGAGATGAATAGAATATATGTATAAAATATTTCTCTTCTCCTCCATGCCACAGAGAGGAAAGAGAATTAAAACACAATATGCACGAATATTTCATTTCTTCCAATATATGTCTGAAATTTAACAGCCCTGAAAATACAGGTCGAAATCTAATAAATGACATTAACAGAATATGAAGTAACAATTCAGCCACTTATACATCAGAATATTACAGACAATTCTTCCTATACCACTATACCAGAAAACTTACTGTTTCTATCGTTATCATTATTTAAAAAGCATTGCCGTTAGATAGTAAGATACTAAGTTGTAAGAAATTTATCAAAGATGAGAAAAAAGAGAAATGCCAAATGTCAAATGTAAGTGAAAAAGTCAAGTCGGAATATGCATATTTCATAAAAAAAAATTGTTTATTTTAAAGTGTAGTAGGTGTGAATCATCATCAGCAGTCGTGGCCGAGTGGTTAAGGCGATGGACTTGAAATCCATTGGGCTCTGCCCGCGCAGGTTCGAATCCTGCCGGCTGCGGAATTTTTTCCCTCCCAATAACCACATGGAGGCTTTCTATTGCTGAACGTTGACAGAAAACGTTCATGGATAAGATGACATTATATTAACAACCTATAACTGAGCCAACAAAATGTGAGGTATTCCAGGAAAACGAGTCACAAGTCGCAAAAATGGATGGAAGGGAGGATATTTTTCCAAACATCATATTCACAAAATCATTTTTTGAATGCTCTCAATTTAGCGCTGGTAGTATTAAGTAAGTAAGTATGTATGTATGTATGTATGTATGTATCAATTTTATTTCCATATAACAGCTACATTGACTTGGAAAATGGGGAGAAGCTACAACTTAGCCTTTTCTTTAACTCCTTCTGCGAAGTAGCATCAAGGTGTGATGCGTTTCAGTAAAATGAAACAAGTCGGAGAATTGTTATTTTTCAAAGTGTTTTTACACAAGATCTCTTTATTGAAATGTTCTGATTTTTAGAGGGTTTGGCACTTATAGTCATATCAATCCATGTAAATATTTTGTTACTTTACTGGTAATTACCCATTACAGAAACTAACACACACCACACACCTTAACCATGACTGTGAGAATTAGATGTGTTCCCATAACGATATGGAGGACTTGAAATATGCAAGGGTAGGACCCAAGAGTGAGTAAACTGGTCTCACTTTTAAAATATGATGGTATGGAACTAAGGTGGCATCTCAAAATGGTTGGTAATGTAAGAATGAGAAGTGTTACCTTGGTGAGAACCCCTGGTGTAGCGACCTCCTTCAGTACTCCATCCACGTTACCCAGCTTGGTCAGGTGTAGTAGAGTGGTCACCTGGTTACCATGGTTACCAATGACCAGCTTCATCCTGTAGCTAGGGTCATCCTGTAGGACAGCCACCAGTTGTAGCTCTGCGGCTGATGGCGTGTTCACACTGAATACAGTGTACTTGCGCTCACGTAGATCCAGTTCATACCAGTTCACCTGCTGGGCCTCGATGTGGGTGGTGGCACCTGGAGGAACACAGGGAAAAAACACATTTTACACATGTGGACAAAGCTAGCGGGCGAGGCACCTTAGAGCCAAAAATGTATTTTGTATTTTAAGATTTTTATTCAGCAATATAGTTGGGTCATCTGGAGCACTTCTGTGACCGTTGAGAGTAAAAGTTGGTTTCTCAGTGGATTTGACATCTATGAAGAGTGAATAAAAAATTGAGCGGGGGCGACCCTCACGAAGGTGCTGGGAATACCTGTGAGAGCCCCAAATCCAAAATGGCTGCCATCAACCATTATGACAATTAATATTTCAATGGTTTGGCCTACCATGCAGTCCAGTATATGGTTAGTAGGGTTTTGGGGGTTGAGGAATTCGTATCTGATATCAGTTTGATGATTTGACCTTGCTTTGACCTTCAAATCCAAGATGGCTGACAATTTCCAGCTCACAAGGGTCAAATTTTCAAAATCATCATAGAACCTTCCTAATAGGCTCTTATGAAGCTCTTATCATGCTAAATTGACTTATGGAAAGTGAAACTACAATTATGATAACCATAGTTAGCACTGAGCATGGGAAACTCACCCTCAAAGCCCCCCGGGGGTAATAGAACAAACACCTTTTCAGACTAATGACCTTTCAGGTTTAGTTTAAGAGAAATTAGACCTGGAACAAATCACAAAAGACAAGTTTCTGAACTGTTTTGGGTATTATTAAGATCCCTTATTAATATAGTAAAAGGCCCAGAAAATCTAGGTCAGGAAACATGCCCAAAATCACCATAAAATACAACATGGCTGCCACTAAAACTTTGGAACACAATAACTCAGGGTATAATCAAGATCAAGTATAAGTATTTTATAATCATATTCAAGTGTGAATACACTTTTTCTATGTTTTTAGACATGGGGAATCCAGAGCAATATGAATAAAGTCAATATAATCAACATTTTGTAAGTTAGTATACTGATACTGAGAAATATCAAGTAAAAACTCCTTAACTGCATCAAGTAAACTCAAGAAACACCATAACTCAAGGTATAATCAACATATATATTCAAGTGTGAATATACTTTTTTTTATGTTTTTTAGACATGGGGAATCCAGATCACCTGCGCCTGAATGAATGTGTTCTTTTAGTTTTGATAACTCAGAGAATCGTCATGAATTCATCTACTATCATTACTATACATGATAAAGCCACTACCTTTGCTGAAGCTTAGGTGTTCTGGGTCAAGTTGGTCTCAAGGTCTGCAGTATAAATCTACATCTCATCTACTCATCACCTTACTGTGTTCATATTTCCCCTGGCATATGCCTCGTCGGAACCTGAATAAAAATCTGTTAAAAAAAAAAATAAAGGAGAGGGGCCCTGACCCTGGCCCTAACCCTGCGCTGACCAAGCAATTGTACCCTGGATAAGCTATAATGTATGAAGGAGCAAGTTTTTCCAGTCACAATGTTCACAACCTGATATTACAAGAAACTTACCATGTTCATATGGAAGCACCCAGTCAGACACAATAGGCGACACACTCTTCAGCGTTATGAAGTTTGTTGTGTAGTTTGGTGCAGTGGGAAGTCTCAATAGTGCATCATCAGCCCCCTCTGTACCCAGTCTCACACCGCCTGGCTCCTGCTGCCCCCCTACACTCAACCAGAACCCCCTAGTGGCGCCTATAGACACTATATGTGGCGTCTCAGCTGTGTCTGTCACCTCCCCCTGGTGGTCAATAAGATAACTCTTGGTGTTGGAGTCAGCACCCAGCCTCGCTTCCACACTCTGGGTCATGTGACCAGGGCTGGAGGAGAGGGTTAGATAGGCTGACGTCACAGCTCGCACTCTGTAGTTCACTCTGGTACCACTAGTCGTCGTCCAGAAAGCAGTCGGGGAGAGGAAGTGAGGAGTGAGGAGGATGGTATGGTAGGAACCTGGAGGCAAGACAAGAATTATTTAGAGTCAAGGTGATTTAGGGGTCCTGATGCCTAAATTGACAAACTGACAAAAACCTCAAAAATATCTAATCATTTTGATTTTCTAAAAGACTTGTCTCGTGTCTCAGAGACTGAAGACATGGTGTCTTGTAGTGGAGTAGCTTCAAATAGTTGTCAGAGACAACTTTTCACGTTTGACCTAGTGCTCTACATTCCCTCAGCCAATCACATGCCTTGTTACAATGCAGTGCAAGCCTCATGACCCATCAAAACGTTACTGGGTCAGTTTTTTCAAGTGTGCTGTTTTGCCACATGGGGGTTTGGGAGAGGGGCATTTTCGAAAGTATTTCAAATGGTTCTTGAACACTGTTGCTGTGAAATATAGGTTTTATGTTTTCAGGAAAACTTGATTCCAACAAAATCAGACAAATGACTCTGTCTTTTTGTGTGCCTTTTGAATATCTTTGCTCACTTACTGTGACAAAAATTGTAACATATCATGCAAAAAATGTAATGACTGCATAGCTATAGTTATGCAGTGGTGAGTTTGGCATCAGAAACTAGGTAGGAAGGAGGGAGGGAGAGGAGGTGGCGGCGGGGGGCATTAATGTCATTGAAAATGAGAAAAAGAATCCATACCTTTATAAGTAAATAGCCAAAGACTTCCCCTGCAGGAACCTCTACTCTAGCGGGCACACACTCCCTGGACTAGGCGACCCAATGCGGACCGTAGGGCCGGAGGACCAACCCATAACAACAAAACAACCTAAAGAAGCTTTGAGTTTACAGGGATTATCATGTAAATTGTCTGCAGACATCTGTACAATAATCTTGTTATTATTTTGTTATTATGTTGTCAGCCTCACTCTACACAGAACCCACTTTCCAATGAATCAAGCTTTGACAGTGCAGAGCTGTGACATTCTCATGGCTCTGCACTCCAGCAAGCTAACACTGCAAGCTAACTCTGCAAGCTAACTTATACTTTTTATTGCCCCAATAAACAGAAAACAAAGAATTTTTTTTTCTAGCATTCGCCAATATGGCCACCGTGCAACTGAGCATGGATGCAACAGACAATAAGCGCGGGAGCCTGTTCTCCCAGCAATACCAAAAACAAACTACCAAACAGTACTGTGGCCCAAATGTTGAGGCTTGGTAAATACAACTATATTATAGCTAATTATACCATTTTGCTGGATCAGGGCTCAGAAGAATACCACTGCAACGGTGAGCTAAGGGGCTGCTTTTTACAGTTTATCTTGTTAAAAATGGTGTATGATAGCTCATACCTGAATGAAAACAAATTAAAAACAAAATGTTGTGAGGGGAGGGGGGGGAGCGGGGGATGGGACAGATAAACCATAGCTATATGAACAATGACAACCTAGGAAGCATAGAAGTTAGAACAAACATCTCACTGGTGCCTGTACGCTTCTCTAGACATGGTGGGGCAAGCATCTCTGGTCCTTCCACTTTAACCTGATGTGGCGAATAGTTTGACGAAGGTTCACTTATCCTCAGATATATACATAGTAACTTACCTTCTATTGTGTTGATTTCCCACCGAGCCCCTGAGTGTGCATAGAAGGAGACTGCTCTAATCTGGTAACCCCCGTCTGGGGCCTCATAGTGCAGGAAGGGTTTCACCCCTACCGTGAGCCCCACACCCACCTGGATCTTCCTTCCACCGTCCTGCTCCCCCCAGGCCTGGCTCTTCCTTCCACTGCCCTGCTCCTCCCAGGTCACCCAGAAGTGCCTCATGTCGCTACAGTCCAGTAATCCAGGGGTCTCCACCATCTGTGATTCAACAAACTCTCCATCCTTGAAAATGCCCGATCTGGATTTTTCAGGAAAAATCAAATATTTGCCATAAAATATGTAAAGTATGAATACATTTGCAGCTGAAAGACAAATATGAGGCCAGCAATTTGAGTAGGATAAAGGGTGGTCTCCACTGGCTGCGGTAAGCTCTGCGGTAAGCCTTGCGATGGTTTGTGCTGGTGAGAAGTGGTGAGCTTGCCGCAGCCAGTGGAGACCCCCCTTAAGAGTAGTATAATTTAAGGAAAGGCCCTTTCTAGGTATGGGCATATTTGAGAAGGGGTTTTGTATATATCATAAAACTCTGTATGTATGTATATATGTATGTATGTAATGGTTTTATTTTTATAAATTTATATACCCGGTACAGTTACAAACATTTTAGAGTTTTATCTATAGATATTATCAAGGTATGAGAAAGGAACCAACCTGTTCATGGCATCAAACAAGTAGATCTCATAGTTGTCATATGTTGGTAGCGTCATGTAGGAGGTGAGCATGAGAGACACGCCGTGGCAGGCCTGTACACTAAAGGTGAGGGAGGGAGTGTACGGTAAGGGCAGCCACACCTGGCTGTGCCACCTCCCCACGTCTGGCACGGTGCTGAATGACAGCGCTTGGTGACCTGTAATAACCTCTATATATCAGTCATATTGTAGCACTAAGATTTTAATTGTGATCTGTTTAGGAAAATGAGTCATAAGTCGTAAAAAAAAATTGGATTTTGAGATATCATCATATTTGAAAAGAGGAGATCAAGCTGATTCCAATGACAGTAAACACTAGGACACCTAATAAATACTTCTATATTTTAAGTTTGATATTTTCATTTTTGAAAAAAAAAGTGTGCAATTTTTCTGGATGGGTAATTTCCAGTAAAGTAACAAAATATACTTCATACGAAGGCCTTCAAAACTCAAAGATATATTTAATTCAATGTCCTGAAATTTGGAACATAGATTTATATATCAATAAATTTAAATATCAATTTTGCGACTTGTGACTCATTTTCCTGGAACACATCAGTTCACAAATGTCAATTAATAGTACAAGGTGTCGGAAAGCCATTAGAAAACTCCCAAATCAACCCAAATATAAAAACAATAGAGTGAATATGTGGACATGCATTTTTGTGAATTAGTAGAATAGTGAATTATGTGTCATGGCAACCAATGTGTCTTGTTACCAAGTTAACCACAAAAGTTCAACTTTGTGATTCAAAAATGTTTTATATTTATATCACTAAAAGCATATAAAATAAAACAATGAACTAACTCGTTGGTCTCAGTTGCTTAGAATATCGCTCCTTATTCAAATGACTTGTTAGTTTCCCTGTATGCATGCAATAACCATATTAATGTTGAAATAATGTATTTATCATTTATTGATCTGTTTCAGGAAAATGAGTCATAAGTCGTATAATATGGATTTTGAGATATCACCATATTTGAAAACATGAGATCAAATGGATTCCAATGATAGTAAACATTAAGGACATTTGATAAATGTGTCTATATTTTAAATTTGATATTCTTTTTTTTTTTAAAAAAAAAAGAGTTTGCAATATCTTTGGAGTGGACAATTACTAGTAAAGAAGCTAAAAGTACTCTATAAGATGACCTTAGTAATGCCAGATATATTTATGACAATGTCTTGAAATTTGGTACCCGCATTTATGCTACTAGCAGCTCCGAGAACTCCAAAACTGAAAACATTCTAAGCTAAGGTTCTTATAAATAATCTACTTTGAAAAATGTCAATTATAAGTATAAGTGTGTGCACTGACCCAGCCTGTAGTTGATGAGCCACTCCCCCGGCCTGGAGGAGTTGGTGTGGAGCAGCACACTGTCAGGTTGGAGCACCTCCTCCTGGGTGTCCCAGTCCAAGATGGCCGCCGCACGACCCTCCCCATCCAGCCTCACCACTCCAGCCTGGTTATAACATAAGATAAGATAAGAGAATGCTTTATTCGGCAAAGATGGCAAAGACAAAAATATTGTATTTAACTTCCTCTTTAACTACAGCTCCGATTCACCCATGAGCGGCTTCCGGTCAGCTATACATATATGTTGCGCACAAATGCATGTGGGTCAGATTGTCAGAAAATGTACAATTGGCGGATCTACATATTTAGTAAATTATGCTAAATTAGACTGAAGAATGGTCAAAACTAGGTATATCTGAATATATTTGGTATTGCCTTGATTCAAATAATCTGTTTGGTTGTGTTAAACTGAATTTTGAACATCATTATTGTATTAAATTTGTATTATTTGAAAGGATTGCTGAAGACAAATTGTACATTTCCTGAAAATCTGACCCATGTGTAGTGGGAGAGGTGTAAGCGGGGAGATTGCTAGAACCAATACAATGGCGAATATGCTGGAATTTACCTAGTATTGGCCAAATTGCAGCCTAATTTAGCAGAATTTACTAAATATGTATAACTGCCAATTGTACATTTTCTGAAAATCTGACCCATATATACATATTTCTTATTTCTCTTCATCATTTACATAAATAATCCATCAGTAAGAAACTAGGTGAAACCTTTCAGCTCAGAGCTCTTCTTCCCAGGTACCCTAGGCATAGTTTGTACAAAATTACAAAATCACATTCACAAACACTTAAATCTAACAATGAGTGAAAGCAACACTTGAAAACATCCATGGTGGATAACGCCTTTAGTGTAACTTTATTAAATACGCTATTGGCCGTAAATGAAATAAATAATTAAAAAAATGATTATGCCTAGGCCTATCTTAATGTTCTAATGATCATGTATTTGCTATAACATGAGGCTTGCACCTATAATTTTGATAATTCGCTATACCATGAGACTTGCATCTATAGATCCGCAGTATCCGCAACTGTAGCTTTATACATTAATTAATTAATTGGTTAAAGAATTAATTAGGCCTGATGTGAGACGAAGAGGGGGAGGCCGGCCACATGTATAACACAGTCAATACAACACAATTAACGATGGTTCTTGCTTGAGATCGAGTTTAATTGACAACAAGAAAAACAAACGTGTGGTCTTGGCACTTCTTCTCAGTCTAGTAACAAGAGTGTGCCAGCCTAGTTCCCTTTGTCCCCATTGGGGGAGCAACTGGTGGTGCGTATACTGTAGTCCCATATTGCATTTGTATGAAAATCAACCCCACCCCCCCACCCCCACCACCCCCTGGGGTATAGGCCTAGGGCTGGGGTATGGTGGAATGCTCTGGGCATTGTGGGAAATATGATGAAATCCCCGACCCCCCCCCCCCCCCCCAGGCCACGAAATGTGTGTACATTCCTCGACCCCATGGGGTACATTTTCTAAATTATTATTGCAAATAAAAATAATAAAAAAAAATATAAACCCTGACTGACACTCCCCACCCTGAGGAATGTCCCTGATACTTCGGTAAACTAAGAGAAACTAAATCATGACCTATCAAAAGAATAACATGGTGTTACCAGGGAATTTATATGATTTGTATGATTTATATTAGTCGCACGGATAAATTTCCTCATCAAATTTCAGCGCAGTACTTTGACATATTTTCGTGCGGATTTAAATTCGCGCAACAAGTAAGTATCCCGCATTGTTTTTATAATAATTATAGGTTTGTGGAAGATTAATTTTCACACACAAAGGTTGATGTACTAAAATAGCGGAATTAGATACTGCGCGAAAATTCATATACGTTTGCAGTAAGCAGTTTTCCAATTGAGTTATATCATAGGGGAAAGAAATTAGTAGGCTACACACAGATACATTTATAAGCTGTATATTGGTCAGATTTTCAGAAAATGTACAATTAGCAACTGTACATATTTAGTAAATTCTGCTAAATTAGGCTGCAATGTGGACAATACTAGGTAAATTCGAGTATATTCGGCATTGCATTGTATTGTATGAGTCCCGCATACTGTTTGGTTAGGTTCAACTGTTTATTTTAACTATATTTTCGTCTAAAATGTGGGTTATTTGAGAGGATTAGCGAACTTGAATTGTACATTCTCTGAAAGTCTGACCCCCATATAAGGCCAGTTTATTTTTACGTTTTACCACTGTCACAGTTATCGGGAAACTAAAAACGTTTGATTGAACGTTGTATTTATAATTATGCATAACTTATGTTGTACATCAGCAGTCGTGGCCGAGTGGTTAAGGCGATGGACTTGAAATCCATTGGGCTCTGCCCGCGCAGGTTCGAATCCTGCCGGCTGCGGAAGGTTTTACCGTGTCGTGTGCACACACACACACATAACGGTGTGCCACATACCCGATGTGTCATGATAAGTTTCAAAATTGCCATGACACGTGGCAACGGTAGGTCACCCGGTGCGACTAGCACTAGAATAAATATCGTACATGTCTATATTATAGGACGGTATTCAGTAACTAGCACCTCGTTCCATTCTCTATTTATTAGATGCCACTAGCATTGAATATATATTGAAATATAAACCTTTGATTTTGATTTTGGTTTTGAATCGTCATAAAACTTTTATCTAAAATGTAAAAGAAAAAACTAATTCAAATTGTTATCATACATGTATGTTAATACATGCACCATCTTTAGATTTATGAGTATATTTATGAGTATATCTACCTCTCGCCAGCTGTACCCATTTACTAACTTCTGCCAAATTAAGGAAAACAAGATAAATGCCAGGTATATCTGGGCATATTTTGGAATTCAAAACATCTGTTTTTACCAACCTGTGCTTTCAATCTCATTTTTGTCTTAAATTTGGGTTATTTGAAAGGATGGGGATAGGCCAAATGTACATTTTCTGACACTCTGGCCCTGTTTTTAGATAAAGATTTTGTTATTTTCCCGTCATGTCCACTCACTGTAGGTATTCACACAACACAGTCAAACAATAATAGGCCTACAAACTATTTAGATAACATCGACGAAGAGGCGACATCCATGATGGATATTTAGATGGAACTGAACGAGAGGTTAGAACTACAAGTGTGATTCAATGGCTCAAGTTTACACTTAATTTTGTATCCAACAAGCGGCCGCAGGTCACGCGTTGGATGCAAAATTAAGTGTAAACAAAAGTCATTGATTCACACTTATTGTAGTTCGATCTTAACCTCGAGCACGTACAGTTCTTTCTTTATATATACTACGACTTGGAAATATAGAAAATCATCATTCTTACACTTGTATTAGGCTGACAGAAGCAGTAAACAATGGCCATGGTTTATTCTGAATGTGCGGAATCCGAGTCACGGCGGAATGCTCGTTTGTGATTGGTCAATATGGCCGTCATTGATAATGTCAGACCAATTGATGACGTCACGCTTCCATATTACACACATACAGTAATGAACAAACTATTAAATGGGCGTATTCTTCCAGCTCGAAGTGAATAACCCATTCAGTCATAGTATAAAGCGTTTTATTCTTATGTATCTATATATTAATAAAATAAGGGTTTGGAGCCTTAAACCCCTATCTTCTCTGAAACCACTGGCTAGATCTCCATTATAATTCACATGCACATTGCCAAAAATGGTGCCGAACCATTCCACTATGTTTCATTAACAAATTAGGGTTGGAAAGGGGTTAGAAATGGGTTTACATCGAGCACCCCCATCCAGGGCCCCCAGCACTGCCTAAAAGCAAACCTGTGTGCCCCTACACCAGGTTTCTGGGTCACCCAAAGCATGACATCATGGACAGGCACATCATTGCTTCACTACGGGATGGGAGTTGATATATTTCCACTGAAAGGAGCATCATCAGAGTTGAATCAGTTCATAAACTATTGTTTGTGATGGTTTTTGAAGTCGAGCATCTAAACAGGGTTCCATTTGTGGTATGAAGATACTAAGTTATAGAGACAACTTGAAAGAGAAAGATAGTGGGAGAGGGAACAAGGAGAGATGAGGATGTGGGCCCCACTGTCCCACTATCAAATATTATAATAGGCCTTCAAGAGAATAAAAATGGCCTTTACCTGCCAGGTGAGCCAGAGGGCAGTATACTGGCGGCAGTAGGTGAGGTCCTGCGTGTCTGATGTTGTGGCTACTTCCCGCTCTGTGCCGTTGCTCCAGGTAGTATACATCCCTACTGCCCTGCTACTGCCGCAGTCCAACCGCACTGCCACACTGCGGAGGCCAGACGTACTGCCAGGACAGGAAAGACTTTATTTGTGATCCGTTTTAGGAAAATGAGTCATAAGTCGCAGAATATAGATTATGAGATATCACCATGTTTGAAAAGAGGAGATCAAGCCGATTCCAATGATAGTAAACATTAAGGAGATTTAATAAGTATTTCTATATTCTAAATTTGATATTCTTTTTTTAGAAAAAAATGTTTGCAATATCTTTGGGGTGGACAATTACTAGTAAAAAAGCTAAATATACCCTAAAAGATGACCTTAGTAATGCAAGATATATTTATTACACTGTCTTGAAATTTGGTACCTGTATTTCTGCTACTAGCAGCTCCGAGCACTCCAAAAATGAAAACATTCTAAGCAAGGGTTCTTATAAATAATCTACTGAAAAATGTCAATTTTGTGACTTGTGACTCATTTTCCTGAAACACATCACTTATTAGGTATGTAACGGCGGTTTACCTGAATTGTAGCTGTAGAATGCTGCGTCCTGTAACCTTCACTTTAAAAGGAAAAGATGTCCGCCCTTCAAGGGGAAGATTCTGTTTGATTGTGTTGGTTGTCTTAAATAGGATGTCACCATCTGTAGAATAAAATATTGTAGACACAATATAGAGCGCTGTCATTAAAATGATCCAACCTAAAAGGTTATAGAGTTGCACCAAGGGGGGGTCATATTGTGAAAACAAAAACTATTCTGCAAACACGTTTTCTCACCAAATAGGTGCATGAACTATACATTTTCGCAATGCTCTGTTTCCAAGAGAGACTACAGTTGTCCACCGAGAGTAAATAATAGTGTCTTTAACCTGGATTATAATGTTAATAAGTACCTTGAGTGTTCTGTAGATGCCAGTAGGCCCGAGACGTGGTGTGCAGAGATATGGTATCAAACTGGAAGTCCTCCAGTACCGGTGTGGTGAAGAAACGGTCCCTATTGGGCACAATACCTCGACCAACTGTAAGGCAATAATCAGTTTTAATGTTCTTTGAGTTCTAGAATTTTTAAATCTGTGATGCCGTTCTGAGAAAAAATCCTGATTTACTATAGATATAAGATCGATCATTGATTAATATAAAGGGTATTATGCACTGACAATAATCAAGATGGACTTGAACTAAAAAGGTTAATAACCTCCATTTCCGGGCTGCTGATGCACTATTAATTTTGTGAATAATCCCTCGGCTTTGCCTCGGGATTATACACCAAAGAGTGCATAAGCTGCCGCTCAATGTCAGTCATTAATCCTTAAACAATTCCAAGAGCCGAGCTGAGCGTAATACCAACAACAGGTCCCAATTCCTCCTCCTCCTTCTTCTTTTTCTTCTTCTTCTTCTTCATTTTCTTCTTCTTCTTTATCATTTTCATATATAGATCAAAAAGAAATGATAAGTGTAACAAACCATCACCAACTTACTCTCACATTTGCTGAGTTGCCAAGACAACCAGAAGTACCTATATTCCCCGTTACTAAGGATAGAGGGCGTTGCTTGTGAGTGTTCCGGATCCTGACTTCCTGTCCTCTGCACCTGCGTCATTGTGTTGCCTTGACTACCCATGGTAACCAGGTAATTCTCCGCCTCCTCCCACCCGCTGTGGGAGAGTTCCAATACAGCGTCCTGCTCTCCCTTCACCCCAAACACGATGTAGTCTTGCTTTGTGTCAGAAAGTTTTGCAAATTGGAGGAACCGGCTCACCTGACGAGTTTCGAAGAACATCTCTAATGCTAAGAAAATATATTTTCCATATCAGCAGGAGACAATAATAGAGGTGGTTACTACCATATACCATACATAGTGGGGAGTATACTACCTGTAAGCGGTAAATTAATTAATGGGTAAACCTATTCATAGCAATTATATCACTGATTCATTCATACATCAGTTCAAGTCACACCATTGGGGAAATTAGATAAAATACATTAGTAATACCCCGATGGGCACTGAGTGCAATTGAATGTGATAGCACTGCAATCATTTTGTGATTGGCCGCAAACTAGTGAAGTGTGATACTTATATCTTTGAATCACAGTGAAATGAACATCCCATTAGCAACTATTATGTGAAATCCATTGCGTCTATTTCCTCCTATGTTGTTGGTCGTCTCACACTTGTGTTAGATCAAGTTCTCAATCATATTCATTTAATTTCGTATCAAACATGTGTTACTTAACCAATTTTATCTGCATATAGATGTTTTCTTCAAAAGTCAATAATAGGCCTATGGGTGTGATCTCAATTGCGCATATGACGCGCATTCAAAATCGCGCCTAAATACTCATTATAAAGCAGCCACAACAGGACCCAATACCTGGCACTGCTCACTGACCTAGCATTCACACTTACTGGGGCACATCTGACACTACATTCTCTGACACACATACTCACTCTCTGACACCAAGTAAAAGAAACCCCTATACACAAAGCTAAACGAAGCCTAGCTCCATATTACTAAAGAAATATTTATGATCTATCTAATTGGAGACTAGTTAATACATAGAAAATAATATTATATGTTCGAAATAATGGGAATGGCCATTATTTCGAACATATATAATAAAATTATTTTCTATATATTAATTAGTCTCCAATTTCATAGAGTCCAAACAAAAAGAATTATCCCGCCCTACATGAAGGACATAGGAGGATTATTCCTGATTTATGTTGCAAACATAATGTTTCCTTGGTTTGAGAATCATTCATTATTTCGATGTATCTGTTCATAAATCGGGTTGAGGAGCAAGGTTTTCAACCCAACACACAAGGAGGAATAAAGGGAACATATGAAAGAAGTATTTCACTCTTGATGTTATACCTCGGAGCTGTGTCTTGGAACATAGACTACTGTAAACGTATTTATTTTCGCGCAGATAAATTTTCGCGCACTAAGCACTTTGACACCTTTTCGCACGGATTTAAATTCGCGCAGGAAGGTAGTCCCATGCCTTGTTTATGCATTAAGTATTCCTTTGGCGCAGGATTTATTTTCGCGCAGAAAGATGGGTGTGCGAATATAGTTTATAGTATTTCAACCCTTGGTCCTCTATCCTTAATATAATCCAATCGCTTTAGTTCATTTCCTCCCATCTCCTGCTATCGATATTCATAATATATTTATTCTCGCGGAATTAAACCTCTATAGATACGATCACGAAATATCATTATTTAATATCGATAAATATTAAGCTGGAGCTGAAACACAGATGTGCAACGATGGTCACTCAGACATTGGAAAGAACATAGGCAAGAATCGCAACAGTGTTAAATAATGATATTTCGTGATCGTATAGGTTACTACTTCGAGAATAAATACATTATGAATATCAATAGCAGGAGATGGGAGGAAATGAACTAAAGCTACTGGATAATTATTAAAGTTCCAAAGGACCAAGGGTTGAAATAGTCTATGTTCCAAAACGCAGCTCCGAGATATAACATTTACCCAGCTCAATTACCCAGAGTTTAGTATTTTCTCTATAATATAACCTCAAAGTTGGGATTCACGCAAATTAGCAGGGTAAGCAGGAAGAAATGATTTGACATTTTCGATGCATAGGCATGTCAACCAATTTGTCTCTCTTTTACTGTAAGCTTATCTTGGACAAATAAAAGATTTTCTATTCTATTCTATTCTAATCGAAATATTTGCCCTAGCCTTCCCAAACTGTGCCTACATTATGCTGATAGTCCCTGCTATATGTAAACCAAAGATTGTAGGGATTCAATGAAAACAATTCTATTAATTCTCTCGAAATAATGGGAATAGCCCATTACCCTTAGCTAATAGCCCTTACCATTATGCGACTTGTCCTCACTAGGTGGCGTTACTGTTTTCACCAGGTGGCCAACTGGGAACTGGGGTGCATTTACAAATTCTTTTACAATAAACATGCCGCTAATACACTTGTATGGCATTTATACCACTATAGATATTCCGCATCATGTACATAGAAATGTTATAAGTGATATACATCTATAGTTTATATCTGTTATATACCTGTTTGATATTGAAAAATGCTGTGATCCAAATACCCTAATGACTGTACATATAGATTGCCCCTAGTGGCTTGGGCTAGGCAGAGCAACCAAACAACTAAATCATATCAAATGGAAGGCATTTATGCTGCAGGCTCAGTTGATGAAAACAAAATGATGTCATATAAAGAGAGGGCAACATATGGACTACCCTGAACTCTCTTTGAAATGTTGAGGGAATAATGATACCCTTCAAATATTTCTGTGAGAAAAATATACTGCCACTGCCAGGGCAGGAAAATGAAACTGCCATGAAATGTCTGATTTATTTCAGATGCTATTAATTAATAAAAGGAATCTGTAGTATTTAAATATCTCTCTCAAAATGCCATTAGAATTTGCTAATTTTTGCACTAATATTGCGCTATATTTTTAGCTGATCATCTCGCGATCATTGCGCAATATTGCGCCATAATTATTGCGTGAAAAGCGTCCACTCTCATCACAGAACTATGGCGAAATGATTGCGCATTAAAAATCGCGTAGAATCGCGTTCATTTGCCCGTCGGGACTACAATAGATGTAAGGTATAATAGCTCTAAAAGTAGGGCAATAAAGTAGGGCAATAAAGTAGGGCAATAAAGTAGGGCAATAAAGTAGGGCAATAAAGTAGGGCAATAAAATAGGGCAATAAAATAGACCAATAAATTAGGGCCAATAAAGTAGGGCAATAAAGTAGGGCAATAAAGTAGGCCAATAAAGTAGGGCCAATAAAGTAGGGCAGAAAAGTAGGGCAATAACAATGGCCAATAGCTGGAGGGACTGCTCACCCATGTGTTTAATCAGCTGGAAGGTAGAGTTGCCAGTTCTTCCCGTTGCTAGCGCCACCACTTTAGGCACGTACAGCACCTCCTCGTGGTGCTCCAACAAAACAGACTCTCCTACGTCACTTCCTGTGCCTATGGCAAGAACATTGTCCAGCCAGCTGATCCACATCTTGATAACAATTAAATGACAAAGATTTAATACAATAATCATAATATCTGTTATAAGGGTCAGATTTTCCGAAAATGTACAATTGGCAGCTGTAGACATTTAGGAAATACTCCTATTAAGTTTGGCTGAAAAATGAGGAATACCGGGTATATCTGAGTATATTTGCTATCTAATTGATTTAAAGTATCAGTTCTGTTAGATTAAACTGCATTTTGAAGCTCATTTTTGTCTTAAATGTGGGTTATTTGAGAGGATTGGTGAAGGTGAATTGTACATTTTCTGAAAATCTGACCCGTAACCTGTGTAACATACAAATAATGAACGTTAATAAAGTGATTATTACAAATATTATATGAATCCCTAAAATTAGTTTTAAAGCCAGACTCAAAACTGTGGTAATTAGTTATAGATTATAATTGGGTTTAATAACAAAGGATTTTTTGGAAACACAAGGTGGCGTTGCTTTACAGCAGGTGAACCTTTCCAAAGTCTGAACTAGGTTTATTGGGAGGTTTCAATTACTGTTTTCATGTCAAAACATATTTTGTAAAATAACATAGCGTATTAATACGTATGTACGAATAATGGTCTAAAACCTAATGGATTGAATCTACATGTCATATGCGGCGGTTAGCTCTGCAAAATTTTCATGTTATTTCGTACGAAAATAAAACTGATTAAAAAAAAAAAAAGACAAAACTAGAAGTTTTTGGTAGGAAAGATGTCGCTAGTAGAATTAGAATCCTATACTGTAGTGGTGTAAGGACCAAAAGGGTCAAAACTTTCAACTATCTTGGTGTGCTAATGCGAGATGACCTGAGTAGTAAAGACCATGTACTAAAGCAAATAAGATTGTCCCTGTGGAAGATAGGCGAATTACGTAGGCGTAGAAAATATATGGACACTGATTCTTGTTGTCAACTAATCAAAACATATGTATTGCCGATACTTGAGTTTGGAAATTTTTTATTTTTTATTGAAACTTAGAATTAAAAGGACATGGAACAAAGCACTGAGAGTGGCTTTTGGAAACGAGTTGACGAAAAATGAACTGATGCAAAAGTAAAAAATTCTTCCACTCAAAAACAGAGCAAATATTGCATGTCTTAAACTGATATATGATCGATGCCATGTATGACACCTTGTCTTTTGAACACACTAAACTCAGGAATCACAGCGCGAATATGATGAAAATATCAAGACCTAAAAAGGAAAAGACCAGAGGTAATATCTATTTTAAGGGAAGAAAACTGTGCCCTATGTGCATTGGAAAATCCATAAGTGCATGCAAAAGTGTCACTGACCAGTCACAAAAGTGCAATCCGCTAAAAAAAAGGAGTTTTGCACCTGGTTTTGCACCTGATGCAATGTGCAGCATCAGATGCACTTCAAAAGTGCGTATCAAATTTATGTATATAAATCGGGTATCAATGCAGTAGTAACATGCAGTTGAAGTACATCAAATATTGAATATCTAACATAAGACAATTCATGGAATATTATGGGAGTATTAAATGGTTTGGGAACACTGGTGGGGCAGGGAGTCTAGCATAGAATCTGTGGCAACCTATAAAGAATAAAATATTTATAAATTAATCCTCTACCTAGATGTCCTGTTTATTTGGATGAATAATGATTATGAATGAATGAATAAGTTTTACTCAGTAACTTCCTCCCTCCCCTCACATAGCAATAACAATGAAAGTGATTCACTGAGTGCATTATAACTGTGTTTTTTACACCTGGTCAGTAGCACATCATTGGGAGCATCAGAACCACATTCATAAACCGGGTCCATGGAGCATATTGGATCTATTTGAGAATCTCATATATTCATCTGTATAACCTATAACATTCCTTCTATCACAAATAATAGTTTAAACCAAATCCACGCCCACAACTACCGTAAAATTATACAACACAATGAAGCTACAACATACCTTAGTTAATACCTGCCACTGCTCACTCACTTGCATGGCATTCACACCTACTGTCGCACATATCTGCCACTCCACTCTCTGAAAATCACACTCAGTCTCTGCCACCCATTCATAGAAGCCCCTCTCCACTAAACTAACCGATGTTGCTTTCTACTTATTAATGAAACAGTGAAATTTTACATAGTTATAGCACGCTCATCCATGCATGGATGAATTTTCGTTGTGCCCTGAGAATACAAAATATATTTAAACATATAATATATTATTGAGAGAGGGCATGATCAATATTACAACCATTCTGAGTTATTATGATTACAATTATAATACACTTCGAAATAATGAATGAGATAATGAGATCAATAAAAGAAAGATGTGTTCCAGTCTCTTCTCCTCTCCTCTCCTCTTCACCTCTTTAATGTCATTTAATGACATTATTTAAACCACTTCTAATGCAATGAGTCGATTATTAAGGAATCTGGAAACAAAAACGTGACGGAAGGTTGTTTTTGCTATTTTTGAATAGGAATAACATTGCCTAAAATGTATCACAAATAAATATAAGTGGTAATGATCACAATAACCTATGTGATAATGGTAAATATATGTTCGGGAAAAAATGTGACCTTATATGATGCATATGAGTAATTCTCCCAAACGGACAGCATTTGATTTCTGGAAACGTTTCTTTGGCGTACATAATTCAGGGAATATCAGTATAATGCAGACGACGTTTGGGAAGGCTGAGGCAAATATTTCGATTCCTGCAGCTATGCCTCAGATATCTTCATTTTTGCTTATTGTTTGCCTTATTTCGGCCATATTAATCCCGATTCATCAAATAATTTAGTGTAGAGTTGAGTTAAACTATCTACTAATTCTGCTAGCAAAATTAAAATGAAAAGTTGAGCTAGAGAATCGAAGGCCAACAAAAGTGGGCCTGGTTCAATCATATAAATATTTTTCACCTATTTCTAGCAGGCCTTAGGAATAATTAGGATGGCCGAAACTACATTAAAATGTCTTTTTCAGAAATAATATTGGAGATTACTCTCTATTTCCATTATCAATGATCTCCATTTCTTCGATATTGAAGTGATTCAATGAAAATGATCCAAGAGTTGTGTAGTATTATTAATGATATAGTATGACAATATATTCCTTCCCTTCCTCCTCTCTATTGTGACTCATTTTCCTGTAACACATCACAAATGCCCTGTTTATTCGAAATGATTTCGGAAAATTGTGTTACATCACTTGTAACAACTTCATGTAGGGCAAACAATTCTATTATATATGTTCGAAAAAATGGGAACATCCCTTGTCTTGTTTATGATATCGAACATTGATATTGTTATGTGGCAGATCTTAAGAGGCCATCATTTTCGCACTGACCAGAGCCTTAAGTTTATCTCAGACTTGTAATAATTTATTTGTTTGTAGCAACCTCATTATAAAAACATTAAAATAATATCCTATTTGTTATATTTTTTAAGAATTGCCATAGTACCCCCAATTATCCATGGTGTAACTTGCCAGGTTTAACATTATGCCACTTGTTGTCACTAGGTGGCGGTACTGTTTTCACCAGGTGGCGCAAAAGTTAACTGAGCTGCAATTACAATTTCTTTCACAATGAAAGTGCTGCTAATACACTTGTGTGGCATTTATACCATTATAGATATTCCACATCATGTACATAGGAATATCATAAGTTATATACTTCTATATTCCATTTGTGTAATTTAGTTGTTTGGTGTGGAAAAACGTTTTGATCAAAACACCCCCAATCACTGCATACTTTATTACCTGAACTAGACTAGGCCACCCAGATCCTTTATACCACTGGAACAACCCTTCTACAAGTCGCCACTCAGTAATGTGTCTGTCTAACAGGATGGAAAAATTGATAAAACAATGCAAGGAGATGGTAACATACCTTGGTATAAACTCTGTATTATATTGGGAAATATGCTTTTGAAAGGATTTACCAGCCTAAATAATCCTGAGATACAGAGCAATGAAAGTGGCCTCGCTGAGTGCAACAGAAGTGCATTATATAACCTGGTAAATAGTACATCATTGAGAGGATCATAAGCGCATTATATAACCTGGTAAAAAGTGCAATGTTGAGAGTATCATAAGTGCATGCATAAATCTGTAGTCTGTAGAGCATTGTAACATCAAGTTATGACACTCACAACTGTTTACGTTTTCCACTAGTAAAGCACCGGGTCAGAATCAGGTCAAAAGTTCCAGGTTAGAATCAGGTCACGCACATCGGGTGGTATATTTTGCCAGATGCTATAAGAGGTGAAGAGGATTGTGATATCTATGTTAGGAAAGTGAAGGAATGGGAAAGTGATCGATATGTAAGAAGGGATGGTATTGAATGAAAGTTGAATGTATTTGTGTCTGTAGTTTGATTCACACGGATTCACACGGAATTATGGGACTAATTGTATATATATTATAAAACATATTGAACACATGCCATGTTCAGCATGGAATATTCAATATCCAAGTTTCTATAGCACAAGTCCCCATCTTTCCCATCATGCATTTGGTTTTTATAGATCATTTATGAAAGATATGATATTGGTGAAAACATTCTTGCAATTTTCAATAGAAACGTTGCCAAATATTTGTCAGACAATTTTCATTAGAATCCATCCCAGGACACACTGTAACAGCCATGCGCAGTATCACATGCAAATTACCCTACACTCTAAGAAATCAGCTGAAAATTCATCTGGATCCATGTAATTACTTGTTGTTTCCGGGTACGAACTGTAGTTTACATGGATTCAGCATGCATGCGTGGAATCCATGTAATAACTTGTAATCCCAAGCTGATTTTACACTGTTCCCGCACACTGTTCCCACTGTTCAGTCAACCATACTAAGGCCACCTGCAGTGGCTTTTGTTTTAGCAGAGCTATGTATAGCCAGAGACAGTCCATTACGTAATGGACTGTCTCTGGTATAGCCTTGTGCATGCACCAGTGATTTCTAGGTCAGCCCAACACTGGACTGCAGGTTTGAAAACACAACAATTTTTACCCTCAACCAGTGAGGTAGGACAATACAACTCACAGGACGGATTGTTTATGCACAGGTCCATTTGAGGAATATGGCAATACTTTCAGGTAAGTAATATATGTTTTGTATTTTATTGTACTTTGTGACCTTAGATATCTCAGTTTTGGCTCTCCCAATCAGGTGTACAGGCTAACTAAAAATTCCCGCTAGTCCGGCGGACTAGTGAACTTTATAGCTTACTAGGGTCGCTTACTAAGCCTAAGGGTCGCACATAACTCATACATACAATGTAGGCAAAGAACCCCGAAACATGCCTGTCACTAGGTTTCCTGGGTTATGCTAATCCCCTCCTTCCTAGTTTCCATGATATTATTTTACTAGATATAGAATAGAATAGAGAAATCTTTTATTCATCAAGGGTTTTTCAATTATTGTGACGAATAGGTTGACAGGCCTTTGGGTACCGTATAGGATTTATACCCTGATCTTCCCAAAATCTGACTGTCGTCCTCTCCCTGTCTAGCTCTGTCTTTAACCTAAATAAATGTAATTCTGGCTCATCACAGCTCGTTGAGTCATGGATTAGAAGAGAAACAAATAGGTTTCCTATTTGCAAATTGCTTAATTTGCCCCCGGCAGATTCCGGGACTGAATGGCCAAAAACCTGTATGGCCAAAAACTGCGGGGTCGCTATGGCCAAAAACCTCTATGGCCAAGTGCTAAATGCTGTTTTGACACCTTTGCTCGCCGCCTCCCGTCAAGGGGTGGCCGAGTGGGTGTGAAAGTTCCTTAAGTTAGAAATAAATATAAGGATGCTTGAATGCATTTTACTGATTTTCCGATGTAAAATTAAGGCTGTCAGCTATATCAATATTCGAACTAAGGAGTTACAAGCTTTAAACTACATAACTACCAGAACCGAAACGTTTTCACCATCTAACCAACTAGACTTTAATAGATCTGTTGATTTTTGATATTTTGTTTCCCAAATATCCAAATTGAAATTTCTTGCGCCATATGGATTTTCTTTTCGCTAGCTCGAGCCCAGCTACATTCCCTGAATAACCTAGAATAATGGGAGAGAGGAATGGTCCATTCTGGCATAAATGACTACTGTTTTGACATATTGGCTTTTGGCCATTCAGTCCCAATATTTTTATCCATTGGGTACCACCACACAGGTGTTAACGCTCGCCGGGGTGACAGTCCCCTCAGGGTGACAGTTGCACCTCTTTCCCTTCTCCCTCCCTACCCCCTCTCTCTCTTCCCTCTCCTACCACCATGGATTTTGTCGTACCCTGTAATTGTTTGTGTCTTAGGTATATATAATAATACTAATTGAAAGTGCATTTATATCATCAACTATAATCGAATTATTTCATAACCTATTTACATCTCTCACAGACACAGAATCTCTGAACACTTCAAGGCAGTAACACAGGACTCCCCTATACCCCGACACACCTTTAATTATGTAGGCTATCATATACCATTTCATATGTACATGTCTAGAAAAGTATACCTACCGCTTGAAGTGATCTGTATGCCTATTATTGTTTTTATATTTAGCTGAATAAAGGATCGTCGCAACAACGTTTCCAGCTACTAGCATGTACTAGGCCTAAACTAAACGTTAAGATGACAGGAGATAGGCCCTAGCTATTTAGATTTTAGGATTCGATTCTGTATCTCGTTACCTTTTTAATGGTAGGGGGTATACATCTAAATCTAAATCGGATTTAGGGCATGTTTTTGATAAATATCCATGATAATGAGCCATGCCGACTTCAAAAACGATCAGAAACAATAGTTTATGAACTGATTTAACTGTAGCCTGGCCATAGCTGACTATAACGTTCCACCTTTAATTACACCATTTTACGCTAGCCGTTTCATATCCATATTGCCACATAGCACCCACACCTAAAGGTGTAATAGACCGTTGACATACTGACTGGGAATGTCACATATCACCCACACCTAGCGTCGGGTGGAAAGGTGTCATACCCCGACGCAACACCTCCATGTTGACCGGAGGTGACAGAACGAAAGCAGTCAGTAGTCACACAGAAAAGCCGGGGGCCGTTTTCGCGTGGGGCCGTTTTGACTGGCATTCAGAGGTAGCCTAGAAGTTAATCCTAATTCCCTTTAACATAGCTCCAAAATATTTCTCACCTTTGATATAGTATATGAATTTTAATTTCCGATAGTAATTCCTTATGCTCACTTACATGATTACATTCGATTCAATATTTTATTTAATGATCTGCTAACATGCATTCTACAATGAATACAATGAATACAATTATCAATTATGTTTCAAACATTTTCGAAAGCTTTTCTAACCAACCTCTCCCTCCGAAGTGGCGGCCGCCGAGACGCCTGCTGCTTGGTGGCGCTACCCGTCATCCAGTTACTATGAGAGGTCACCAAGTGGTCCAGTTGGGCGACGTCAACATTACCTCCAATCTTGTGCTTTTCTCAAGTGTTGGTTATTATTATACGTCATTGTCACTTTCAATGTAGGCTAATATTTGATTTTAAGGATTAATATTCTAATTACTTATACATACATAGGCCTATTGATGAAGCCACTACCTGGAATTGTATATTATGAAACGCATAATGAAACAAGATTCTTACAAATTCCTAAATTCATTATCAAGGTTCTTTTGGAATTATAGCATACCTCATTTATGCATATACCTGCATTGAAATGTAACAACTGTGGATGCATTGCACCAAATATAGCTGTATTTTATTCTTTACAGAAGCCGGTATGAAGAAGTACACCAACAAAAAATGATGAACCAAATTGATGAAATGATGATTTTCTGAGGGTAAATAAAAAATCCCCGAATAAGAATATATAGTGAGGATAAAAGGGTTTTACATGGGTCTACTGTAATTTCGAGCCGGGTTCTACATGGATTCAGAGTAAATTTTTACACGGATCTACTGTAATTTCGAGCCGGGTTTTACATGGATTCAGAGTAAATTTTTACACGGATCTACTGTAATTTCGAGCTGGGTTTTACATGGATTCAGAGTAAATTTTTACACGGATCTACTGTAATTTCGAGCCGGGTTTTACAAGGATTCAGAGTAAGTTTTTACACGGCGTTAGCTGATAATTACGCGGGAACAGGACAATAAAGCTACATGAATTTTACATGGGATCCATGTAATTTTACACGAAAATGTAATTTTACCGGGAAAAACCGTCATCCAAAAACGCAGTGGAATCCGTGTAAAATTACACGGATTTGACTGAAGGACCGCTTACAGTGTATTGTGAGTTCACCTTTTTGTCACTAACCAAACGGCGATGGAATAACGTTTTCTCATTTACGCAACGCTAGTAATAGGGGAGTTGCATGTGCCACTGCGCATGTCTGGTACAGTGCATCATGGGATGGATTTTGATGAAATCTGACATACGAATATTTGGGAACATTTTAATAAAAAAAAATGCAAGAATGTTTTCACCAATATCTGAGCGTGTCTAAATGATCTATGAAAGCCAAATGCATGATGGGAAAGATGGGGACTTATGTCATGGAAACATGTATAACACATGGACATTGACATTAGAACATTGATAAATATCACATGCTGAACATGGCATGATTTCTATAGATTTTATACTGTACCATTAGTCCCATAATGCCATGCAAATCAGGATTCAAAATGGCGGCTATGCAACTCCCCTATTAGTAAGATAATATTATGTGATCCGTTTTAGGAAAATAAGTCGCAAAATATGGATTCTGAGATGTCACCATATTTGAAAAGAGGAGATCTAGGTGATTCTTATAATAATAAACACTAGGAAATCTAATAATGAGTGTTTCCATATTTTAAGTTTGATATTTTTATTTTTGAAAAAAAAAGTTCCTAAAGCCTTCCTAAAGGGATTATAATGACATGTTATGGTCATAATGGGATTTCTCTCGACACCTAATTAGTGTTTCCATATTTTAAGTTTGAAATTTTTATTTTTGAAAAAGAATGTTTGCAATATTTCTGGATGGGTATAATTACCAGTAAAGTAACTATAAATATATCCCATACTAAGACCTTCAAAACGCAAAGATATATTTAATACAATGTCCCGGAATTTGTTACATGGATTCATATGACAATAAGTGCTAACCCCTCTAAAAACCAGAAAATTTCAATGAAGAGATCGCGTCAATTGTGCGACTTCATTGTCACTCATTTTCCCTGAAAAAAACCCATCACATATTGATTCAGAACAGTACATAAAACATACCTTGACGAATGTGCCACATTTGAGTAAATCAGTTATTGGCACTGAAGCCATCTTAGGTCCATCGACGCCCCTGTGGAAGGAGATGGCGTATGATTTGAAGACGACCTCATAGGAAGGCTCAGTGGTGGAGAGAGGTGCCACCACAGAGAGGAGGACTTTAGCTTCGCTACAGGCCGAGACGGAGAGTGTAACATAAGGCTGGTCCAGGATCAGGTTTGTCCTCTCATAAGTTGGGATGTTGCTACTAAAGCAGTGAACTGTCAACTGTTCTGGCTCTGGAAGAATGGGGAAAATAATAATCTAATTTTATATATGGGTCAGATTTTCTGAAAATGTACAATTGGCACATTTAGTTTTCCCCCCGCCGGAAACGAGGTGAAGAATGATCCCACAGACATGCACTAAGGTTAGTTCGAGATTTATTTGACCTCTTACAAACGATTTTAAACATATATTAGATTGCTTTTAATTACGGTAACTTGATGCGAGAGAAACACGGCAAGGGAGCTGCATCGTTCCAGTGGCGCTTGAGTTTCACAATAACCAATGAAAACGCAGAAGGATAAACTGGGTCATCTGTTTCTTCCCTAGGGAGGACTGAAACATATTTCTTCCCGCTCACTTGCATATAGCGAGCCTATACAAACTCTATGGACACTCGAGTCTGCGAGTAGCTTTTTCAGTGTTAATATTGCGCTCGCAGATTGTTATGCAATGGGGACATTGTTAGAAAGAGATCTTGTGAACAAATCATTTTTAAATGATAACAATTTTGTGACTTGTGACTCATTGTCCTGTGACACATCACATATGAGGAAATAGACGATTATTATCATCATTATATCCTTATCTTACCCTTGTGTGTACGTCGATAATAGGAGGAATGAGGTGAGAAACAGCTAGGCTATAGCTCCCTGATCCTCGTCAATAGTTCACCTTTATATTCACACTGCATGGTTAAATACAGTATTAATAGAAAATACATTACATATAAGAAGGGCCATAATTGTGATCCGTTTTTAGGAAAATGAGACATAAGTCGCAAAAAATGGATTTTGAGATATCACCATATTTGAAAAGAGGATCAAGCCGATTCCAATGATAGTAAACACTAGGATACCTAAAAGGTAGTTCTATATTTTTAGTTTGATATTTTTATTTTTGAAAAAAAAGTTTGCAATATTTCTGGATGGGTAAAGTAAAGTAAACTAACTAAATATACTCCATACGAAGGCCTTCAAAACACAAGAATATATTTAATACAGTGTCCCGAAATTTCTTACATGGATTTATATGACTATAAGTGCTAAACCCTCTGAAAATCAGAACATTTCAATAAAGGGATGTTGTGTAAAAGCACTTTGAATATATCAATTATGCGACTTGTGACTCATTTTCCTGGAACACATCACATATTTCTTACCTTGGTGTTGTGCGTATACCGATCCTAGCCGTGCGTACCATAGCAGCAGGAGTATTGGGGGATATGTCCACATGATGCTTGTCATCGTATCCACACCATTGTCAGTAATGGGTGAGGGACATCGTCAAGTTCCTTTATTTAATCATTAAAACTCATTTATTGATTAAGTTTATCCGGGACCGAGATTGTGGCTGTATGCATACATGGGCGGTAGACGTTAAAGCAGCGTTTACTGCTAACCTAAAATCTATTTTATTTTCTCATTTAAAAAAATTGATCCTCAGGACTGTAGATTGGAAGATTTGAGTGTGAACAAAACAATTTGCCATTTGATCGGCGTAACATCCGTTTTTATCGAAATTTGTATTAATTTAGTCTTTAATTTTGCTGTTCTACACTGACCATTTTGATTAAACTGGGTTAGTAATCGGATTTGCTAGACTTTGATATACCAATTTAGCCATGCAGTGATATCCTAAAAGAATTATCAACGATTCCCTAAGGTGAAGAAAATAAAAAAAAAAACTCTATAAAAAATAGTGTTATTTTGATGTTCACTGAAATTAATATATTTAGACTGTATTTG
Source organism: Sthenelais limicola (assembly GCA_942159475.1). NCBI lineage: Eukaryota > Metazoa > Annelida > Polychaeta > Phyllodocida > Sigalionidae > Sthenelais > Sthenelais limicola. Next base: position 20,017,264 of record OW804096.1, on the reverse strand, counting down.
TTGTTGTACTTTCAAGATCGGAAGTTAATGATTTTCTGAAGGACTTGTGATGCATAGGCCACACTATAGAACACATCATTTTTCACTGAAATTCGCTGGTTATCCCACTTTAATTATATAGCGGAGATAGGAGCGAGGGGAGATAGGAGGAGGAGGAGGAGGAGGAGGAGGAGGAGCTGGATGATGAACTGTTGCAATCTGGAAAATTATTCTATTTCATTAATTTTCATTTATCTATTAATTGAACCGTTTTTCTATCTGAGTTAAAAATGGCGATCCTTCCGCAATACGCCTTAATTTTGGCTTCATTCTTCGATCTATTGGATTATTTACTGAGCAGTCTAGGCCCAAAGTTAAGAGAACGAGACCTTCGAATGGAGGGAAAGCCTCTGGCGTCAAACCGCAAAGTGGCATTATAATCCCATTAATACCATAAAATGTCCACAATGTCATCATAATCCCATTAGAACGCCTAGGCCTATGCCAGGAAACCGATTAGTGAAGTAGGTGTCCAATCACTGACATACCATTCACTGACATCCCAGTCCAGGCCTCTCGGATCAGATGCAAAATGATATTCAGTGATTGGACGCCTACTGCGCTAATGGTTTTCCCGGTATTGGAATAGGCATCCAAATAATGGTAGCTATTTTAATGGCAATTTGCGGTTTTGAGCAAGAGACTTTCCCTCCGTTTGGAGGGACCCTCCCAGCTCTGGGCCTAGACTGACCCACCCCTGGAACATTGCTCTATCCATCCCCACTATAATGATGTAGTATACATGGGTCTTGTCATGAAAAGTGTACACTTGGGGCAGGTCAAAATAATTACAAAAGCCATTATAATATAGTTTATGGCAGGGTAATTATAGAGCAGCGATTTCTCTCTGATGTTGAGGTGTGGAAGAAGGCATATTCCATTAGTCCCTGTTAATCAGTTCACATCCCCATAAAAAAACTCCCTCGAACCAATTATGGGGGAAGTTCCTCCTGTCTTAGATTTAATCCTCTCCCCTCCAGGTCATATTAGCACATATCAAGTAGGCAACATTTAATGGCACTTAAAATCATAAAATGGCTCTTAAAATGACCAAAGGATGTGGTCTTTTCCCCTCTTCCATCTCCCCCCTTCCCCCTTCCCTATAAAGGAAAGGAGCGCTAAACTATAGCTGTAGAACTTTCTGCGGACCTCTCTGGATAAGCATGAAATACAAAGATAAAAGTAAAAAAAGAGACAGATTGATGACCTCAGCCTTATTATGGATTGAATAACTTAAAGCTATATTCTCAGCTAATACGACAAGTAAAGTCTTACCAAATTTACTCATATTATGACTTATTAATAGCATATAATTATATAATAAATCAGTTAACTAACTCGTTGGTTTCGGTCACCAACATACTTGTTGTTACGCAGCTTGTGCAGTATAGGACTACACACTCCTTCAACCAACTTGTTACTAAACCTGTATGTATTTATTCTGCCACTATTGTGTTTATAGAAGACCTGGAATTAAGTTGAATCGGACGAGAACTGCAGTCGGTGAGCGATAATAAGTCTGATCATCGCAGGAAAGGGTCCTCCAAATACAAATGAGGACGTTTAAAGGCAAACGCTACTATCTAGTGGAAAATGAAAATAAATGTCATTTTTCTGAAACTTTGGTATTTGATTCTTGAACTGTTTCTGGTCATAAAGATGGAAAAAAATCAATGGGTCGCCGTGCTCATTTTTGAATTACAGGGCTTCAAAATTTGGTATCTCAAAAGAACCAATGAGAACCAAAATGGGGGCTCATTTTGCAGTACTTCGAATTCATAGTTCATATTTGCTATTTATATTCACTCAATTTAAGTAAAATTAATAGATGTGGAGAGAGTATTATTTGGCCAATAATTCTATGCCTCTTTTTTATAGATTGCATTGGTATTTTTATTCTGAAAACAACAAATACCTGATGCAAATTTTAAATTAAAAACTAGAAAAAACCCACTATTTTTTATTATTTTTATAAAAACAATTTTATTTTTCTCCCCATCGAAAATAAATGTCATTTTTCTGATATTTTAATATATGATTCTTGAAGTATGTGTGTTCATGAAACTGAAAAAAAAATAATGGGTCGCCATGCTACTTTCTGAATTACAGGGCTTTGAAACATGGCTGACAACCCAAAAATGCTTTCAACGTGTTCTATATTTCCTAAACATGTCTATTTCAGACACCTACAATTATTTTTTGAATGCGATGACATACACTTTTTTCCCTATACATATTTAGAATATTACCTGCACTATATGTGTAGAAAAATTTGGTACATTAGGAGTTTTCGTTTTTGTTTTATTCCCAAAACCGTGAATGAAAAATGCAGCATTTCCCCATAGTCTTGTATACTAAATGGGTACAACTGAGAGTACCTACAGCTACTTCTGTTCCCAAACATGTCTACTTTAGACAGCTACAATTATTTTTTCAACGCGATGACATATATGTTTTTTCCTTTTGATATGTAGTATATAACCTGTACTATATGTGTAGAAAATTTTGGAACAGTAGGAGTAGCCATTAATGGTTTATTTTATGCTATAAAATGTGAAAAAATGGGCCGTTTCTCCATAGACTGCAATACTAAAGGCATAGTGCGTAAAATGCCCGTATATTTGGTACATGGAAAAGGGGGGCGTGGCAGTGAATAGTAGCGTTTGCCTTTAAGAAGCTAAAAACAACTTGACAAAATCCCCTAAAGTGTTGTTCAAATGACGTTTAGAGGGGTTGGAAAAGAATGGAACAAAAAGTAGAAAAAATTGACTTGTCAGTTTTATTTTTTTTAAATTTTTGTTGACCTTTGTGGACTGACTGTTTACATGTATGTTGTGTAATTTCTGGTTTTATGTTGGCCAGAAATACAAAAAAAAAAAAGGAGATGCGAGAGATTTGTAATCTTATTGTAGGTCTTATACCGCTAATAAGTATACTTGAAGCAATATTAAACAGAGGTAATATATTTTGATGTAACGCTATTAAATAACTTTATATTCTCCACTTGAAAAGTATCGCAAAATTGTGGAGAAATGTGAGTGCAGCTCTAAGTACAATATGGGTGAGATTTTCAGAAAATGTACAATTTGCCTTCACCATTCCTCTTAAATAACCCAGATTTAAGACAAAAATAAGCTTCAAAATGCAGTTTAACATAACAAATTTATACTTACTTTGAATCAGTGCGATACCAAATATACTCAGATATACCCGGTATTCTTCATTTGTCAGCCTAATTTAGGAGAATTTACTAAATGTGTAGAGCTGTCAATTGTACATTTTCTGAAAATCTGACCCGTATACAGGTTTTACTGCCCCCCACCCCCACCCCGGGGACAGTCCATAATCTGCAGCCACTGCGTGTCATAAGACGCCTCCCATTCCTCTGATAACAAAAGTGTCTATTACTCAGATAAGGATATCAATAGTTTATCAGTTCAAGTGGTGTACAACAAGGTCAGAATATGAGATGTGTTCCAGGGAAATGAGTCACAAGTCACAAAATTGATATTTCTCAATGTTTTATTTACACGATGTATTAGAGGGAATGTTTTGGATGCTTAACGCTTGTTGAGACATAAATACATGTACCAAATTTCAGGACAGTGTATTAAATATATCTATGTATTACAAAGGTCATCTTATCGAGTATATTTATAACTACTTTACTAGTAAATGTCTATACCCAGATATATTGCAAACTTTTTTTCAAAAAATACAAAAATCAGACTTAAAATATAGATATCTGTTTACTATCATTGGAATCGGCTTGATCTCCTCTTTTCAAATATGGTGATATCTCAAAATCCCTATTTTGTGACTTATGACTCATTGTCCTAAAGCAGATTACATATAGCAAATAATATTATAGGCACCGCAGGCAAGTTTCTCCAAAATTTTACTCATGTAATGTCACAGACAAATTATTCTACGGTCTAGGCCATAATTCATAGTTAGGTTGTGTCCCTTCAAACGAAGGGAACGCCTCGATTATTTACTGAGAAGTCTATACCCAAAGTTGAGTGTCCTTTCGAACAGAAGGAAAGCCTCTCATCTCAAACCGCAGTGGCATCATAAACCCATTAAGACTGCAAAATATTAAGTTAGCTCATTCAAACGAGCTAACAAAAAGACATCATAAATATGGAAGCTTTACTCTAATTCAGGTCATTGCCACAGAGTTCTCTTAATAAAGTAATCACATGAACTCTTCATTCTATCCCAAGTCCTGCCAATCAAGGGAAAGGCTATGTAAATTGATAGAATAGTTGAACCACCCTAGACACAGCACCAAGCAGAATAGTATGGTAAATCCTATCAGCTTTGGTCTTGACAAACAAGAAAAGCTTAAGGTTTAAGTGGTTTAATCGTATAGCATATCTTTTTGCGTCAATGGTCAAAAGCCTCAATTTTTTTTAAAAATAGCGTAGTTGGAGGAAATATCGCTTGTATAGTGGGGATCCCGATAGTTATAGTTGAGGTAGTTTTAATAGTGAGGAAAAATCCCAAAAGTATTGGTTTTTTGGGTAATCTTTATTATTACTAGCTTTCGAGCGTTATTTGCTCTTCATTAGGTGAAGTTACAATGATTCGGTTGGGCTTAAGTGTAAAAAGATGTAGTACGAGTCATGGTTTATAATGGCTGCCCGCACAGAATGGTTTTGGCGTGATGCAGTGAATAAACATGTTGTTTTGTCAATTAATTAGTTGGGTTCGTTAGGCAGGTGGAATATGTTACATTTATCACAGTGGATGATTAAAACATTTTTTTTTTAAAAATGGAGAAAAAAGTAGAGCGAGAGTGGTCACCAGCCATGCATACATGCAGACCTGTGCAAACGGCCATAGGTCTGCATGTATGCACAGTACTGCATGTATACACAGTATCGCACCCAGACTCAACCCATGACCACTGAGTTGAGGCAGGTTTGATAGAGATCTTACAGGATGTAGCTAGATTGATCTAACTTTCTCCATTTCACCCATCTCTTTCCTGTCTGTCCCCAAAAAGTCTGTCCAAAAAAAGTGTCTAACAAAAAGTTTGTCGAAAAAAAGTTGGCCGGAAAAAAAAGTTAGCGGAAAAAGTTAGTTGAAAAAAACTTGACCTTGAAAAAATGCTCAACAATGAGTTCTTATTACTAACTCGGAATACAGTTAGTTGAGAATACCTAACCAGACCCCCACCACCACCACCACTTTCCTTTGAAGCGGGCGGGTCGTCGTCACATGTGAAATAACCTCCGTTGTATATATTTCCGATAGTAAAAGAGCGGGAACGTCTAAACCTAAAACGTCAACAGCCCCTCCCGCTCTAATAATGATGTCTTGCTGTATAAAAATGTTGAATAATAAAAGAATGGAACTGGGTGCTAATAATTGGATATTTATGTACTCAAATACATATCTTAACATTATTATTTTAGTTTTGAAGTTCCTTCTACCTATTAATATTGAAAAATAACTTTTTTTCATTCTGATTCCCCATAAAGTATATATAAGCTAAAAGAAAAAACAAATTTGACTTTTTATTGTACATGTACAGTAACAGTATTTTATTGCACCCCTCATACAGCATGGGCATTTAATAATGTAGAACCAGGATCTTGGCTGCCTTATCAAGCAACCAATTAACAAAATGACTATGTCTTGCCAGCAATTTAAAAAGTGGCAGAATGGGTTTTTTTCTCAGTAGCAGGATAAAGTATTTGGTAATAATCTTTCTGCGTTTTAAGTGAATGAAACATCAACTTGTTATAATTACATGTAAATCATTGGCAATATCAGACATTCATCACTCTATCCACTTCCCAGTACACCACAGATATATAGTATGGCCAGTGGAAGTAATGTAATAGAAAATAGAGCTTGGCATGGGTTCTCAAAAAATTATCGGGCGACATCCCATAAGCATCAGGTTTGATAACTGCTCACATATATCTACACAGCGTTCCATTCTTGGCATACAATATGCCCGTAGCAAACAAAATTGAAAAATAAACCTTTTGATTCTGACTCAATATAAAGTAAAAGTTAAATGAAAAACATAATGTATGTGTACAAAATGATTCTTATTGCATCCCTCATACAGCATCTGTATTGCACCTATTATACAGTACAGGTGTGTAATAATGTATGTTTATTGCACGCTCTGTATTGCACCTATTATACAGTACAGGTGTGTAATAATGTATGTTTATTGCACCCTCTGCATTGCAGCATGGCCTGATCCAAGTTGGAACAGTTAAAATGTGAGTAAGGTGGCTACTCCGTTGCACTCCGACATATCTTCAGTAGCATTATTTACATTTATTTTCCTCGGGTGGAAGTATAACTACTGTTTTTTTTGTTCTGCAATGTTTTTGTATTTAGGGCTGCTTTGTTTGTATATTTGGTTTTATCTTTTTAACAAAACTAGCTCCCTTAAAGTCTGGGAGGAGGAAGTGAAATGCCAGTCTGGTTATCTAAGGTTATCAGAATATCCAGATTGTAATTTTTCAATGGTTGAATAAAGACATAGGCTCGTATTTTCTTCATTTTTTAACAATTTGAGAAACATCTGAGATGCATCGGAGTTGACAAACCACCCATATGAATGAACACAAGCAATTGCTCAAACAATAATGTGAAAAGGCACATAAAATCTTATATGTAACAAGAGAGGCAGCGCAAGTGATGACTGACTGAACTCAAGTAAGTGGTATCATTATAAACAATTGACTAACTTCTCTAAATAAAACTAAATAATAGCTATAGTCTATCCGTAAAGTAGTTGACACAGGACTCCTTTGTACCTTTGAGAAGAGAGAAAGGTGTGGGACTTTTGACTTCAAACCTTTGCCCCCGAGGCGCAATTTGCAATTGACCATGGCCAAATATACATCTGTATTGTATTGCTCTGCCTGTTTCATGTGCAGCAGCTGTTGTTTTGCTTTGAAGAGCTGGTTATACTGGCTCTGTTTCCCCATGGTTGATTGCAAAGGGCGGCTTGTTGGGCAAAGGGTTGATATAAGATCCTTATCATAAATAGAAGTAAAAAATCCCCAACTTTTTCCTTTTCTTAAAGGAACTAAGGAATCCTGTGTCAACTATATTTTGGACAGACTATAGCTGCAGCAGGTGGACTCACAGGTGACCACCTGTATAACAATTTACAGCGATATCACTAATAATAAGATATGTTCTGTAGAGGGCATCAAGTGGCAGGTAGAGGTCTTCATTATTCAAAGTAACATTTACAGTTAATCAAAACATTGTAGTATAACAGGATGTGACTCGTAGAACTATAGCTGCCCCCATAGCTCACAGCCTTCACAGGGAAAGCCAAGGGTCCAGGGGTCGATTCCCGGTCGAAAGAAAGTTATTTTTGGTGGGGTAACTATACTTTTCTTAATTCTCCAACAAATACCGAATGCGACACAGATTTGGAAGGCCAATGACTAATTGTTACAGTATAGACCAAGAGGTTTTTGATTAGACCAAAAATATCCATGTATGAAACATTGACTTGAAAGGTCAACTATGTCATAGGCGACTATGTCACACACTGTACGGTAATAGACATGGACTTTAGGCTATCAAACTGTACTTGGGTCAGATTTTCAGAAAATGTCACTTTCACCAATCTTTTCAAATAACCCAAATTTCAGACAAAAATAAAGTTTAAAATACAGTTCAAACTAGCCAAACGGGTTGCGAGAATCAATGCAATGCCGAATATTCTCGAATTTACCTATTATTGACCAAATTGCAGCGTAATTTAGCAGAATTTACTAAATGTGTACAGCTGCCAATTGTACATTTTCTGAAAATCTGATCCACATACACATGAAAGTTAACAACCAGGACAAAGTGACAGGAAGCAAGTGAAAATAGGTGCATGTAAATAAATCCTGTCCAGGAATTTCAGTGTACACGGAAATGGGACATCTGGAATAGGATTTGGTTTTAGATGAAGAAAAGACCAAAGTAATCTCTTCATTATTTAAGTGACTTTCCGATTAGGAGAGAATAAAACACAAATTAAAAAACTTTTTGGCCAATGTTAGATGAGAATGTTGCTTTAACAATACATATGACTATATAATACTTGTTTTGTATCAACCTTATGAAGCTTATGTATACCACAGAACTCTTTGACCATCCTTTTATGGCTTTTGATGTCGATTTTGACAAGAAGACTTAAAGAGGAATGAAAATATTCAATCTATTGACCATGATAAGCAATTGATTATTGAATATGTTTGTCTCTCTTTGTGTGTATGGCTGGAAGTATAAGTACAACAGTGGACAAAGTTTCCATTACTGCAGAACCTCACTATATTATTGCTTTAAGCTGATGACCACATCCAACACATGAGTTATCCCGGCAGTAAGTGTAGTAATCCTGCTCTGATTGAAGCTTAATGACTGTCACTGAGGAAATATACTAACACATACATACATCTTATACATAGATTTCACATGACGTCACCCGGGTGGCTGGGGAACCATATTGGCCACCATTACTGGGGTCAACGCTTTCCTTGCCGTCTATGGCGTGGTTATCAAAACAAAGTTGATTAACCTCCCAATAGCGGATACTTGAATAATACTACACTAAAGAAAGATAATCTAACCTATCAAGAAGGGTTTGTTTAGGCACATTAAAACTGGTTAAGGTTAAAAGAGCCAGAGAAACGGTAGTTTCAAGTATCGCAAAATACATAGACATCTAACAAGCCCCCAGCAATGGCGACGGCCGTGACGTCAGTGGAATCTATGTATACAGCCCCTTCAGTGTTAAAGACTTTCCTATTACACCATCCATTGCATGTGGTTGAGCTCGTCAGAACATGTACAACCAGCCAATCTACACATTTAGTAAATACAGTTTAAATGAAATATTATAAATACTGGGCATATCTAGGTATGTTTGGTGTTGTGTTGGTTCAAACAATGAGTTCAATGAAATGAATCTGTATTTTAAAGCTCATTTCTGTCTTAAATTTGGGTTATTTGTGATGATTAGTGAAGGCGAATTGTACATTTTCTGGCGACTTGACCCATGTAAAGCTTGAGCCTATAGGATGCTATTTCAGAATTTCTCAAAAAAGCTCAAAACACAAGGAACCTCTGCTCAGTATTAATACACATGATATGAATGATAACAATGTCTCTATAGTTTATACAACACTTGGTTCATTGTCCAGGCATACATAATGTTTAGTCAATGCCTGGCTCAGGAAAAGTTATATACGCCCTAATGTTGACCAAATGGAATAGAGCCCTCGCTCCTGAGACCAAAGACCGTATGACCCGCTGCCTCTGGCATTCGGCATATATAAACCACACCATCCTTGCGGCTCCAGTTGGCCAAGACCTATATCATTAAAATAGCATAACAACGCGTCAAATAATTTCCATAAAATTGAAAATAATTACCAATTACTAAATAGAATAATTGATCAGCCCTTGGTAAATAATTCATTATAGCTGATGTACACCTCAATCAAACAATGACAGAGCTGTGAGGCCATAACTATAAAAGCAACAAAACATGAAACAATATCTCAAGATATCTCAGGTACCTCCATATTCAAGCATATCCTGGATATCCACCCTCCTTATTTTGATTCTCAGACATTAAAAACCTTCACATTTATTCTAAATACAGCAATAAATGATGAAGTAATATTGACATCATAATCTCATTTAGATATAACATAGGAGGAACATATATGATCATTGGCAATTTAGCAAGTGGTAGAATCACATTTAAACTAAACTGCTAAAGCTCTCACCACCAGTGGAACCATTGTTATACTCTAATTCTCACACCAATGTTTCATTCCAGTATCAAGTCTCACAACTCCATAAAAACAGTGGCTCAGTTTGCCACAGAGAATTACAAATAAACCATACATATTTGATTGGATAATTATGCATCATTGTATTTAACATTACCATGGATATTATTTACTACTACTCGGTCAATTGAAAAATACATCTGGGGACCCAGTCAAAAAAAAATTCAAACAAACACAAATATTGGTCGACAGCACTAAGCAGCCGCTGTGACCTCAAAATCAATTTCTCCACCTTGAAACCGTCGTGATTTCCCAAATGGTGGCATGTGGTATCTGTTTTATATGATACAGTATACATGACTAGTCTATGCTATGTATTGGATATATTCCCTCTTATTATCATAATTATTCATTTAATGTAAAATGTATGTCAGAGAAAAATAAGCACTATATATTTGGGTAGAAACTGTAGTATTGCTGTCAGGAAAGACAGGGCAGCAGTGAAAACTGGTCTTGGCAGGAAGTGGTTGTATTCAGGTTCCACTACACAATATTCTATTCATCCAAATGTTCCAATACTTGAGTCTAAGCCATAGTTTGGGTAAGCACAACATGTGTAGTTATACCTAGACTTGACATCACCAGAAAACACACATCTAGACTTATCTGAGAATATCTTATTGAACATTTGGTAAGAAATTCATCAGAATCACATGAAAGAATAATACAATTCTTATCAAAATTATTATTAAAGCTGAATCAGGGTCCAAGAGACATAACGTCTGTAACTCTATGCCATTTCCCAGTGATCTGAGTAATCTTTTAGCCAGCCAGCAAATGACAATACAAAAAGAATTGAAATACACCGGGATTTGTTACTCCTTCGAATGCCAAGCATGATTTTAATTACATTTTAGGAGGAATTACCAAGAAATTCCAGGAGTGTGAATTTTCAAAATTTCACAACAAAGACTGATTGTATTCTAGGTCCACAATACTTTCTCAAAATGCATGAATGCTCTTGACAATTGTAGTAGAGTGGGCTTTAGACACAGGGGCTAAGTCAGGTGTACTTGGTTTTGTATGTGTTAATGTAAGTCAGTTTCCATATATGGGTCAGATTTTCAGAGAACGTACAATTGGCAGTTCAATATATTTTGTCAATTCTGCTAAATTGGACTGAAAAATCGTCAACACTAGGTATATATGAGTGTATTTGGTATTGCCCTGATTCAAACAGTCTGTTTGGTTATGTTGAACTGTATTTTGAACCTGATTTTGTCTTAAATTTGGGTTATTTGAGACAATTGATCAAGGTGAATTGTACATTTTCTAAAAAATCTGACCCATATACACAGATAAATTACAATGTACATAGTAAGGAAGAACCTAACAGAGATAGAACTGACACCAAATCTTGGCCAGAAAACATCCATAAACAAGATTTATCTTTCCTTATTTAGAATCTATTGACAAGAACGGACTATTTCAATTCAGTAAAATTGAAATATCCGTCTAAAAGGAATAAATTCTTAACATAAACTATGTGTAACTTGTCAATAAAATGTTCTACGACTTTTTGTAGACCGCTCTTAGGCTGAAATCTTGTCTAATTTCATGAATAAAGACCCAGTGTTGGAGAGAAAACAAAAGAAAAAAGAAAAAAAAAGTTCTAGGTTGTCAGTGAGGGCCAGTCCTGTATTGTTAGTATAGAGATGGTCTGAAGTTGGTGTGTAGTATCTCTATGCTGGGTTCACCTACTTGTACATGTTATAGAAGGATTTACCTAGAGGAATACAGGCTACGTTTCACTCTACTGTTAACCATTCATAACCTTCCCAATCAAAGCAGAATTCAACCCACAGGAGCCAAGGGCTAAAACCTCATGGACAAATTATGTAAACAGAAGAAGTTGCTATATGTGTTTATGTTCATATATTACAATCTCTGATGACATGAGGACGATTACCCCCCCCCCCCCCCCAATAAAAAGGATAACAACTAAAAACAAAATATTTGAAGACTATTAGAACAAATACTATGAGTATTAATCATGGTACATTTGTACCCAACAAAGCTATAACCTTCCCCACAGTAGTATTTTATAGTTTACATGAAGGTAGCAGGACCTTATATACTGTGACTTATTCTCCCACAATATCTATTTCACCCTTACCATTGCATCCAGCGGCATGAAAGCCTTGATGAGTTTAAACACTGACTGGGGTGACCTTAGACTGACCTAGAAAACCTTTGAAAAGTTAGAGGAAGCTTGTCCCAACATATCGGCCATAGGGACTGTACTGAGATAGAAATAAGTTTATCTGAAATGAATAAAGCATCTGCTTTCCTCTCTCTGTGTGTCCATAGAACCCATGAGTGAGTGAGTTACGGGGGTTTACGGTGCAGCCATGGCGGTGTGTGGACCCCCCATCCTCCCTAGCCTTACTCTACTCTCCACACCCTGCCACAATAAGCCTAAGTGTCATGGTGGCAGCGGGCAAATTAATGTAAATTAGTCACGCACTTGTACCTATATGTGGACCAGAATAAACAGTCCCCATAGACTTAGCATTGCGGGTGGCAAAAGGCTTAAAGACATAAGTGAAATGTTTTTGTCCCTGTTGATGGATATCTGGCTGTCAGAATTCTTAAGATTTCTTAAAATGATGAAAGAACAATTAAGTCTGCAATGCTGAGCCTATGGGAGATTTTGCGCGATGTGTCCACACATCAAAAGAACGATGACGTGGACCCAAGCATTGACCCTGCTACTAATGGGGCAGGGCCTTGTGCATAGTAACTCAGTGTGGAGTAGAGGGCCTGCCTAGGGAGGATGGGAACCCATGAACAAGCCAATGGTGGACGAAGCGGAGTAAGGACGAAGGGGAGGACGAAGAGAAGGACAAGCAAAGAGGAGATATTTACTGACTAGAGCTAGAAATTGTACCATAGTTTATACACAACTTGTCTAGACGACACAGCTACATGTAAAGGGTATAGCGTCCGCTCAACAACAAGCCGTTAGTCTACAAGTGCAGGCATTTGTAAATGTGCATTGTCAAAATTGTAAGAAGCTTGAGTTTCGATATGTATAAAATTACTGAGAAGATAGCAATGTTTCCTGCTGCCCACTGCAGATGAAATAATCCCAGTAGAAGAGTTTGTCTCTTCCCATGTCAAAGGAAGTGATTATAAAAGAGAAAAGACCTTAGAAACACCTCACACACAATATACATATATGTATTATAGATATATCAGAATAACATGATGAAAATGACTACAACTAATCTCTCCTTATGATACACTGCCACTATAGCACGAGTGTAAGTCACACTTACAGACATTTCCATATAACCTGGTGGCAATGACCCCCCACCCAAACCCCACCCCACTGCCTTCTATAGTGCATTAACAGATTAGGAGCACCAGATTATATGAAATACACTGTACACTCATACAATCCCGTAATGAAGTCAATATATAGCTACGAGTATTTCACCTCAAGTCTAGGCTCAAAGCCTCTCAGATCAGATAAAAATGTCAGTGATAGGACACCTACTGCGCTAATGGCTTTCATGGCCTGCAAGTAGGCGTCTTAATGGGATTATAATTGCGGTTTAGAGCCAGAGGCTTTCCCTTAGTTTGGAGGGACTCTCTCAGCTCTGAGCCTAGACTGTAATTGGATCTTCACTCTGTGGTTCAAGCACATAAGTCTACACTGACCATGAGTCAGTAATGGTTGCTAATGACAAGCCTCGCCCAGTAAGGCATTCACTACAGTATAATAGGCTCAGGATCAGAAGGCTAGGAATAACACTCCTCGAGTCACAAGCTCTATCAGTAAGAAAGTATTAGCCTTTAAGTTTCCAGACTTCAAGGTTTGATATTTGAAAAGCTTGTGTGACACCCCAAGTTGTGGAATAAGTTACGGTACAGTTCCTCTGCTGCTCTAACGGTCCACACTAACGTTACGTTTGATTAAAGTTACGTTTGATTAAAGTTGCGTTTGATTAATGTTGCGTTTGATCAATGTTGCTTTTGATTAACGTTATGTTTGATTTCATTTGGCCACAACAAGTGTGAACTAATCCAATTTTAGCGCCAAAGATGTGTATTAGGTTGAAAGTTGCACAGCCTGAACAGCTGAACATAAGGAAATCGCGGCACGTTTCCTCTTACCATACACCTAGCTTTGGCTAGACATACGCTAGTTTTTGTCAACGCTATAGTGTGGGTCGTTAGCACACCAGTGGACACCCCAACTTTAGGCCCTGTTCAGGCCAACTTTACTGGTCATTCATGGACCAACCTAGCCCCTGACTACAGCCTGCTACACACCACATATAGCTACACATGCCTTACTGGAGGAGACTAAACCAGGTGTGCTGTTCCACCCATACTGGCCCCCCACCCTCTCTACCATGCAGTCTTGTTCCACCCATACTGGCCCACCCTCTACACCATGCAGTCTTGCTCCACCCACACTGGCCCCACCCTCTACACCATGCAGTCTACACCTGTCATATCATGCTCCACCTTTATTTTACACTGGGAGGAGCCCTGCAAGTATGGTCAATGTTCCGCCTAGTGGATGGCTCTTAGTCTGCACTGTAACACAGTTCAACTCACAGGCCCATCAAGTACATGGGAATAGACCTTCACCAAAGATTCACAAATGTACATGGGGCCTCTTCTCACAACTTTGATACTTGATGAACATGATCGACCATTTAGGCTGACTGACTTCCGTACATTTGACTAGAACTAACTTGTTTATATTAGTTGGGAAAATTCTCCAGTAATACTATTAAAGTACATTTCTGGGTTACCCAGGTTCCCTGCTCAGCCACTATCCACTGGTTCCTTCCAAAATACAGCAACTGGATCAGTGGAAATGGACCTTAAGCTTCTCCTTATCAAAAGACGGCTAAGTGGAAATGGACCTTAAGTTCTCCTCATCCAAAGACTGCTCAGTGGAAATGGGCCTTAAGCTTCTCATCATCCAAAGAGACTGCTCAGTGGAAAAGGGCCTTAAGCTTCTCCTTATCCAAAGACTGCTCAGTGGAAATGGGCCTTAAGCTTCTCCTCATCCAAAGACTGCTCAGTGGAAAAGGGCCTTAAGTTCTCCTCATTCAAAGACTGCACAGTGGGAATGGACCTTAAGCTTCTCCTCATCCAGTGTGTGGTAGATGCACAATCTCCAGCTAGTGTCCATATGAAGTGAGCCTGAAAAACAGTCTTCCTCCCCCGGGACTTGAACCATGGACCTCCCGCTTAGCATGCAGACATGCTAACCAGTAGACCAGTGAGGTTGACTGCTTCTCTAAGCCCACCAGTACTAGTTCCACCACATAGAGACCAGTGAGGGGGGCACACACACCTCAGCTAAATATAAAAGTTGGAAGGACAACATCAACTGATGAGAAACTGTCCCCACTACATTATCACAATAATAGCTGTATCCCATATAATATAATACATGTAGAGTAAAACATGCACAACAGCGCGGCGCCATGGGCTGAGTAGTAACATTATCACTAGATACACCCAGAGGGCTGTCTCTCTATGTTCAAGCCATCATGGTTTCACTAATGAGTAAATCAGCACATCAAACATCAAATCTCTTTACCTTAATTAGTCACTAGACACCCACCTACCTCTACATCAAGCTAACTACACCTGATGGAGGAACAGTGTTGCCCGCGTGTTGGTCCAATATCATGGACCTCCCCGGGTGATGGGTGAACAGTCCCAGATGGTGGGGTATGCCACAGGGATGAAAGTTGGGTTATGGTAGAAATACTGAATTATTTCTGGCAAGGGGAAGAGTGCCCACAGATTGAGACGTCCCGGAGGAAATCATACTCCAGAAATGTTTTGATAATATTCTCATTAAATGGTGCAATCAGATTTTTGACATTTTTAATTCTTTGAGAATTTCTTGTTTTAATTTTCGGTTAAAAAGTGTGGAATTTGGGGACATTCAATTATTTTTTTTAAAGTTTTCAAAAAATGAAATTCTGAAAACTTTCATCCCTGCTGCCAATATGGAGCAGAAGTTTGGATAAGTTTGGATGATATTAGGCCTTCACCTGATCACTAGCCTTGACTCCAGCAGGGCAATACTGAGCATGCAGCTGATAGCGGCCCAGTACTAGACACCAGTACCAGATATTGGCTCTACACGCGGTGCTTCACAGGAATGGACTTGTTGTGCTTAAGGACTCTACAAGTTCTTGGGGTAAATCTACCCTAAACACGAGGGCGGCATGAAGGACCTCCTTACAGCACATGACGGGCGACTCTTACTCACACATCACTACACTCTAACACATTTAATTATTCAATTTCATTAGGAATGAAAACATCTACTGGATTCATTCATCATCATCTGCTGACACTTGTAAACATTCAACACTGAGTAACACTGAGGAGTAGGAGGAGGAGGATGTCTGGGAGTAAAAGTAGACAATATTAATGGCTGTGGTTGAGTGATCACCAGGTGGTACCACTCGTGCCGTGGACTAGATTGTTGCCGTATTGTCGCTTCTTCATCGTATGTGCTCATGTGGTGATGATGTCTCACAAGTTGGTGGTTTCGCGGGAGCCCTGGCGCAGGTGTGAGAGTTCTGGCAGCGAGGGGTAGTTGTAGTTGAGGATGTTGATGGCGTGGCGGATGGAGTTGAAGGTGCGGGAAATGTCAGGTAGGTCGGAGATGAAGTTATGTCGTAATTCCTGCAGAGACATTCATATTACAAATGGGACATATGATAAATATGTGTGTAAGTACTGTGCAAGTCTAATTCATAATTGAATATCTAAGGAATGTGGTGACCCTGGATTTGTAATATGATATACCGTTGAACACTTTCTTCACATAATATAGGAAAAGCACATACACATATGTGCTTTAATAAGCTACCAAGTTATGGGCAAAGGTAGGGTGTGCAGCCATGTGGTGAGAATGAGTCTTATCCTCCCTACTTGAGGAAACTGATGCACAATACAGTCTCAGGCTCAGGTTATATGAAAGATCAAGGAAATTTTGCAATGTAGAAGCTCCTTGACGTACCTTGAGATTGGGCATAATCCACGTCTTCAAAACTTTACCAAATCTTTCGGGTGAACCAAGGAAAATAGCTTCCCAGTCCCACTGCATCCCTACAAATGAAATAATTCAGAATAGGTTGTCATATTTGCTTCTCTTTTGTACATGAAATCTGAACCAAAACAATAGCACCAATATATTTGTAGATATTTGAGGGAAAAAAACAGTAAATGTTTGTGAATCTATGTTTGTAATAGCTGGAGTGGCAAGTGTATTTGATCCTTACTTCTAAGACTTTCCTTATGATTATATCAAGTTAATGAACAACTTCAAATTTTGTAATGCGAGACTTGGGACTGATGAAAATCCCAATTTGGGGATCCTGTATCCCAATTTGAAATAAAATCATTAAAAAAAACACTTTTCAGTAGTGCCATGAAGTACCACTAAACACTCCATATACTACCTGTATTGAAACCTCTATACAGCTACTGTTTAACACCAGATGGACCTGTGTGCCATAACTGTGTATTTACTGGGTTTCCCTCATATACCATTACCAATGTCATCATGTACCAAGTTCAAACACCCTTATGTATGAAACTGCAAATATACCAACATCTCGCCTTGTGCTTCATTAAAATCAGAGTAATAATATTGAGGCTTGTGTCTTTTATTATCTATTCTCCTCCTCAAACGAAACCGGGCCTAAGTCACGTTTGTTACCTCGACTCTGATATAAGTGAAAAAGGTGTGAGTGATTTATAGTATGACTGAGTGAGCAGGGGATTGGGAGAGTGAGTAAGAATACAGTTTGTCCTACCTTGTGGTAGAGGTGCAGCGATATCATAACCCAGGGCAAGGATGAGGCTATGGAGAGACACGAGGCCACATGCGGCCGTGCCTCGTGTCAGTGGCATCATGTTGTACCTGTACAATACACACATCAATCAGGCAAGTCACACAATTAAACATGAAACAAACCATCTCAAGCCTTTTTCTTGTTTATTATTATCAATAAGTTCACTACTGGACGGTAGAGTTATAGTTTTTGGGGGTTTTTTTTGACATTTCTTTATTCAGGTAAGACAACTGTGGCATATGCCAAGGATCTTGTATACGTGGCTAGGGTGACCCCTATCTCCCGCCAGGCCCTGAAGGTGGACTTGCGGTATTGTCATAGTCTATGGAGTCATGTCATGTTAACAAAACAACTTGGTTGGAAACGGGAAAAGTATGAGAAGATGAGATGAGATGGTGGTGAAATTTAAAGAATACATAAAAATAGTGGTAACGACATTCAGGAAGTATATATAATATAGTATAGTATTATGGATTATCCTGGAGACAACTATAAGCCAATACTCACCAATAGTAGACGAGGTTGACAACACAGTCAATCTGTTTCTCAATACTGGGAAGGCGTGGCGAGGTTGTGACGTCACAGAGCTGTTGCCATGACAACTTGAGCTCCTCATCAAAGAGCTCCCAGCGGCTGGGTGTGCAGGGTGTGCGTATGGAGCAGGTGTAGCCCCGCAGGTCGGCCTGCTGCACTGTCAGCCGCGTCCCCTCCATCACGCGACCGCTCTCAGCTGTAAGGTCGCAGAGAAAAGATTGATCTATTACTGTAGTATAGGGGAGTTGCATGTGCCACTGCGCATGTCTTTTACAGTGCATCTTGGGATGGATTCTGATGAAATCAGACATACAAAAATTTGGCAACATTTTTATCTAAAATTGTAAGAATGTTTTCACCAATATTATAACTTGTATATATGATCTATGAAAACCAAAATGCATGATGGGTAAGATGGAGGCTTGTTTTATGAAAACATGTATAACACATGGATATTGACATTAGAGCATTAATAAATAGCCCATGCTAAACATGGCATGTTTTCTATAGATTTTAGACTGTACCATTAGTCCAATAACTCCATGCGAATCAAGATTCAAAATGGCGGCTATGCAAATCCCCTATTGGGTCAATCAGAAACCTTGGTTGCTATTGCAAAGAACCTGCTTCTAGATCTAGCCTCTATTGAAGCTAGTCTCAGCTAACATCAGTCAAAAGCGTAACATTTTCTACTTTTTGTTCCATTCTTTTCCAACCCATCTCAAAATGATTTGACCAATATTTTGGAGGATTTTCTCCAGTTGTTGTTGTTCAATAAACTGACAAACTAACACTGTGCTGTTCCCTGGCGTTATTTATAGCTTAATACATCAAATTTTCAGAAAATGTACAATTGGCAGCTGTACACATTTAGGAAATTCTCCTAAATTAGGCTGAAAAATGATGAATACTGAGTATATCTGAGTATATTTGGTATCACATTGATTTAAGGTATCAGTTTTGTCATGTTAAACTGCAATTTGAAGCTCATTTCTGTCTTAAATGTGGGTTAGTTGAGAGGATTGGTGAAGGCGAATTGTACATTTTCTGAAAATCTGACCCATATATAGGACAGTGCTTACCTTGACTAGGGCAGGGCAGGACTATGTAGAAGTCCCTCTTCATTACAGCGTAGAGATCTTCACATGTGGTGGCCGCCTTAACACTTGCACTCTGCTCATCACACAGTGACGCTTGCTCAGGCAGGTGCTCCTTGATCAGCGTGAAGGCCCGCAGGAAGTAAGGATAGTACCGCACTACACGATTACCAGCTGTAATATTGGACATTAATCATATTTAATATAACAGGAAGTAAGGGTAGTACCGCACTACATGGTTACCAGCTGTAATATTGGACATTAATCATATTTAATATAACAGGAAGTAAGGGTAGTATCGCACTACACGATTACCAGCTGTAATATTGGACATTAATCATATTTAATATAACAGGAAGTAAGGGTAGTACCGCACTACACGATTACCAGCTGTAATATTGGACATTAATCATATTTAATATAACAGGAAGTAAGGGTAGTACCGCACTACACGATTACCAGCTGTAATATTGGACATTAATCATATTTAATATAACAGGAAGTAAGGGTAGTACCGCACTACACGGTTACCAGCTGTAATATTGGACATTAATCATATTTAATATAACAGGAAGTAAGGGTAGTACCGCACTACATGATTACCAGCTGTAATATTGGACATTAAGGGTGTATAAGAACAATTGATCAGGATTTGAATGGATCATTTAGTATTTATTATGCTGAACCTACACGCTGCCCCCAACAACCGCACACTACAAATCCCACAAACACCTGCAACATTTAGTTGGATAGCAATCTCGTTCTGATGACAGTCTTGTGTAGCGTTTATCTTTATTTTTCTCTTGAGTAGCTTTGATTCCTAGAGCTTAGAAGTAGTTAGACACAGCACTGGGTGGAAGACCAGGGTTATTCTCTATTGAATTATTGCCTGTGAGCCCATTATCATTATCTAACTAACAAAACCAGACAGAGGTTGAGTACGTACCTAATACCATGGGAGTTTGTGAACCAAATCCTTCAGCAAAAGCTTCAGGGTTCAGTAGGTCAATCCACCTGTTGGGTGAAACAAGCAAATATTATAATTATAATAATTAACATTGCCTCCCTGTATTATTGGAGGGGATTATGCATATGTCACACAACCTAAATTAGACAGGTCAACTGAGAATAGTCTTATAAAAGTCTGTTCTTAAACACTTGTAAAGCACCGAGAACTGATTTGGAGCTTTTTAATCCATGGAGATGCCAGAACTCAAAAAAAAAATATTTTGAGATATTCTATACAATTATACATTGTTTTCTAAAATGAAAATATGATGGTACCAATCACTATTATGAGCTGTATGTACATCTTCTTTTGTCAATTCATGAAACAAATAAGAAATATATTAAATATAAAGAATACATGTCACTATTCACCATGAAGCCAGACCTACGTTGGCCCATGAATGTCGAATCACATGGTTCTCGCGGCCCAGACAATATCAAAATTACTGACTTTTACTGACCAATTTCCCCCGTTTTTACTGACTTTTTACTGACCAAATGAAGTCATGTTAGCTGGTCAATAAAGGCTTGATGTTTGAATAGTCTGTATGCACTTAACACGTTTTTCCCTGGCTATTTACAAATGTGTTTGAATTAAAAAACTCTTGAGTTTCCAGTTTAAGTTGTGTGATAGTCAGGTTTTCGAGAGCTTTTTGATGTTCAACCTTGCTACGATTAAGCATCTACAGCACTCAGATTTTTTTGATTTTTTTTTTTTTTTTTTTTTAGCTCAGATTGAAAATTACTGATTTTTTGCTGATTTTTACTGATGTACAGCGAAAATTACAGACTTTTAAGGTCCTTTAAAACCCAGACTTGAAATTACTGACTTTTAATGAGCGTGGGAACCATGATTCAGCCATTTCATGCATGGGTCAGATTTTCAGAAAATGTACAATTCGCCTTCACCGATTCTCTTGAATAACCCACATTTGAGACAAAAATGAGCTTCAAAATTCAGTTTAACATAACAGAACTGATACTTTAAATCAATGCCATCCCAAATGTACTCGGATATGCCCGGTATTAAATCATTTTCCAGCCAAATGTCCTAAATGTGTAAATATGTGATTGTACATTTTTTGAAAATCTGACCCGCATATGGACTGACAGTTGGTGCTTCTTACCAGACTGAGTCTTGGGGTTCAGACAGCTGGCGCCACTTAACGGCAATATCAAATAGGTCTCGCCAGCCAAACACGTGATCACAGGTGGCGCCACTACTGTGCTGCCCTGATACAGTACAACCTGTAGAATAAGACATAGTTATAGTTATAAAATACAGAATAATACGTTGTAGAGTGACATATAAGAAATAGAATAAAAGGTTATAAAGTTATACATGAAAAACTATTCAGAAATTGATAAAGATATAATGTGGTGAGACTCTACTGTACGCACCTGATAAAGTGCTAGGATATAGAGGAAAGTTTGGGGTGGATTTTCCCCCAAAGATAATTTTGAAACTTCAATTTTGAAACTTCAAGGAAATACAGTATACTCATTAAATTATGCCTTTTGGTGCATTTGAACAAAATTACGAAGCCAATGTAATGGAATTTACCAAAATTTAATGACTTTAAGGGCCTTTAAAATTTATTTTTATTTGTAATGACTGTTAATGTGAGTAAGCAGCCTGTTCTACTACTGACCGTCTATGTCACCAGTGCGCATGGCCTGCCACAGTGCTGCCACCTTCTGTGCCATCTCCAGTATTGCCAGGCCCGCCCAGCGCTGCTGCTTCACGTTCTGCAGGAAGCCCTGAAGTACAAGGTTTGTTTTAAAATGTGTTTATTCAGCCAGACACATTATGTTTTTATACACTATTCTCAGTTTTAGCTGAAGGAAAAGATTAACATTAGATTCGATACATCAGGATATATAATTTCGACGATATATATACATAATTATGAATTTAATTTAACATTAATAATTCAGAGAAAAGGAATTTTATCATGAAAAATAATTAAGGTAAAATCGAAGCAAAAAGCTTAAAAACTGACACCTGGATATAATCATCGTTATACTACTAACCAAAGAGATACAAAAAATAGATCAAAAAAACATTTATACATACAAAAGAAAGGTACATGGTTAACAACTTCATCCACAAAGACACAAGGGAGTCACCATAAGTGGGTACAAGTACCCTCAGGGAAATTAAAATCCAGAAAAGTATACCACGCAAGGATATTGTAGGTGTACGGTGAGAATTTGCATGGTTAGTTTAGTAAGATTGAGTCCGCATCTCCATGTATTTGTTGTAGCCAAAGCTTAATAATTATGGTAGTAAAACTAAGGAATCGTTGCATTCACAAGCAACTGTGCAGAGCCTGCAAATCTCATGGAAATCTAGGGCCTCAAACAGGAAGAACTGTGATACTACTCTTTTGTCAAACCAGGGATCACTAACGATAGCGAATAATCATTAAACCACTGCTAGTAGCAATAGCAACATTTCATTATTAAATCTGTCAATTATTCGCCTTCGCTAAAATTTTTCGTTATCAGGCAAATGTTTATAAGGTGGCTTAATATGTTGGATAATACTAAATCATTAATTATCTCTTCATTTTTTATCATTAAATCAGTAAAAAATGTATGCACACATTTTTTCGTTTAGACTACTGTTGTCACAAGGCCTCAATGTGATTTATCATGGCCGACATGGAGTAGCCTACATAGAGGGAAGGGAACATTACAAAAATAATTAGGGCCTACCGTCACAAAAATATTGATTGTAAAAACACCTAGCGATTATATTGCAATGGTCTAAAAATATATCGCTAATTGCTCTGCTAATTTTTAATCGAGTGATTAGCAATTATGATTAGTGAATATTAGCGATATATATCGTTACTAGTTATGAAACGACCTCCAGGACCAGTGATGAATACAAAATATTTTAATTAAATTTAATAAGCAGTCTAAAGTGTACAGGATACTGTGGGGAGACTTACTGTGGAGTTGTACTGTATTTTTGTGCCGTAGTTCTGTGAAACCTTGAGGATGGCAACCATGTCTTCTGTCAGCAGCTAGAAGGCAAGGAAATATATTTTATAACATAATAGCCTACTTCACAAATTGACAGTGGCGCCATAGAAAGAGCAGTGGTAAAGACCAGAATTTAGAGCTATGCGGGCGTTCTCACAATTACAGTATACCTAAACTAGAGGCTAATATTCTAAGTGACTGAAACCAACACGTTAGTTAACAGATTTATTATATATGCTTTCCATCATGAAAATAGAAAAAAATTGAGTCATGATTTGAATTTCAGCGATAACCATATTGGTTGCCATGGCAGTTGCCATAATTCACTACTCAATACGCACTATGTGTAACTCACTCTAGATACATTGTTTTCAGAGCAATGCGTGTATAATAAAATGAGTTAAATTATTCTGTTAGCAAGGTGTTACAAGCATGTTAATCTTACCAAGGGCAGGTTGATGTCTGCCAAGGTTTGCGGCACAGTCTGCGGTGTGTAAGTCTTGGGGAGGGAGGCCGGGTCGAGGCGCTTCGTCCACGCTTCCTTAAAGTCTGCAAGAAACATTAAAGGTTTAAAATCAACCCAAGTATTCTAAAAGAATTAGGCGACCTTCTACGCAGAAAGGACTGGGGTGATGTGTGTCAGTATAAACCTTGGCCCTCATCACCCGTGTCCTTTCAGAAATGTTGGAGACAAAAACAGTCAGAACAAGATACATTGTCAACTTGTCAACAGAAAAAGATAAACTGTCTACTGCATGCATACATGATTTACAGAGCTCTGAACTACACCTAAAAAATTACTGACTTTTAAGTGCCTTAAAAACCCAAAATTGAAATTAATGACTTTTAAAGGCCCTAAAAACCCAAAATTGAAATTACTGACTTTTAAGGTCCTTAAAAACCTCAAATTGAAATTACTGACTTTTAAGGTACTAAAACCCCAAAATTGAGATTACTGACTTTTAAGGTACTTAAAACCCCAAAATTGAAATTCTTGACTTTTTTTTACTGACACAGGAACCATGTGTCTAGCTACACCTGGATGTAAATAAAGCAGAACTCACGTGGGTCGAGGTCGTGGTTGGGGTTATAGGTATGCAGAGGTTTGTCTAGGTTGTTGCACTGGTACAGAGCCATCTGGCGGAGGTAGTAGGAGAAGTGTGCGGGCTGCAGTTGGAGCATCAGGTTGTAGCTCTCCACCGCGCGTCCAAACTTACCAATGCCATGCGCGCAGATACCATGCATGTACAGTGAGTCAGGGTTATCTGCAAGGAGACAAATTACATTTAGGTTTTTTCATTAAATACATTTCATTAAATACAATACTTAAATATATTATTAAAAAAACGCATATACATCACGGATGTATCCACCAGCAAGTGTGCACAAACAATGTCACCTCGGGAAGGGTTGGGGTCACCTATGGGGTGGCACAGGGAACAGTGCTGGGACCTCTATTATTCCTCCTAGATATAAATCATCTGCACCAGGTGATCAAGCAATCACAGATACAGCTTTTTGCTGATCACACCATGTTGTTCCACTCAGATCCCACAGAACTTACCCTGAAAAAAGAGCTCCTACAGGATCTAAATGTGGTGGGGTAGTGGTAACCAAATCTCAATCAATGTCAACAAAAGCAAGGCAAACACTTTACAAACACTTTGCAAACAAAAGCAAGCAGATCACTAAACTAAAACTATACTTGGCGGAACTTCAATTCCAATTCAATTCCAATTGCTAATACCTGAGTGATATTATGATATTGTAAAAGTTCTCCATACCTGGTTCTATGTCCAGTGCTGTACACAGCGTGTGGTAGGCGTCTGAGATGAGGCCAGCGTTGTGCTCGCACAGAGACTTGAGGTTCATTGTGATGACACACTGCGTGTCCAACTCCAGGCCCTGCACAATAATATACACACTGTAGCATGTCTGACATAGTAGTGGCACAATATTATACATTCTATATGAGACGTGCTATAAGTGGGGTGCTATAAAAATATTCATATAGGACGTGTCCTATATGAAATGTAGTTGTCTAAAAATAGCTCTGTTGTTATGCTTCGCGGAGCTTTGGCTCTCCGCAGAGCATGTAAACAAAACCTCGCGATCAGTACTCCACCCGTGATTCTGGTACTATGATTATAGAAATACATAATAAAATCATTAAATAGAGCATTAAATTCTCTTTTGAATGATATAAATTGTATTAATGTAGCTCAAGGAATGGCCATGATATGGACGTTTTAATTCATCAATATACTAATGGGGCTGTCAGCGGGGCTCTCTGAGACTTCTTTAGTATTTTTTCAGTGATATCTGATGATATATGATCAAATTTTTATGCACATATAATAAATATAGAATGGAACTTGCCAGCAATAATCGAAAATTTATAGGACTTGATTCGTCCACATAAGCATTCTGCCTACGGCATCGTGCTTATGTGGATGAATCTCGTCCTATAAATTTTCGATTATTGCTGGCTCGTCCCATTCTCTCTATATGAGTCGCTATTTTAGAAATAGGTAGCAAAGACAAGGGAAGACAGGAATGGTCTGGAAGACCTCTACCTGAGGCCACATCCTTTAATGTCAAATGTATCATGTATACTCACTAAGGCAGATAAAGAATTGTCTAATGCAGTTGTTTACCTTCTTAAAGTGTTTGAGTGCTTCAGTGAGCATGCCCAGCTCCTTGTAGGACTGCGCCACGTTAACATTGGCTTCCTTGAAGTCCGGGAAGAGACAGAGAGCTTTAGAGTAGACTTTCACCGCCTGAAACATGTATAAAAATACCATATATCGATTTTGTAATGAAAATACCATACATCGATTTCATAATGAAAATACCATATATCGATTTCAAAATGAAAATATCATATATCGATTTTATAATGAAGATATCAAATATAATTTTTAAAAATACCAAATTTCAAGACAGTTTATTACATCTATCCGTGCTCTAAGGTCAATCTATGGAGTATATGTAGATACTTAGATACTTAGATTTCATTTTCCATCCAGAAATTTGGCAAAAAACAAATAAATATAGAAATAATTTTTAGATTTCCTAATTGATAACATCGATTGAACCCACTCAATCTCATCATTCCCAATATGACCGTCTCTCAAATTCCATTTATTTCAACTTATGACTTATTTTGCTATGAGCAATAACAAATGTGAGATACTGTAAACTTATGTTCGCACAGTATTTAGTTCCGCTATTTTAGTGCACCAACCTTTGTGCGTTAACATAAATCCTGTGGGAAAGATATAATTATTGCATAAACCAGGGGTGAGGCTTCCTTGCTGAATGAATCCACGAGAAAAGACGTCTATGAACTTAGTGCACGAAAATGTATCCGCGCGAAAATAAATACCATTACAGTATTTGTGATTCGTTTTAGGAAAATGAGTCATAGGTCGCAAAATATAGATTTTGAGATATCACCATAATATTATTTGAAAATGATAGTAAACACTAGTACATCTAATAAGTATTTCTATATCTTAAGTTTGATATTTTTATTTTGAAAAAAAAAAAAGGTTTGCAATGTTTCTGGATGGGTAAAGTAACTAAATATACTCCATACGAAGGCCTTCAAAACGCAGGGACATATCTAATACAATGTCCCGAAATTTGTTGCATGGATTCATATGCCTATAAGTACTGAACCCCCTAAAATTCAGAATATTTCAATAAAGAGTTCTTGTGACAAAAACACTTTGAAAAATATAATTTTTGGGACTTTGTTGTTGTTGTTGTTGTTGGTACTTTTATTAAACGTATGTTAATCTCGGCGGGTCTAAGACTTGTGACTCATTTTCCTGGAACACATCACATTTGGGACTCACTTCATTGGGCTGTCCCAGAGAGTTGTAAGCGAGGCCCATGGCGTTCCACGTTGCTCTGGCAACCACTGCGTCCAGGTTGTCAGCACTCTCCAGGATCTTCTCCGCCTTCATCAGGTATGTCAGCGCCGTGCGGTGGTCGCCCTGGGAACCAGCAGTAAATAGATACATTCTTGTGTAACAAGGAACTGTTTAACAACTTCTCTATACACAAGCCACAATATATTAACGTCATGTTTATTATCCGTCTAGTTTGGTCTACATACACGGGTTTTTAAAGACAACTCACCTTGTTCTGATAGACAAGTCCTATTTCCTTCTGTATATCCACGTCTTCTTCATCCTGTAGACAATAGTAAACATTCAAAGTGTAACATTAATTAGATAGCGTACAAGTGGATAAGGAAGGGGAAAAGGAATGCTCTCTGTGAATGTCACAGGGCTTTCTGATGATTACTTAATAAGAGATGTAAAAGCAAATAGTACCAAGTCAGCAAGTAAATTATGATGATTGACGTTTATATGTATGATCTAAAAATACTGAAATATTTAACCCTCCCCCCCCACCCCGTATCCCCACTTTGGAATTTCTTGAAAACACTCTTTGAATGGTACAGATTACCGTAAATCTGCCATTAAAAATATAAATTTTGTGACTTGTGACTCATTGTAAGATGTGTCTATGCCTACCCCCAGGAGGTGTTGTGCTCGGCTGAAGTCGGAGAGCGCCAGTTGGTTTTTACCAAGAGCCACTCTCACCTGTCCTCTTCGCTTCCATGCTTCCACAACATCAGGCTCCACATATATAGCTGCACTGAAGTCAGTCTCGCCCTGTAAACAAATGTTGATTTTATTGGGAAGTCTATACAGGAGGTGTTAAAGATATGGTATATAGATAGAACCTGATGAGAATGTGGTACAGGGGACACTATTGCACTGTCCAAGATGTTTGTTTTTTCGTGGCCCACGAGCCGATAGGCGAGTGGTTTACGAAAAAAAACAAACATCGAGGACAGTGTAATAGTGTCCCAAGTACCACATTCGCATTTAGGTTCTATATTTACTCCCACATCGATATGCTTACTTTATATGGCTATGTTTACTGGGGACAGGTAGTCATACCACACACATGGAACTGGTGCAAATTACCACACTACTCCTGCCCATACAAATAGCATGTGGTACATACTTCAACGTGGAGTAAATGCTGTTACTGATATTGATAATGACATTGAGACTAAGATTTTGTACTTTTCATTCACTTTTAGTTTAATTTACATTATTAATTCTAAGACAGAACCCTATTCTGCAATACAAATGTAACTCAGATCTCTTTTGAGTAATGATTGTAGATGCATATTATGTGATTTACATGCACAGACAGTTCCTGTACGTAGTTTGGGTAGAATTAGATATTATGTAACCAAGAGAAGAAAAACAAGAAAGGCATGGTCTGGAAGACTTCTTTTTGAGAAGAATACAACCTTTTTGTCTGAACCATCTTTGACGAATAAAGAATTATCTTATCTTATCTTATCTTACAATTTAAGAAGAAAAAGATCAGAGTGATGGAAATTAATAAACGAAATGGGAGGTAAATGGATTTCTTTAAAAGAAAAGTACCTTAAGTCGAAGATAAAGGTAAAGAAAATGTGGAAAACAAAACAAAAATTACAAAAGAATAACAAAATGACATGTTTTAGCAATGTAGAAGCCAAGATGGCAGGATATTATGAATAAACTTGTTGTTAAATAAAAAATATCCATAATTTAATAAATATGAGGCTCTATGTTCATATCTTTATATATATCACATGTAACCTTTACCATGACTTTACCCCAACAAGATGATATATGGGTCGGATTTTCAGAAAACGTACGATTCGCCTCCACCAATTCTCTCAAATAGCCCACATTTATGACAAAAATGAGCTTCAAAATGCAGTTTAACATAACAGAAATGATACTTTAAATCAATGCTATACCAAATATACTCAGATATACCTGGTATTCTTCAATTTTTAGCCTAATTTAGGAGAATGTCCTAAATGTGGAGAGTTGCTAATTGTACATTTTCTAAAAATCTGACTCATATATTCAAAATTGAAAAGAATTTAATTATTCGTCGAAGATATATACATGTGCATCAGGCATGATAAAAGGGTTGACAGGCTTCTGGAGTTGATCCAGCTCTTCCAGCCGTTACCTTTATACACGAGTAGGGGGTTGCTATGATATAAGAGGGAGTAATTACACAGAATAAAATGAGAAATGCAAAGTTAGTTAGTATAGCGGAATATAGGTAGCGGAATTTAAATCCGTGCGAAAAGGTGTGAAAGTACTTAGTACGCGGAAATTTATCAGCACGAAAATAAATACGTTTACAGTAGATTATAATGTTATACTTGTTGATGATAGATGTATTCTATAGATGGTAATAGTACAGAGATACAGCTGGTATTCGTATCAGATGTTAAGTGAAGGCCTGGGCTTAAGGATAAGCCTTAAGTACCAGGAGGGCAGTCTCTACATTGAGCTGCCTATCCCAGATTGGGCTGTGGTAATCTGGACCACAGACCAATCACAGGCCTCGATAATCAGTTGAGCTCGGGTCTGCGTGCAGGCAGGAGGTAGTGGTAAACATGAAAATTCTATGTTACAATACATTATAACAATAATACAAGTAATGAATACAATGAGAAAGTCTCACCCCTCTAAGGTCCTTGGACATGGCCTTGGCCGACCCTCTGCCTACCAACGCCTTGATATTGTTAGGTTCCAACTCTATGATCTCACTGTAACGGTAAATACTCAGGTTAGTTAATAGGGAGATTTAGCAGCCACAACGCACTAACGCACTCACTAACTACTTGTAATGTGGTCGTACATTATTAGAGGTGTGGGGGTATCTCGCGAGGCTAAGCCTAGCCTTAAATTCCCCACAGCTGTAATAATGTACAACCAGATCGCAAGTAGTTAGTGGATGCGTTAGTGTTGTGTTGGTGCGTTATGGCTGCTAAATCTCCCTATTTGCACACCCCAACAGTACACAATGCAGAGCTATTATACATAGCTCTGCACAAACTTGACAAAGCAACAATAGACAAATGTCTCTCTCTATAAGAAACTTTATTTCTAGTTGCGTATAGTCAACAACAACAACAACAACAACAACAACAGTTGAATAGTTTTACAAGGAAATAAGGAAACAAGGAAATAAGTCTGTTCATGACGGTTCTTCCCAATGTCTACCTATACAACTACGTCTTGTCTACACGTGTACGATGTACATTTGAGGGTGGTCTCAACTGGCTGCGTTAAGCTCTGCGATAAGCCTTGCGATGGTGATGTGCTGGTTCTGTAGGTGGAGAGGAGTAAGAAGTTCCTCCTTACATGATGCACTCCACCATTCCTCTCCACCTACAGCACCATCACAACAACATCGCAAGGCTTACCGCAGAGCTTACCACAGCCAGTGGAGACCACCCTTAAATGTGTATACATATTCCTGGGCTAGGTAGCCTTGCAGTTGGCATTGTACTCATTGGTGTGGGGCTTACGTTAGATAGATAGATAGATAGATAGATAGATAGATAGATACATAGATAGATAGATAGATAGATAGATACATAGATAGAGCAATCTTTCATTCATCAAAAGGAAACAGTTTACATTGACGAACAGGTCGAAAGACTTCTGGGAACCTATTTGGAATATTCACAGATCTTCCAGTCGCTCCCTTTCATTTTCTACTGAGAAGGACTAGCTCATAATAATACATAGAATAGAATAGAAAAATCTTTTATTCATCAAGGGTTTTACATTATATTGACGAACAGGTCGACAGGCCTCTAGGTACCGTTTAGGATTTATACCCAGATCTTCCGGCCGTTCCCTTTACATTTATGAATAAGCTAATATATATAAGGTACATAATAAAGTAAAAGGCAAGATATGAATCTGAGAATATCAGAGATAATTATAGTGCCTTTTCTCGATAAGGCACCTTTTTTTAGATCAATTTCAGTAGAGGAATATTAGCAATAATGACATGCCAACACTCACCAGACATGTAGCTATGTGTATAAGGGTAAGATTTTCAGAAGCTGTACACATTTAGGAAATTCTGCTAAATTAGGCTGCAATTTGGCCAATACTAGGTAAATTCGAGTATATTCAGCATTGCATTGATTCTAGCAATCTGTTTGGTTGGGTTGAAGTGTATGTTGAACTTTATTTTCGTCTGAAATTTGAGTTATTAGCGAAGTTGAATTGTACATTTTCTGAAAATCTTACCCATAACTATCTGACACACCCTGCGGCGCCCTGATACCCATTCCCACTGATGAACTAATGTTTATTTATTTTCTACCGACTGCTGTTGAACTATACTTGGGTGGACGTTTGATTTTGGACTCTTTTGAATAAATGAATCATTTGTTTCCTTTTTTTTTTAACTTTCTTTCTTTGTCTCTATACCTACGTTTCGGTGTGCACAGTGAACCTTCTTTAGGGTTACTTATTATAAACTACTTCTCCCGTGTAAACAACCCCACTTAGCACTAGATATATGGGTCAGATTTTCAGAAAATGTACAATTCATCTTCACCAATCTTCTCAAATAACGCAAATTTAAGACAGAAATGACTCTCAAAATGTACTTTAACCTAACCAAACACATTGCTAGAATCAATGCAATACTGAATATACTCGAATTTACCTAGTATTGTCCAAATTTCAGTCTAATTTGACAGCATTTACTAAATATCTACAGCTGCCAATTGTACATTTTCTGAAAATTTGACCCACATGGCATAGCCAGTCTGACTGTCACTCTCACGTTACCACCACGCAAGGCAGATGCACACACACAAGCTATTGGACTGAACTTTACTTCCTTATTTTTTCCTTTTTTTAAATTAATAAATGGGCGGACATGCCTGTCTGTCGACTCCACCTCCAACCCGTGTTGTGTTCAGTTTTGTGATTCGACTTCATATAGTAGAACAATCGCCTCCAATAGTTTCTCTCGACCTCTATAAATTAACTTTCTTTTTTCCCAGTAGTTCATCTTGAATTGAATATTCGCGCATCGTCTAATAATTACTTAATTAACCACGGCGAATATGGTCGCATGCTCTCGCACCTCTGTCCCTGAGTAGTAGTCTATATATTACTGACAATAAATGTTGCACCCTTAGCGCGAATAATTCGCGCGAATTATTAGCGCGATTGACGCGCGAAATTAAGACTTATCTGCTACTCCTATAGTGGAGTGAAGCCTTGTCAGTGAGGTGCCAAGTAGGCGACAAGTGGCATCAGTGGTGGCGATGTGTGAAGTGACATCATCTCACACTAGCAGTAGTCTAGTAGAGTGATTAACCTGTCAGTTAGTGCTGGTATATTAACCCCAGTGAGGGCTTCACCAACCAGAACTTGATTCACCTCTCTACCTCACAACCAACCTACAATCTCAAGCCTTACTCAACTCTCTCCACAAGTATTACCTCTATTCCAACTTACAGTACAATCCATTCTACTCCATTCACTACTCCACAATGGAAGCCCCAAACCCTGCCTTCAACAGCCCAGCCGTTGAGATGATCGTCAAGATGAGACTCATGGATCGCAAGTTTAAGCGAGTCTGTGCTCAGCTTGTGCTCATGAACAACAACATCCTGATGGTCAAAGCACGCTACGAACGTGCTGTAAGACACGACAGCAAGACCCTGCGCTACAATCTACGCCTGCGTATCCTGACACTTGAGGGCGTGCGTAACACATTCTGGGAGTATGCCCAGGACCGGTGTGACAAGCTGGATGCCCTGGAGGATGAGTTGAAGGAGAAGTACGACATAGACTGGGTCGATGTGTGTGATGAGGCTTATGGAGCTAGCACGGAGCAGGCTGAGGAGCAGGCTGAAGCTGAACAGTCGGGGTCCGAGTCTGAATCAGAGTCAGAGTCTGAGAGCGAGGAGGAAGAAGACATGGATGTCACTCAGTGATGATCCTGCCAACAACACCTTACCATATGGTCCTTCTCAGGGCCACACTCTCTCATAAGAGAAGTTATTATTCATACCATTTCCCAGTCCAAACCTTTTCCCACATTCACCACCCATCCCCCACACCCATCCCAACCCCTCATCCATGACATTCCAGTTTCAAAAGAAATACTTCCTATAGTAACAAGATGAGCACAAAACCAAGGCCACATTTTCTTTCGGCGTTTTACTTCCTCCATCAGGGAAGACACAAGTGGAAATAGAATCTTTTAAGAAGAAAAACAGATAAAAAATGTTACTCACTTGAAGAGTTGTACAGCTTCATCATACTTGCCCTGGTTGACCAGTGCGAACCCGCAGCCTGAAACACACAAATATTATATCAGCTTATCCTGAAACACAATTATTATATCAGCTTATCCTAAAACACACAATTATTATATCAGCTTATCCTGAAACACACAATTATTATATCAGCTTATCCTGAAACACACAATTATTATATCAGCTTATCCTGAAACACATAATTATTATATCAGCTTATCCTGAAACACACAATTATTATATCAGCTTATCCTGAAACACACAATTATTATATCAGCTTATCCTGAGACACACAATTATTATATCAGCTTATCCTGAAACACACAATTATTATATCAGCTTATCCTGAAACACACAATTATTATATCAGCTTATCCTGAAACACACAATTATTATATCAGCTTATCCTGAAACACACAATTATTATATCAGCTTATCCTGAAACACACAATTATTATATCAGCTTATCCTGAAACACACAATTATTATATCAGCTTATCCTGAAACACACAATTATTATATCAGCTTATCCTGAAACACACAATTATTATATCAGCTTATCCTGAAACACACAATTATTATATCAGCTTATCCTGAAACACACAAATATTATATCAGCTTATCCTGAAACACACAATTATTATATCAGCTTATCCTGAAACACACAATTATTATATCAGCTTATCCAGAAACACACAATTATTATATCAGCTTATCAAGACATTAAACATAAGTCATTATTAAAGCGGCAAGATTCAAGATGGCCGAGATGAAAATCATTTTCATTCCTTTATGATTTTGTATACAGTGGAACCTCTGTATTGAGACCACCCTTGGGACTGAACGATTTGAGGTCTTATAGCGAGGTGGTCTCATTAGAGGGGCTAATCTAATAAGAGGAAAGCAATTTGGGACTGAGAGAAACTGGTCTTAACAGGGGTGGACTCTATAGAGAGGTGGTCTTTATGCGAGGTTCCACTGTAGTTGTTGCTTTATGTTGCTATCAATAATTTCACTTTTAGGCAGAGACGAGGCCATAGAACATGGCGGCCTTGCATGACGGCTGCCACACGTTGAGCAGTTAATTGTAGACATTCTACATGTATTTGCTATTTGTGTTTGTTTTTCAGGGTATGTTTTCTAGTTCTGTCTCTCATCCGCTTATAAGGTCATCGCTCAAAATATCCATAAGGAACAAAATGAATGTTGGTTGATTGCTCTTCAGTTTCATTTCACTCACACACCGTAAGTCTTCAAATATAAGTATAATGTAGTTGAAATACCACCATAGGCCATACGACTACTGTTAATTAATAACAGGGATTCAGGCATAATAACAAACAGATCTAATGGCCATGGTTTTAAAGGGTTTGGGAATGTTTCAAATTGCATCTCTCTTTTTTCCCAACTAACAAAACAATTAGAGAATTAGTGGGAGGAACTTCCCACTTCCCCTCATGTCTACCTTATTCTGATTGATTCTGAAAGTCAGGGGCAAAACTAGAAGAAAACAAGTGTATATATATTATTTATTTCCCTAACCCGTGTCTGCTTTTGGTTGGCTTACTCTTCCTCATTTATATTATTTATTTCTCATATACATGTATATTTGACAAATAAACGATTTTTCAATTAAATCAATTCAACATAAAATGAAGCCACTGACTGATTTTGACTTCCATGTCTAGCTGATCGAGGGTGATCTGTTTGGAGACCTGTGTTTTCCACTCGACACTCTTGGACTTGGTCGTCCGGACGTTGTCTGCTTCAGGTTTGGGTGGGGTGGGGGAGGTGCTGGCATCCTCCTTGCGCTGTTCCGGGGTATTGCGTCCCTCCCCCCGCCTGGAGGTAGCGGGAGGACCATTGGTGTCCCGCACAGACAGTGAGTGTTCCAGTCTACAGTAGGCAATAATAATATTAATTAATTCTATATGTCGCTAAGACAGTACACATGTGGGTCAGATTTTCAGAAAATGTACAATTGGCAAATCTACACATTTAGGATATTCTCCTAAATTAGGCTGAAAAATGAAGAATACCGGGTATATCTGAGTATATTTAGTATCGCATTGATTTAAAGTATCAGTTCTCTCATGTTAAACTGCATTTTGAAGCTTATTTTGTCATAAATGTGGGTTATTTGAGAGGCTTGGTGAAGGTGAATTGTACATTTTCTGAAAATCTGACCCATGTACAAAACAGGTGGTACACTTCAGATTATAAATCTGGTTTTCCAGTGCATGCCCCTGGACTACCAGGATTGACTACCTACTTTTAGGGGGGTGGGGACTGATGAACAAAGTATGGTTCTTATCGGTCATTTCTTTAAAGGAAATTCAGAGTTTTCAATAAATTCCAGTTATTGGGTTACATCACATTAAGTAAGGAAAAATATTCAAAAAGTCCAAAAGGACAGAATCTCTAGTCCGATTTTGTTGGAATAAAATTTTCCTGGAAGCTCAAAACCCATATATAATATATATTACAGTCGGAGTGTCCAAAATCAGTTTGAGATAATTTCAAATTTGGCCTCTCTCTCATACCCCCATGTGGCAAAACAGCACGCATGAAAAAATCTCCCATCCCACAATGGTGTAACGCATGATAACCTGTTATCTGCAGAAGTCTCAGGTCCAAACCTGGTTCCCATGAGGGGGTCTCTATCGATGCCATTTATATGTTCTTCTTGTGGACGAACCTCTTCAGTCAACTCGCGAATGCAGGCCAGGAGTTCAGCAGTGTACTGTAGAAAGATAAACATAAAGTTAATAGAGGAGTTGCATAGCCGCCATTTTGAATCTTGATTCGCATGGAATTATGGGACTAATGGTACAGTATAAAATCCATAGGAAACATGCCATGTTCAGCATGGAATATTTATCAATGCTCTAATGTCAATATCCATGTGTTAATCATGTTTCCATAACACAAGCCTCAATCTTTCCCATCATGCATTTGGTTTTCATAGATGATTTATAAAAGCTATGATATTGGTGAAAACATTCTTGCAATTTTTGATAAAAATGTTGGCAATTATTTGTATGTCAGATTTCATCAGAATCTATCCCAGCATGCACTGCAGTAGACATGCGCAGTGAGACATGCAACTCCCCTATTAACCCTGAGTCATAATTATAACGTGGTATTCTGTACTTAAGTCAGCGATGCAAATCAGGTTATGCCAAAAATACTGAAAACTTTCTGAGTAAAAAGAGTGAATTCTAATTATGTAAGGCCTGTACTCCCTCTACAGAATATGTTCAACTGATTTAAAGGCAAACAAAATATTAGATTTGTATTTTCATTTTTGAAGTGTTTGGTGAAATTTGGACAATCAGATAATGTTTTGAGATTTGACCTTTTTGGAAGTTTTCACAAATACTGATTTCAGTAAAAATATTGACATTGCATCCCTGCTTAGTAATATAGTATTGTAGTTGTTACATAATAACAGTGTTTAAAGTATGCTACCAATATTTATCAGGTAAATGTTATTGCCTGTTGAAGCCTGGCTATGCCAGGCCATGCTGGCGTAGCGAGCATAGGGGAGAGTATGAGAGGGGTCACCCCTTTAACTCATGATGTGAGTAAATTTGGTAAGAATTTGTTTGTCGTAATAACTGAGAATGCAGATTTAAAACAAGACATTTTGGTTATAACCAAGGACAAACCAAAACAATATTTCCCCTGCCCCTTACAAAATTAAAACTTTTACTTTGCCCCGAGGGAAATTTTGGAAAAAGGCATCATGCCTGTACCATCGCTCGCTTATAAGGAGGTATAGTCCGGATCTTCGCTCAAAATATCAATAAAGAACAAAATGAATGTTGGTTGATTGCTCTTCATAGTCTCATTTCACTCATACAATGTACTTCCTCAAATACAACACTTACAAGTACAATGTAGTTGGATTAGCACCATAGGCCATACAACTACTGTTAATTGATAACAAACCTGTAAGTCGACTGAATACTTTAGTCCCTCCTGGAACAACAACAAGGCTTCCTTCTTCTTACCAAGTCTGTGGAAAGCTTTTCCTGTGGGGAAGGAAACCATATTCAATATATACATGTTACATGATTAATGGCGTGTAGCTTAATTGAATTGACAGAGGGAAGAATTGTTGTCTCCATGGTTACACTGTGACAAATAGTTTCTTGATTGCCATCCATACATATCTACCGTATACATATCACTAAAATGTAAACTAGGGGATTCGCATAGCCGTCATTTTGAATCTTGATTTGCATGTTATTATGGGACTAATGGACATATGTCCAATGTTCTATGTCCAAACCCTCAGATCAGATAAGAATGGCATGTCAGCCTACCTCACTAATCGGTTTTTGTCTTAGAACTCGGCGTTTTAATGGGAATATGATGACATTTTGCAGTCTTAATTGAATTATAATGACTCTTTGCGGTTTGAGGCGAGAGGCTTCCCCTTCGTTTGAAGGGACTCTCTCAAGTTTGGGCCTAGACTGTATATGTTTTGATATTGTTGCAATCTAATTTACATGAGTGTGCAGGTCCTCCATGCCGTGCCTCACATACACTGGCAATCAACTTACAATAAAGCAATTTAAATTCACTAGATTATGATAGAGATACATTCTCTAGCCTCTGTAGAACTGAAACTACAAAGAGTACCGGTATAGGCTAGCATTGAAGGTTCGGTTCTACAGAGGCTGGACAAAAATGAGGGCAAATGTAATCGTGACAGAGTGTAGTCGTGTAGTTGATCAAAAGGATTTAATTATTAAATATTCATGGGTAATTTCAAATAATATTAAAAGATGAAATGAAGGCAACTCAAATGAAACAATCATGGGAAAAAGTTTTGTTGACATTTTCTTGGGTTTATTCAAGATCAACGTGTTTAAATTAATATTATAAATTGTTATATTACGATCTTCTACTCTCTCTGAGTCTCATGTTATGTTATTTACACTGTTACTAAGGAAGAGGTACGATGCCTACATAACACAGGTACACATTGCAAGACGTGACCCCGGTCAGATGTCTGTCAACTATTTCAATTCAATTCAATTCAAGACATTTTTTATTTGCTCAAGTGACGACTACAAAAAGGGGGCCCAGTTTTGAAACCTTGGTTTGGTCCAAGTCTTCCAGTGTGGTCCTGGGAGGTTGGTGGTTTCCGAATAGTATCATCCGCATAGTGCTGGACTGTACACTTTTCCACAACCATATTTAAGTCATTAATATAAATTGAGAATAAGACCGGACCCAGGTTAGTGCCCTGTGGTACTCCATATGTTATTTTGCCTTCTGTTGACTCTATATTATCTTACTAATTGTTTCCGGTTATATGGGTAATTTTTAAACCATAATAATGTTAGAATGGAACTTGGACAACTATAGAATATTACGCACCTTTATATAGCAGGGCTCGGGTGGAGGTTGGGTCCATATCCAGTGCACTCTCACAGTAAGTAGTTGCCTTACGGTACAGTTCCAGGTACAGGTGGCAGAAAGCCAGGTTACTGCAGCACAAACACAATTCAATACAATATTATCATTTATTTGTGTATATACAAGTGTACAAAAAAGGAAACATACATCAGAAAGATGACTTCCAGGTCTTCCAGTATGTTCCTGGACTAGACTGCCGAGCTACATTAATCAGTAAAAATCAACAAGTATAATGGAGAATAGGTCTATAACTCCCTGGCAGATGCTATATGGATTGTGTTACATTTTCATAATTATGATATTACACTCTAGGGTGGATCCGAGGACCAAGATAACATCTCAAATGCCCCCTGCGATTTTGCTCGGCGATTTCCCTGTAACAGCTATTAGGGTCTACCACATTTGGGTAGCATTTCAGTGAATGGGGCTCTTGAAGTTTCACTCTACTTACTGGGTTAATAAATTGGTAAGAGAAACTGCCTTATATCAATTCAATGTGAACGGATGTTCTTGATATTGACATTCATAATGATTCATAATAATTCATGAATCCTATTTGAAGTTTTACATCAATACCAACATATGCTGAGACAGGATTTATTCAAATTCAATGTTGCCTGTCTAGTCCCTCATAAAGAGCCTCATGCTCCACACATCTGTTTGTGGTTAAGACCGGGCGACGGGACCGGTCCCCTGTTACCGCAGACTCATCTACCAACAAAATTTTGTCGTCGAAAATCAGATCCACCCTAGAGTGATTATATTATATATATGCGCATTCCATATGAGAGGTGCAATAAGTGGAGTGCTATAAAAATATTCATATAGTATGCATACTATAAAAATTTGACTGCAAGTAGCTCTGCAAGTGGGCCCCAAATAAGGATATGAAAGCAGTATTTACATGCGTTTGTTAGCGCTGCTAGTGGGCCCAAGTTGAGGACATGAAAGCAGACTGACAGACGGGTCTCCGCGAAGTACATCAACGATCCTCCATACATGTATGGAGAATCATTGTATGGAGGATTGTTGAGTACATCAACAAATGATGCATTTACACATGATTACACATCAAGTTTTATGCCCATATAATAAATATAGAATGGAACTCGCAAGCAATAATCAAACAAATTTATCAGACTTGATTCATCCACATAAGCATGGCATCATGCTTATGTGGATTAATCTCGTCCAATAAATTTGTTATTATTGCCGGCTCGTTCCATTCTCTCTATATATAATATCAGGACAAGATTTTCCACCAGCATGTAGTATTCAATATCAACCATAGGAATTAAACGGACTAACATCAGCTGCTATATGCACAGTGGTTCTGCAATGGATACCCTTTCATTGTAATATACTTGGAAATAAAATCGCTGACAAACTGGAAAAGGGGCAGCAACAAAACCGAAACTACAACGCTAAAGACCATATCACCTGCTATTAAGAGCAGAACAGTTTTAGACTGCGGACAGAACACAACAGATCAAAATGTCATCTTTTTTTTAAAAAAACTGAAAATAGGGGAATCTGACCAATGCCCCTGCAACACTGGTAGTATGACCACCGAACACCTAATGTACAATTCGCCTTCATCAATGCCCCCAAATAACCCAACTTTAAGTTAAGAACAATTCTGATTATTTACAATGAATAAGATGTGAAGTTCAAAACTTTTATTACAACTGAATGGGGAGTTTTCACTACTAACTGGTGGAAATAGAGGGGCCACGTGAATTTTTGGTAGACTTCAGAAGGATGACGATTTTGTGAATGTTTGATGTTCCGTTTTATTGATTACCCAACATTTCGAGAGCTTTGCTCTCTTCTTTAGGGGTGAAGGTGGTACAATCTGTGGTACAATTTTATTACAACTTTACGGTACGCCCAGAAGACCTGTGTCTATCACAACGTGTGGAACCATTTTCATGCCCATACTTGATAATGTGTTCATGCTTACGGTGGAAATAATGATAATAACAATATTAATAATAATTATTCTTAATCTAAATTGGGTTATTTTGGGACATTGGTGAAGGCGAACTAAAGTAAACAGAATATGTGACTTGTGCAACTGTAATATTATACAATGACTTTATAAATTTAAGTTTAATATCTATTAAATGGAGAGAAATTGTTATTATTGAATGTTGGAACAACATACTTATATAATATGCTATCAAAACCAATCCTAATTGAACATCAGCATGTAATAATAGCACAGTCGTAACATTTGCTCTGATGAATTGATTATTTTACTTAGTTATAGTAATGGTCAGACTGGGAGCCGAGGCCTCTGTGCAATTCCTGTAACTATTTTATCATAGGAATAAAGAATACAAATAAGTATACATAAGCCCTACAGACTCGTGCAGTACAGAAAAGGCAACTGAGGAGGAGTTGATTACAGAGATCTGAGATCACTGGCAAATATTCCATTCGTCAATAATTTTGGCGATTAAAAACTTGTACAAATTATCAATCCTGACCATGTTTCTTTGTTTCTATGGACTAAATACTGCAACCCCCTTGCCACGATCCCTCGACCACAGATTGAGGTCTGGCAACCATTCCCCCCACCCCCACCCCCAGGCAGATTAACAGACTAGTATAGTAGTACTCTAGTTGAAACAACGTTTAGCTTTAGTTAATTAGGCCTATCATCACAACTACCAAAGCCCAGCTATAGGCCTACATATATCCTACAAATTACTACAATAGCTCTAGCTGCAACTACATAAATGTATTTTCCAACAAAAGATAGGCCTACTAGTACTAATTAGCTAGATACTTTAGATGCATTCAGCCCTTGGCTTCTCTGATGTTTTAAGCAATGGTCCACGCTACGCTTATAAACAATGATGTCATTGATGACCCTGATTGAACTTATCCGGACAGGCACAGCTGCTATTAAAAACGTCACTCACAAAACAATTTCACACACAAGACAAAACTGCGGCTTGCCATAAATTGGCATAATAATAAATTTAAATAATAATACACTTTGACTACTAAGGCTAAGCATAAGCCATAACAATAACACTAACGGGGTACGGATCATTGGGCCCGGCCCCGGGATCAGTGGGCCCGAACCATTGATTGGGCCCCGGGCCTGGACGATTGGGCCCCGCCAGACCAGGCCTGGACGTTTGGGCCCCGGCCTTGGATGTTTGGGCCCCGGTTAGCTCGCAGAATTCTACATCCCTCAGGCCTCACTCAGCATCCCACATCGCCGACAATAACATTCTTTTTTACAAACCTTATAATATAGCCTGATGTAAGATAGTCCTCATTTGAACCATTATCCAGCTTAGTTCTAATTTACCTGTCAAGTCAACCGAGCCATAGTCT
This sequence comes from Sthenelais limicola, assembly GCA_942159475.1. Lineage (NCBI taxonomy): Eukaryota > Metazoa > Annelida > Polychaeta > Phyllodocida > Sigalionidae > Sthenelais > Sthenelais limicola. Next base: position 19,974,918 of record OW804096.1, on the reverse strand, counting down.
TAGTTTCAAGCATGCAAGACGAAATGCTCTGACACTGTACCAAAATGGAGAGTGGTGGGAGGAGGGCTAGCTAGAGTAGAGCCAAGAGGCAAGACCAACAGAAGACTGAAGTTTAATTAATCGCCACTCGATTCAGAGAGAAATAACCGACAGGCAAAGCAAGACAAAACACGGTACGCTAACAGGATCATCTTGAGGAAATATTAAAGGAAATTTCAACGAAATCAATGAAGCTTGAATGATAGAATATTCGATTTATCGTGAATGAAATAGGACTCCTCCGATCATATTCTCCTAACCAAGCATATTTATAAACAGTTTGGGCGATAATAGGGACTTCGCATGAACGCTCTCGCAAAATTCAGATTTCAAAGGGAAGAAAGAGCGCTAACCTACCAATTTATTTCTGCCTTTTCTTCAACGGAAAGTTTTTGATTCTGGCGTCTCAAAAGACGGTGTAATTCCTTAATACAATCGCCATATTTGCCCAGAGCAAAGGCGGTGTTCGGGCTCTCCATTTTCCTGTCATCTCGCGAACTCACACTGACAGTCGCGCGCGCCTTCCTGCAGTGGCCTACTCGGGGCTGCCGCGGGTGAGTTGGAAGCGCTCGAGGAGCTCCTTGAACTCATAAAGAGTATAAGGGTGTCCTTTTTGACAGAAAATGCTTCGCGTTTTGCCACCAAAAGGGGGGTAAAATATTATTATGTTCTACAAGACTCCTTGGAATTATAAATAGGGTTAATTTTTGGCATAGCCTAAGATTTACCGCGGTTTGCCACAAAAAAAGGGGATTAAAATGGTCTCAATATTTAATATTAAAGTAGGCCTAGGCTAATCGAAATAAAATGATCAGTTTTCTTGTGTGATTAGATACAATTTTGTCTAGGCTATGTATTATGTACTCCAAAATGTGCTAAGTGCCCCGAAGTGGAATCTAAAATTTCAAAATTTTCCTCGGGCAGCATACGCCCAGACCCCCCTAGTAGGCCTAGTAGGCCTACGTATGACTCTTTGCCCCGATCAGGCTCCCTTTTTGGGTTGGACTGATTTGCCCTGGTTGACACCTATATAGGCCTATATATGCAAGTTCTCATTTTCAAGGAGAAAGGTTCCTTTTTTGAATTCTTCGCTAGACATCAAGGACCTTGAAATCTGAACAAGAAAACTGCTATAGTCTTTTGAATTTGATGTTTTCAATTTTAAAATTAGTGTGAACTTAATTAATTAATTAATGTATAGGCTAGCTAGGTTTTGTTTCCATTGGAAACGTTTCTCGAATTCAGTTACTTGTGTCGGATGTGAAGTGATAGGCTATAATTATAGCTAGGACTACTAGCTGTGATCTTGGAGTAAAATACATAGAGAAAGAGGTTGTGAACATCTAAGGTACTATGTGCGCCGCCGCCTCCACGGGGGTAACCACAGATATGTTGGCACCTCCCCACAAGGGACCGGTCATCCCCTTCATCCCTATACCCACAACACATGTTGGCCAGTAGCAATAGCCATGCCTCCAATAAGCCTTTGCATTTTAAATGATTTTTTAAAAAAGAAATTTAATCAAAACTGATACCACAACTTTTGGAAATGCTCCTAATCATCCTTAAATACATCATAACCCTATGAACAGCAATTGGACCCTTTATGAGGAACCTGTGATGCCATGGAGTCTACTGCCAATACTGGGCCCACCACAATACAAGGCTATATATAACACCATTTTTTACAATGTTGTCGCAAACTGTCGCTCATACCAATCATACCAAGTGGTTAAATGTAATATGCTCTTTACTATATTGTGAGTTCATGTCTCCCCCATTATTCCAAAGTATTTAAAAATGGGAAATAAAACAAGTTCCTTTAGTAGTTCCTTTAAGAATAGCCATAGAGACATGGGGAAAGTACCAAAATGAAGGTCTCCTTGTGTCCAGTATGACTGGCACAGGGCGCAAATGCTATATTGGATAACTTAAGGACTTAACTGTCCCCTGTCCTCAAGATCTTCCACTGGAGTATGTATAGAGGTGGTCAAGGCGGCGGCGCACATGGTGTTCAAAGAATACCTATTAGATAAGCCCAGTGGCCCAAGTCTGGGCCAGAATCAGCAGGAGGTATTTATCACCGATAAGATGCTCTTTCTCTATGTATTTTACTCCAAGCTGTGATGTACTATAATATGGTTGTCATTGTTTTACATTTACAAAAACAACCATTGAAGTTGAATTTAAATTAAAGCATGATGAAGCGATTAGTGATGAGAGAAATTGTGTAGGCCTATAGGCTATCTGTTGAATAGCTACATTCTTTATGTTGTCATGGTTCGAGCGTTAACCGATTATATAATGTACTAATATTGCACTAAAAACATAACAATGTATTGTTGACTTATGTCAATTTATTCAACAATCTTCTTTAAACATATTTAAAGCCACTAAATAATTTAACACCACGCCTTGAGCTTATGATGATAAAACTCCAAAGGTATGAGTACACTGTCCAATGGTTTAGCAGGAAATTTTTTGTATGTGGCGGATGCACTGTCACAATCCAAAACGGGTCTCGTGGCAGCAGGCAAAATGGGCGGAAGTCTGGCGGAGCATTAGAAGATCTCGATGTGTATACACCTCAAGTGAAAATGGTATATCAAGCAATACCAATGTCTAAAAGAAAATTAGAAGAAATAGTAGAGGAAACTGAAAAGATCCAGGTTTAATACAGTTAAAGAATTGCATCTTGGATGGATGGAGAAATGGTCAGTGCCCAGCATATCAGAGTTTCAAAGAGGAATTGCATGGCAGTGCATGGTGAATGGGTTGGTATTGCGAGGTAATAGAGTAGTTATTCCAGTCAAGCTCAGAAAGGGCATTTTGAAGGTATTGCATGAAGGTCACTTAGGCCTGGAAAAACAAAGAGTAGCCTAACCAGGCAGTATGTGTACTGGCCGGTACGTATTAATGATGACATCAAAGAAATGACACAAAACTGTTAGGCATGCGTTAAGTACAAACCATGTCAGGTAAAAAACCATATTATTTTGAGGAGGACAAGAAAAATTTGGGGCCGTGGGATATGGTGGGCAGTGATCTTTTTTACTGGAAGGGAACTTCACATATGTTGGTAGTAGACTATCCCTCCAACTTTCCTGAAATCATTTTAATGTCAAATACGAGCGCAGACATGGTGATCACGGGATTGAAAGGTATATTCGCACGGTTTGGTATCCCAAGTGTTGGTTACTGATAATGGCCTGCTTGTCCCCAAACTGTCAGGATATATATGTGTCATAGTAAATATCCAACAAATCCAACACTTTTCTTTTTCGAATATCATTTTCCTTTTCTAAGATATCCTAAGACATAATCAAAATAACTTATGGATATCTTAATATCCGAATAGATACTTTCTTGGATTTCGGATTTTCTTTTTCTCACAAAAGTGAACACATAGCATGTCAAATGCCTGAGAGACTCCCTCATTTGTATATACTACTATGTGGTGTTTGACTATTAGCTAGTAGACTGGCACTAAGTTCCTTAGGCTATTCTCATAGGCCAGAAATCAGACCAAAGTGAAGTTGGTTATTAGATGATACATTTCCTTTATTTTTAAGAAACATTATTTTAGGAATTGTTTTAAAACTATTTCCTCTAAATTAACGGCTATGAGTTGATGGAATTCATTACTACACATGTATATATTTATATGTATCAAAAATAATAAATAATCAAGGTGCGCTAGTCTATGCATGACAGAAAGGTTTGGAGCAAAAAGAACAGATCCGATCAGTGTCATATCTCAAAAAAACTAAGTGCCATGTGCAATAGCAGCAGATGGCACACGTCATGGGTAATAGGGGAGTCGTCATAGTAAAAAGACTCCTTGTCATGGGTGAAAAGATCTCTGTAATGAAGAAATAGTCAGTGCCATGAAACTATTTGTTCAAGGAATAGGAATATCGAGATTGTAATAGGAAAAGGTGTCTTTGTTATGGATTTTGGCTATGTGTAATATGTGCAAAAAAAGAAGAAAAGTCTGTAATATTACACAGGTCGTACAGGTGACGACTTTGGGACGCAACATGGCCCACCATATATACAGTTCTCGTGAATTTGGTAATAGCTGGAGTTTTCAGCACAAGGCCAGCGCCCCAGATATCCACAAGCAAATGGTAAAAGTGAATGCGCTGTGGGGATAGTTAAGACTCTCTTGAATAAATGGGTCAGATTTTCAGAAAATGTACAATTAGTAAATTAGAAAATGTAGTAAATTCTGCTAAACTATACTGAAAAATAGTGAATACCGGGTATATTTGAGTATATTTGGTATCGCTTTGATTTAAAGTATCAGTCCTGTTATGTTAAACAGAATTTTGAAGCTCCTTTTTGTCGTAAATGTGGGTTATTTGAGAGGATTGGTAAAGGCGAATTGTACATTTTCTGAAGATCTGACCCAAATCAAAGGCTGCGGGGCAAGACCCGTACCTGGCACTATTGAGTTACAGGTCGGCTCCTAAAGAAAATACAGAAATGCTAATGCGACGTAGAGTAAGAAATAAATTAGGATATCTAGAGGTAAAGGTAAAAAGAAAAATCAGATTATCAAGTCAGCCAGAATGGTTTCTATAATCAGGCAAAAATAGATCAGTACAATAAAAGGGCGAATTAAGGCCTTGGTACATCTAAGCCCAGGGGATCAGGACAGATTCAACAAGTTATAAGTTTATTAAGTTAATCAATCATTTAATGAACTATTTTTCTGTTTAACTTTATAATCAGTTTAAGTTAATGTATATATTGTGCGTTTCCAAAGGAAACAAATTCTACGGTCAACTATTTGTGCGCAATGGCTAGATTGTGAATATCAGACGTACTGTAATCTGAAATGCCTCGAATGTCTGTATTAGAAGAACACAGGAGTGGAAGTAAAATTCAGTTATTAACAACTAGGAAAGTTGCACGCTCCCTGTTTACAAAGGCAGTTGGATAAACATGAAAGTACAATGCAAGGGAATTAGACATAAGACATCAAACAACACATTGTAATCTAATAATACACAAGTGTCTTTTAGTCTTTGCAATTCCGAGCTTGTCTGTCTCCAAGACTTGAAACCCAGAAATCCCAAAGGGTGTAGTAGGTGTAGATCACTCAGATTCAGTCATGGGTGGTTCTCTCTAAATGGGTTCCTCTCAAAACCTATACAGTGGCCTTAAGTGGCAACTTGTCAATCAAACCAAGATAGCCAATAGAATACAACAAATGTCAACCAATAGGATGTCACACTGGCCTTCAGGGATTTACTGCAGTGATGGTAGAAGGTTGTCAATCAAGCAGTCCTTGCATAAGTGCAAAGTTAGTAGTGTTGGCGTGAATTACATCACACAGAGATGGGCATCCAGATATCCTCCCAGATAAGTGTCCACACTCCTCACACCAATCCTCAACCAACACCTCAAAATGTATCACATGAACTTGCTACTCAGGATGATTGACAGAATGGTACCCAATTCACTAACATTCACAAATTTTTTTTTTAAAAAATACCGTAGAATGTAAAAATGAAAAAAGAGAGTTGGAACATCAAGCTACCGTGAGAGTGGAGGTGGTGCCACACATATAGACAATTCATCATCCAATCTATACATTTTGCAGTGGTCAGCCGCTGTAGTTTCATTTTATCTAACAATTATGGGGATTTTACAATCTTATTACGTACGTGGGTCAGATTTTCAGAAAATGTACAATTGGCAGCTGTACACATTTTAGTAAATTCTGCTAAATTAGGCTGCAATTTGGTCAATACTAGTTAAATTCGAGTACAATTGGCATTGCATTGATTCTAGCAATCTGTTTGGTTAGGTTGAACTGAATTTTGAACTTTATTTTCGTCTGAAGTTTGGGTTATTTGAGAAGATTGGTGAAGGTGAATTGTACATTTTCTGAAAATCTGACCCACGTACTACATTCCTTAATGTGACTTCAATGTCAACCGGCTGTTACATCTATTCAATATCAAACTCTATTATGATTGCCGTGCAACCTGATGTATACAGTTAGCCTGCATCTGAGAAACAACAATGGATGTTCTCTGGGGCCTGTTGGACCATTTATCCTTATAATGCAGGTGTTGCATGCGATATCCTTAACATAATCAACAATTAGTAATAAGGGTACATTCAGTTAAGAATAAAATAAAGATATATTAAGAATACGATATGATTATTTTAAAATTACCGGAACCTATACCTCAACAGTACTTAGTTACTAGTTAAGTTGAACTATATTTTGAACTTTATTTTCGTCTGAAATTTAGGTTATTTCAGAGAATTGGTGAAAGTGAATTGTACATTTTCTGATGATCTCATCCATATAAACATGGACGGTTGTTGTATCTGCACTCCTGATGAGTCCAGACCTGGTAGAAACACGTAACACTCTAGGTCCAAACCCTCAGAGCAGATATATAAGAATGATATGTCAGCCTACTTCGCTAATCAGTATTCCTGCCTAGAACTCGGCGTTTTAATGGGAATATAATGACATTTTGCAGTCTTAATGGTATGACTGTACATTTCTTTCACAATTCCAAGTATTGAAGGACACACAGGCCCATCATCAAGCAGGCCCATCATCTGGCCCAACATCCATGTAATAAGGATATTAGTAATAAACTCCAGAAATTGTGGTCAAAGAAGAAAGATATTAAATCATACTGCACCTAAATCAGACCAAATTAAGCAATCAATAATAGGGGATTTGCATAGCCGCCATTTTGAATCATGATTCGCATGGAACTATGGGACTAATGGTACAGTCTAAAATCTATAGGAAACATGTCATGTTCAGCATGGGATATTTATCAATGCTCTCATATCAATATCCATGTGCTATGCATCTTTCTATGACACAAATCCCCATCTTTCCCATCATGCATTTGGTTTTTCATCATTTGTACAAGCTATGATAATTGTGAAAACATTCTCGCAATTTTCAATAAAAATGTTGCCAAATATGTGTATTTCAGATTTCAACAGAATCCATCCCAGCATGCACTGCAGTAGACATGGGCAGTGAGACATGCAACTCCCCTATTGACCAAATTCCCTATTCCTGGAATAAGATTCTGACTGTGCTGCACCAACTACTGGACACTAAGTCATTAAAGAACCACGCCAGTGCAACATATATTTGGCACAATGAATATTTGATATAAACTTCCAACTGTACCCAGGTTGCGCGGATGCACTTAGGATGCGCAGCCCTTGCACGGCCACGGACTACATCCGGATTCAGGGAAAAGTGCAGCCAGTGTAAGCCAGCCTTGCACATCCGGCTGCACTTTGGCTGCACTTTGGGTTGGCTGCACTTTGGTTGCACATTCGGCTGCACTTTGGTTGTGCAAGGGTTGCACATCTGGCTGCACATTTTAGTATGTCTAGGGCAGGTATAGGGTATTGCAGGTGGGGCTCAGATTACTAAATTTACTCCTGTACCGTTCCCATGATGTATTGTTTGCCAGATATGTACAGTCAGAGTGGCAAACTGAAGACAACTTTAGTTGAACATCTACAGCCTAGATAGCTTTTATAGGTACAACAACATAGGTTGCATCCTTTTATTTATCATTCACCATCACCACTGGCCCTACATATTTAAAGACCTTCCCAGCTCTCACAATGCAATGATGAAAGTAGATGGTGAAACCTGAGTCCACTTAGGATACTATACAATATGGATGTGCATGATGGAGGGGTGTTGTTATTTCACCCTCTCTAAAATATCACATACCTGAAATACACAATTAGAATATATGATAATGATATCCAAAATGTTCTTAATTACCGAATGATTAATATATTTAGTGTATGAATATCATATATTTACATAACTAGTGTTTTCAATATAAAGGAATTAGTTATAATGAATGTGTGGCTCATGCTGCCATCTAGTGTCATTATAGGTGGCGCCATCTGGTGTGATAAGTGGCGAAATGGTAATTGAATGGCAGGATTGGGCACAATAATGTGTCTATGATCAGCATATTAGTACATATAAAGAAATGGGATATCATTTAAAGACTTACTTATATAAGTATAGTTAATTAAAATAATTAAAACCTCATTTTCCTGTTGAGAACAAGACATTTGTAAATGGGTGGGGAGGGGCAAAGAGAACAAAAAGTTCCAATAAAGAAATCTTGTGAATAAATGCCTTTTAATAATGATTTAGTACCCCTTCCAATTGATTTAAATATAAAGTGTTTACTATCAAAATGTAGCTCTGATTCAGACGAATGCAGCTATTTAGTTTATATATAACTGTGCGATGAATTCCCCATGTCTAAAAACATAGAAAAGGTATATTTACCCATGAATATATGTTGATTATACGCCAAGTTATGGCGTTTCTTGAGTTCACTCAATGCATTTTAGGGAGGTTTTTTCTTCATTTTTCTTGGTATCAATAAACTAACTTGTTAAATTTTGATTATATTGACTTCATTTATATTGCACTGGATTCCTGATGTCTAAAAACATAGAAAAATTGTATTTGCACTTGTCTATATCTTAATTATATTCTGAGTTATGGTGTTCCAAAGTTTTAGTGGCAGCCATTTTGTTTTTTATGTGGTTTTGGGCATGTTCCCTGACCTAGATTTTCTGGAGCTTTTAGTATATTAATAAGGCATATCAATAGTATCCAAAACAGTTCAGAAACTATGTTTTACAATTTGTCCCAGGTCTAATTTCTCCTAGACTATACCTGAAAGATCATCAGTCTGAAAAGGGGTTTGTTCTATTACCCCTAGGGGGCTTTGGGGGTGAGTTTCCCATGTGCAGTACTAACTATGGTTGCCCCAATTGTAGTTTCACTTTCCATAAGTCAATTTAGCATCATAAGAGCTTTCATAAGAGCCTACTAAGAAGGTTCTATGATGACTTTGAAAATTTGGCCCTTGTAAGCTGAAAACTGTCAGCCATCTTGGATTTGAAGGTCAAAGCAAGGTCAAATCATCAAACTGATATCAGATATGAATTCCTCAACCCCCAAAACCCTAATAAGCATATACTGGACTGCATGGTAGGCCAAACCATTGAAATATAAGTTGTCATTGTGGTCGATAGCGGCCATTTTGGATTTGGGGCTCTCACAGGGTTTCCCCGCACTTTCGCGAGGGTCGCCCCCGCTCATTTTTTTATTTGCCCTTCATAGATGTCAAATCCACTGAGAAACCAACCTTCGCTCTCAACGGTCACAGAAGTGCTCCAGATGACCCAACTAATTGGCCGATTTTGCCGCCTGGTTAAAAGCAATGAGACCGATTAAATCAGTTTATATTTCTGCTATGTTTTCTTTATACAATTCTAATACGGAATATTTCAATTGCTGGTGTTCAACGATTGCCTTCAGGTTACCTGTTAAATCATTCCACATAGCTCTTCCTTCGTACATTATGCATTTTCTGTGCCTTTCTGATTTTGGTAAGGTAAGTTCAATGTTAGGGTTCATATCTCTTTGTATTACTCTTTCTTTATTAATTATTTATTATTTGGGGGGGGGGGCTGAAATAACATTCATAGCATCAAGTTAAAAGTATCAATGAGAATTCTTTAGGGTCGCCGAAATACTTCTAATAAAACGGGAGGTCTGTGCGATTTTTTTCTGAAGCATAGAAGGTTTTATACAAATTTTCATCATAGACAAAGGGTAAAGATTTATGATAAGGGCATAATAGGAACCTATATGACGCCTCACTAGACCTATGAAAGTGACTAACATTTTATGATTTAATCTTGACTTAGAGTAGTAGCCTTTCTCTGTGCGTAAATTCAAGTCTCTGTGAATCCACAAAGTTAGTACAGCAGCAATGTTGCACATGACACTAGTTTTAACACCTGATTTCGCTCACCATACCACAGTGAGTGTGGGCTCATTGTTACAGCTTTACAAGCTAATGTACAGCCCCTCTCGCACGGGAACATGTAGTGCGGCTGTACAAAAAAGCTAGCGCAGCCGCCGGGCACACTAGACTAGCGGTAGGTGGTGGAGCTGAGGACTACCGTCCTGGTGCGACGCCCGTACAGCTCGGCAGTAGACGTAGTATTTTCGCGGCTTTCCCGCGACCGACGGCAGGTGCCGTGTCACTCGGGTATAGCATCCGCATTCTGCGTGTAACATTTAACATTACCACTTAACCCCCTATCTTATTGCATATATAAGAATTTAAAAACATGAAAAGCATTTGAGCTTGTAGCGAATAGGGCACTTGCATGTGCCACTGCGCATGCGGGTGGCAATGCATCCTGGGATGGATTCTGTTGAAATGTGACACCAAGTTTTGGCGAATATTCTAAAATTGCAAGAATGTTTCACCAATATCATAGCTTCAATAAATGATCTATGAAAACCAAATGCACCATGGGAAAGATGGGGACTTGTGTTATGGAAACATGTACAACACATGGATATTGACATCAGAGCATTGATACATATTCCATGCTGAATATGGCATATTTTCTATCGATTTTATACAGTACCATAAGTCCCATAATTCCATGCGAATCAAGATTCAAAATGGCGGCTATGCAAATCCCCTATTGACTTCAGTCATTGATTGAAGCCATATTGTCCTCTACAAAAGAGAATGTAAATATTGCTAGGCAGGGTTTAAAACCTCCCTCATGCAGCCCAGGTCACTTCAATAGCATTCCATGAGTGCAATAACATGTTGTTCAATTCACTTTAATTCAACTTCCCAAGACTGATATGATATTCAAGTTACTAACACACATTGAGCAATTGTTAACATTAATAAAAATTGAATAATCTGCTTATAATATATTATATTATCTCCAAATAATTTACGATCAAGGTACAAATCTCCAACTTACAAAGGCCTGTCGGTCAGGACATGAGAAAACGTACAATTTCGACTTCACAAACCCTCACAAATGACCTACATTTAATACAGAAACGAGTTTTAAAATAGAGATCAACTCATTGTGTGAATCCATGCAATACCAAATATACAGAGATATACCCAGTATTGGCCAGTATTATGTACCAGAATTAGACCTACATTCTCATTTATTATGACAAAATCTTAGCAAATTTCCTTATAATTACTTTTAAATGGGTTGGAAATGAATGGAAGAAAATGTAGAAAATATTCTGATTTTTACCGACATTAACTGAGAGTCCAGCTTTAACTCTGTGTAATGTGTAGAGTTGCCTATTCTACATTTTCGTATCATCTATCCACTATAAATAATGTGAGCTATGCATATGGGTGAGATCTTCAGGAAATATACAAATTGCAACTCAATACATTTTGTTAATTCTGCTCAACTAGAATCAACACACTAAGTATATCAGAGTATATTTGGTGTTGCCCTGATTCAAACAGTTTGTTTGTGTAGGTTGAATTGTGTTTTGGCCTGGATTTATGTCTTAAATTAGGGTTATTTTAGAGGAGTGGTAAAGGCTAATTGTACACTGGTGATTTAACCCATATACATTATTACATATTCTTTTGTATACTCAAGCAAAGAGGGATGGAGTGGGCTCTGTGTATGTCTCTGTGTATGCTGGTTCTAAAATGAAATTCCTGTCAGAAAGAGCCCATATTTGCTGCTGCTAACTTTGGTAAGATATTTGCAATCAGTATCGCTAGAACTACCGTATAATATGGCATGGTTTGGGACGTATGTAGATAGGAATTCAGATAGGAACAATTGTAAGCTGATAACTCTTTTATTACATTCATTTTCATTTCATTTTCTTATAATAGCAAATGTACTAACCATGATATATGTTAATATGGCATGTAGGGCCAGAACCACTGGTCAGTAAGTCCACCTTACAGAGTAGTTATGTGAATCATATATCTTACATTAAGTCCACCCTACAGACTTGTTATTATGTGAATCATGTATCTTACATTAAGTCCACCCTGGAGACTTGTTATTATGTGAATCATTTCTTACATTAAGTCCACCCTGGAGACTTGTTATTATGAGAATCATATATCCTACATTAAGTCCACCACGGAGACTTGTTATTATGTGAATCATATCTTACATTAAGTCCACCCTGGAGACTTGTTATTATGTGAATCATATATCCTACATTAAGTCCACCCTGGAGACTAGGTATTATGTGAATCATATATCTTACATTAAGTCCACCCTGGAGACTAGTTATTATGTGAATCATATCTTACATTAAGTCCACCACGGAGACTAGTTATTATGTGAATCATATCTTACATTAAGGTGACTCAGTAGTGATTATGTAACGGGGTGAGCGCAACGCCTAGCATGAGTAGCGGGTTACAACTTTTTCCATTTTTCACGCGCCTGTGTGTGTGTGTATTCAATATATATGGCAGAGAATATCAGCATTATGCAGATGAAGTATGTATATCATTTAGTCTTGATATAAACTATTCAGCCTGCTGATTTTTGGTGTGTGAGTTAGTATCTACAGTACCTGCATCTATATTAAATTTCATTAAGATTCATGGAGCCGTTTTTGTTCAAATCAAATATTTATCAGGAATTTCATTTTTTTCCCATTTTTTTCTCATAAATAAGTCGTAATATAGAAAAATCTAGCCTGGAAAGCCATCCTGATTTTTTGTGTATGAGTTAGCAAATACTGTATCTACATTCATATTAAATTTTTAAAAAAATTATCAAACAGGTTTTTTTTTAAACGCTGATTGTCATCAGCCAAAGTCAATTTTGCTAGTGCCCTATACTGCCACTGGGGGGCTTCCAGGGGGCTAACTCAGGATTTGAGGAAAAAAATAATATCTGATGATTAGTATATATATGTTGAATGTCTGGGTGAAATTTGATGTCTGAATTCATGTGAGAACCATTTTAAACGAATTATGTTAATAAATCACTCAAATGTAGTAAAATCACTCAAATATGATTTATTATTTCTATCTCCATACCGCCATAGCATGAAAACTAGCCTGGTGACCTATATTTTTTTTTCAATCAATAATGATTATTTCATGTCAAGTATCATTGGTAAAAATTTTAGAAAAATTCATCAATAAACAAAATCACTACTGAGTCACCTTAAGTCCACCCTACAGACTTGTTATTATGTGAATCATATATCCTACATTAAGTCCACCCTGGAGACTAGGTATTATGTGAATCATATCTTACATTAAGTACATCTGTACCACAGCAAGAAGCACACAAACTTCTCACGCCTGTGTTCATGTGTTAGTATACAGTGTGGGTTATTAGTTGTATTAGTTAACGTACCCTAGAGACTAGTTATTATGTGAATCATATCTTACATTAAGTACATCTTTACCACAGCAAGAAGAACACAAACTTCTCACACCTGTGTTCATGTGTTAGTATACAGTGTGGGCTATTAGTTGTATTAGTTAAAGTACCCTGTCTGTGAGAGAGATTTGCACCTTTTACACTTGTAGTCATGCTATTGTATTGCAAAATTACCAATGTTTTCAAATCTGAATCGGCAGATCTCTTGCATTGTTGTTTAGCAATAGTTTGGTATGTATTATTTGATGATGACGTTAAAATGTAGACTTATATTCAATGGTAATGAAAATTAATTTAGGCATCGCACGAATACATCCACGTAGTGGACACACGCTTTTTGTGAATTTGATTAACTTGTACGGCCAGATTTGTAATAAAAAAAATAAAATTATTACGGCAAAAAACCTATTGTTGCTTCATGATCTGTGCATGAAGAAAATCGGCAGTGCCTCTGTAATTCAGTTTTGGCACCTCTGTAATTCTAACTGACTTTCTGACAAGTACCACTGTAATTCACCCAATTGGTCAGGAGGTTCCAACCTTTAATGTGGGGGTCTCCTATTCTCCAAGCAATGGGTATCAACTAAAAACCCTATCCCTTAATTTGATTTCGATTTTTTTGTTTTTTTCAAGATACCCTGCCTTCTTGGCATAAACAGTGTTATTTATACTCTTCAAATACACACAATGCCAATGGTATACACATACAATGGGTATACAAATAAATGATAATTGATTGAAGTTGATCTTATTGTTGTAATGATTTTACCTCAATTTCCCATCTAAACCACCTAATTTGGGCAGGTCCTCCGAATGCAAATGGGAATGTTTAAACAGTCCTGTAGCAAAAACGACTGGACAAAATCCTCCATATTCTGGTCAAATTACCTTTAGATTGATTGGACCAGAATGGAACAAATAGTAGTTCTTGACCAATGGTAGCTGAGAGTACAGCTTTAATAGTGACAAAGAAGTAGGGACCACCCCCATGCACTCCCTCCACCCCTACGCACCCTCTACTAAGAAAGAAACACATGAGATATTGACAATTTTATTATCGTATCTATATCCAACTGAAATAAGGTCAGGGGTGTAAGGGTAATGACAGAAATCTGGGCCCAATGATATCAATCAGTTGCACAACAAACTATTACTAAACAACATTGCAAGAGATCTGCCAATTCAGATTTTATATTAAACCATTCATTTAACTATAATTGAAAGAAAACACATAGGAGCTGAACTCCCCTGGTACCCATGTTATTCGAATTACGGAGTCAGGCATAAACACAGTGAATGTGAGCAGATACAATTCTATTTTCACATGAGAATGGATGCATCAAGTAATGTGAGGAGTCACATAGCATATGGTGCCAATGCCCAACTTCAGCTCTCGCTACTTCCCGCTACCAAGTAGCAGCCTTTTCAAATCTAACATGAAGCAGGAAGTAACATAGCTATGTAGTGGGAGCCAATAGCACCCATCCCCATTACTTTCCCCGCTTCCATAATCAAGAAGCATGAGCAGTAGGGTGAGAAGAAGTGTGGCAGTGGAACCCACCCTTTATACAGCAGCAGTTGTGTAAGATCTTTCATTGTCAAGACCTTTTGGAACCAGGCAGTTAAGAATCTCACTTTTGTTGCCATGATGCATCTAAAGTATGACTTACTTAAGATGGGAACCCAATTATAAGTTGTTGATGAGAAAGGAGGAAAAGAATAATGGATGAAGGTGTAAGTTCTGTTGGATGATCTTTGTCTGCTGGTTTTACCTGCTACTGCTCATGGGCCTTCTTTATTAAGATCACTATCAGGGTATCACCAATTAATAGCATGAAGAGTGGCTGATCAGCCACCATTACTGGTGCTTCACCAGGATCTAGGTAGCTTGTCTCAGGACTTGCCTATATGACCTGTTTGCCACTGTACGACAGACTGTTAACCTCTTTGTAAATGCTGCAAGCAAAAGCAGTCCTACTTATCTCTGCATGGATGCCAGGATCATGCACTCTCAGTGGGGCATCATCCATCCAAAGATGATCTTTCCAAGACCTTTTTATGAACTATAAATATTGTGAGCAGTTAATCATAATCAATGAAGAGTGCATTTGCCCTACAATGCAGGAGTTTGTTTGATAAACAAAGCAGCCGGGTCCATAGACTTACGCTTCAATATATCGACAAGCGTTTTCTTAGCTACACCTTTACCCTCAACTACTTCATCGATTACCAGACTCTAAAAAGCGACCTTCCTTTTCGGGGTCTCCGGAACCTTTACATCCATACCATTCCACACGCTGTGTGGTGTTCTCACAGCACCATTCCGTTCCATATCCTGTGTCTGCATGGTATCCGGGGTTGGTATCCCCTGGTTCACAGGACGAGTAGACTGCGGAAAATCTGGTAGTTCACCCATTAACCAAACATAGGAGGCCTCAGTAACACCAGCCGGGCGAATCGGAGTGCTTGAAGCCAAGCCCCAATCTCGTTTGGGTGGCACTGTTTTTGACAGCCGCCTCAATCTATTCAATTCAGCTTCATTACTAGCTGCTTTTCTAGCTAGCTGCTCCGACACTGTCATTTCAGACATCCGGTTTGCCTTTGAAGCCTGCAGTTCCTGTTGCAAGGTATACATTTTACGTTTCTGCTGTTCAATTACTCGCTGCAAATTTCTTTCCAACTTGCTAGCATTCTCCAACTCTTGAGATGACTCAGCCACCGTCTGCATAGCTTGATAGCCATGCGCGGCGGATATGTGCAACAAATCATTCAATTGCTCAATGCGTCTTAATTGCAACCCCAACAATGTGTCCATCTTATCAAAGGTCATATGTTGCCTAAAACCAGTATGTTGATCTACATTCCACTCGTCAGTCAGGTGTTCGGCTAATTCACTCTCAGCCGGATGGCCAGGCGGAGGAAGCCGGTGCCTGTTTATCCTTTGCATTGCAAAAGGATTCGGTCTCGCACCCAGATATCTATCCCGCCTGACGCCTACATTCCTCTCCGGAGTAGCAGCAAGATTCCATAAGCTGCTACCTGCTAAGGAACCATTGTCTGATCCAACGCAAGTAGCTCCACCTGATTTTCTAAAGCATCAACAAATTCATCTTCGCTCCAACGACCTGGTCCATGTACACCATCTACAACCCTCTGATAAGCTGGGGGTGGCGGTACTCCTATACCAGCCAGCCTGCCCGGATCAGGAACATCTACAGCTATCTGCCCAGCAGGTGGAGCGATTATTCCAGCCGGTTGAATGGGAGCTAAAATGTTAGCCACCCCATCAACAACAGCTGGTTCTTCTATCTCAACATTTTCAACATTTTCAACATTTAAATCATTATCAACATTTTCCGGGTCTCCGATATGTTCTCCGGGGAGAACAAGTATGGCTGGTTCTTCAATAATTACCACATTGTCTGCCGGGGCCGCCACCTCCGAAGATCTTCAGCTTCTTCCCCAGCAACCTTGGGAGGCTCCTGGGGATTCAACCGGTTTGCTACCTCCTCAACTGCGTCTTCGTTCCCCTCAGCCATAAGGCTGGAGAATCACTACCACAGTTTCACAAAACACAAGAGACCCGAGTTGGTCACGGCACCAAATTGTAATGTCGGCTTATCACTATCCCGGCGATCAATGGAAAATAACAAAAAAGACAACACAGATCTCCGAGTCCTTGCTAGCTGGGTTTGCTTTATTGCCAACAGTCGAAGACGTAGAAGATGGAACGCTTCAACTCCGCAGGAGAGAAGTATATGAATGAAGAAATAAAAGGCAAAAATGGTGTTTAAAAACTATAAGCAAACAGATAAATGACAGCTAGAAGTAAAATAAAAGAATATGACTAACAAAACCCCACAGTGACATCTAGTGATAAAACTCCCTGCAGCAGGAGAAATGACCAGCTCGCGCCCAGCCCGGCCGGCCGCACCCGGAGAACCGGGTGACTAGGCCGAAGCCTGGGTAACTGGCTAGCAGCGCTGGGACAGAGCAGGGTGACCCGCTCCGACCCGGCACTACCACACTGAGCACCACATGTCAATTGAAATAATAATAGTTCAAAGCCAATAACAGACGGTTAGACAGTTACTAAAACATAAAGCATAAAACAAAATAATTGACAGCCCAGATCACAATAATTTCCTGGTAAATAAGCTTTAAAGATGAAAGTTCTGGATCCCACCCTTATATGTACACCACATCCCTAATTAATGGCATGAGAGTTTCTATATGTTTATCATTACCAACTATACCTATTTTGTAATTACTAAGTTCATTTAAGTCCTTTAATTATAAATTTCGAAGTAATTGCCAGCTTGAATGTACCAAAGTATTTCAAACAGGACATGTATAGCTTCAGAGCAACTCAGAAGATTTATGAGCAAAACAACTGCTGCACTCACAAGATTCCTTCAGGAGAATCAGGGTGTCTATACTGAGGAAGGAGGAGATGAGGAGGGGGGACTGTCTCTGACTAAATTGTGGGGTAACATACTCAGTACCAGGAAATGAAATTTCATTTAAAAGATTACAAAATAAGAGGGCTTATTAAGTATTAATTATTTTCCTTAATTAAAAATGGTTTATCAATTAAACCTACTTACAGGTGGATGTCCTAAACGGTTGCTCGTGGCCATTTTTTGTTCTGGTGTTTTCGGCTTGTTGGTCATATGCTTCATGCAGCTACGAGGCAGTGCTCCCATCATACGTGTAAGTGTAACTTTTGTCATGTATTTCAGAAAAATCGCAGAAAAATGAGTCAAAATCAGAGAAATTGTATTTCTTTATATATTATCTATGTTATAATGTTCACCATCATTGGAATCCACCTAATCTAGATAATCTTTTCAAATATGATATTTTTGTGACTTACAACTCATTTTTTTTAAACACATCACATTTCATTCTTGCAATTTTCTAAAAAAGATTTGCTCAATTTAACTACATGTCAGATCTGAACTGAACGGTGTCCCAAGTTGAAAAAAATATTTTAGATATCTGATTGGACCAAGCAGATTCCAATGATTGTAAACATTAGGACATCTCATAAGTACTTCTATATTTTGTATGCATGAGAAAATGATTTGTTATTTTGATTGATAGTTAAGTAATCAAATATACTCCAAAGGAGCACCTCAGATATGCATAGATCTATATAATCAATACACAAAACTTAGTGCATGTATTCATGGTATGAACAGAGGTAAACATCCCATGAATGAACACACTCTGAGGAATAAAGGGTTCTCATGGAAACACATTTGAACAATACCAACTTTTACAACTTATGACTCATGACTCTCCTGAGACACATTTATTGTTTGTTTCCAGTATGGCATTGTTATAGACGCTGGGTCCAGCCATAGTATGATTGATGTCTATAAATGGACCACGGGCACATATACTGATACATCCCTGTCACAAGTTGTCTCATGCAGATCCAAAGGTAAACCTATTCTCACATGTCTTACAGGAAAATGAGTTGCAACTCTCAAAAATGAATTTTGAGATGTCATCATATTTGAAAATACAGGATCAAGCAGATTCCAATGGTAAAAAACATTTGGACATCTAATAAGTACTTTAATACTTTTGTAAGCAGGGAAAAGGTGTGAGTGATATTCCTTGATGGCCTCTCACTAGTCTTCCAATTTAGTACATGTATTATGCTACTAGAAGCATTGAGCACCCTAAAAGTGAAAGCTCTTAGCACTCAAGTGGTAGGTCTATAATGTCCTTCCAGGGAAATCATAGTTCTCTCAAGGCATTATTAATGTATTAGTGACCTCTATTCTGGAGAGAAATCAAAATTATAGTCCAAAATCTAATATAATTATGTCTACTTATAATTTGATGTATACATTATACATCTTATCATATATTCCCTGTAATTGTGAACAATTTCTTTATGTAAGTCAGTTCTGATATTTTAGAATATTTTTTATTACCTTCAAATTGCTGTCTTCCAAATATTTTGTTCAGGCGGTGGTATCAGTGAATATGCCAGAGACCCAACAAAGGCCGGGGAATCATTGAGAGAGTGTCTGGATGCTGCTCAGCACACTATTCCTGGGACAAAGTACAAGAAGACGCCTCTCTTCCTGGGTGCAACAGCTGGAATGAGATTATTACAGTAAGATATCATGTGGCACAAAAAAATCCATCTAATGTCAGAAGATATTTTCCCATGTTTTTTCTGACAACAAAATTGCTTTGATGTCATCTCTATCAATCACTATTATTAATGAATATATAACCATACTTTATCCTTTATATGAATTAAATGTTTATGGAAACTCAAATGTGAAGACCGAGATACTAATGAGAAAATAAATTAGTTCCAAAAGATGTACCAAATTTATTAAATAAACTTTTTCAGATCAATTCAAATCAAATAGGCTTACAGCCTAAGATGAGAATTGTATGTCAGTGACACCTACTGCAATAATGGCTGTCCTGGTCCTGGAGTAGGCAACCTAATTGGATTATAATAGCATTTTGTAGTTTGGAGCAAGAGGCTTTCCCTCAGTTTTGAGGGACTTTCTCAACTCTGAGCCTAGACTGTATAACAATTTGTACTCGAAATTCTTATCTTGTCTTATCCCAGAGTGGCCAACAAATCTGCAAGTGATGCAGTAATGGCCTCAGTTTGTGCTACAATGGAAACATATCCCTTCAACTTCTCCACTGACCAAGCCATCATCTTACCTGGCAAAAGTGAAGCCGCCAATGTCTGGATGGCTCTCAACTATATACTTTACACTTTAGGGGAGGTAAGTATCAATAATCAATCAATATTTTACCGAATGATGTTAAATTGGTTTTCCACCAGTGCAATACTATGGTGTTGATGGTATATATGTCTAATTAGTTAATAAAAATCTTTAAATACTGGAGTGAGTTCCAAGCATGACATGGATGAATCGGCGTTCAAGAGTGTTTAATGTTCTGTTAGGATACAGGGAGGTCTGCACAACTGCCCATATCAATGCTGGCACCCTCCGGTGGATATAGTAGGAATGATGAGTGAGGCATTACATAGACCCTCACTTCCATCATCAACCAACCCTTACAACATAACACCATCATATTTACAAGAAGAAGCATTGAAGCTTTATATAATGAGGGACCTTTTGGGGAAATTGGACTAGGAATTAAAGACTTACCTGATGAAAATTTTCGGAGCAAAATTTTGTTGTTGTCATTGTTGTTTGAATATTGACTTTCAATATATTATTATCTATATGCAAAATTAGGATATAAGTATGATATTTGCTGTCCTTATTTATTGGTATAATCTAAGGTTCATCATTATATAAAATACAGAAAAATGTGTATAGTGTATAAATGAGGTTCCGATAAATTTTTGCTTTACCAATCCTTTGAAACAACCCAAATTTAAAACCCATATGGCCTAATTTAGCTGAATTAACTAAATGTGTAGAGCTGCTGATTCTACATTTACCAATGATCTGACCATTATTTAATTTTTTCTCCACAGAAAAGGTTGCTGTCATACCTTGGATTAAATAAAACCAGTAAGGCGGAAGGTGTTCTCGGTGCTCTAGATATGGGAGGTACATCCACAGAAATTTCATTTCATCCTGAAGAACCAGACAAAATGTCTGCGACTGACAAGAGCTCCATCGTATTGCAGGGGCAGAAGTATGACATATACACACACAGCTACCTTTGTTATGGAATTGATGAGGCCACACGGCGATACAATGCCTTGCTCATTGAAGTAAGTCCTTTTATTTGCTCAGACGAAAACCACAGAAAATTATGTTTCATATTATTTCATAATAAAGATATAAAACAACAATTAAGTGAGACCTCATTTAGCTGTACTATACCTTGACGAAATGGCGCAGTGGCATTCCCTTGGGAATCCTGATTCTCCCATAGGCACAAGAACGCACCACCAGTCACCTGGAGCTGCGAAATTAGTCTAGCAAAGTTGGCTCGATGTCCCGATATCCTATGTTTTCGTCATCCAGATCACAAACTAATGCCAGATTTCACTTCCTCAACATTTTTAAGAAGCAAAACGTAGTCCTGATTGACACCACCTGGTGGAAACACATAGGGTCAAGCTTTCTTTTACTGGATTGAAGGTCAAGATAAAAAGCACTGCTAGGATCCTTACTTGATTAGAGTTTTTTTCACCTACCTTCATCCTAAGTCCTTTTATTAATTTCATTTCATTAAAGGCCAAAATATAAAACCAATCCTACAATGAGCATTTTTTTTTTTTCTTATTGTTAGAATAACAACTTTCAAGACACGGTGGCAGACCCCTGTCGTCAACCAGGAAGTACTGTCCACATTGATCACAATGCTATCTTTAAGGTTCCCTGTACAAAGACAGCCAGCATTAGGATGCCAACATCTCCACACAATGTAAGCCTATATTAACATCAATACAGCACCAAATTTTGAGTGGCCTAAATTTTGGAGGATTTTGTCCAGTTGTTTTTGTAGATTGCGACAAGACTGTTAAAATGTCCTCATTTGTATCTGCCTGAATCTCTTCCTATGGTGAATTCTCTTATTATCAATCACCAGTGCACCAGTTTTCTGTTTGGGATTACACTTCAAAATCTTGTATAAACATAGAATAACAGTACAGATATTGATGAATTCAAGCCTATAAGTCATAATTTGAGTTAATTTGATCAGATTTGTTTTGTCTTGATAGCGGAGAATGCAGCTTTAATATGTGTTTTACATTTCAGTCCACAGTTTACACATTCAAAGGTGTATGGAACAGCACTGTGTGTAAATGGTACATCAGGTACCTCCTCTCAGTCAATGCGTCCTGCCCAGACTGTTGCTTCAATGGTGGCCAACAGCCACCAATAAGCGGTAACTTTGTGGCAAGTTTTTATTTATTATTCAAGTTCTTTATTCAGACTTGGTTAACATTTATAGCAGTCAATGGTACTGGAGAGCTCAGCTTTGATGGCATTTATTTTAAAAAATTTTCAAATTCAAATCGGATTCATAGAAGTCAGTTTTAAACATAACCCCAGCTCACAGAATAGCTCAATATATATGCAGAACATAATATAAAGCATTATAGAGACCGAATAACATCCATAGTTCATGAATAATGGATTTATTGTATGGAAAGGTATTACATAGGTAGAAATAATGATAATGTTAATAATAATATAAGAATATCTATGAAAATATTAAATGAGAATGTGCATTTCACCAAAGGTTTTGATTGAATCAGAGAATTTTCACTTTATCCCTTCTTCCTAAATTTGTGATATGTATGGAAATAAACTGATACATACACTTACATACATTATAAGACTTCATTTCATTTTATGATAATACTAGTCTACTAATACTGGCAAAGTATCCATCCTCTGGACAGTCCCCACTCTCCCTCTTTTCCCTCCCCCTTTTCTGTCTCTCACTCCTTTTTTCCCTACCTACCCCATGCCCAATTTCCCCCTCTCCCTGCCCTCTTTTTCCTCCCCTCTTCTCTCCCACTCCTACGAATGTGGTTGGGTCCCCCTAGAAGTGATGCTTGTGGGAAATAACCACCTACATTGTCCCAGAAAATCCTAGAAAGGCTTTCGAAATTACAGTACCTGCATACAGGAAAGAAGAAACTTTGGTTGGGAATGCAGCTTTAAGGTATTGATTTTATTATTATATATCTTGTAGGCGTTTTCTGGCTTCTACCACACAGTTAAGGCATTCAATCTAACAGGATCATTCCCACTGGCTGAGTATAGAAGTAAATACCATGCTCGCTGCCAACAACCATGGAACCCGGTAAGCACCATTTTGTCTAGTTTTAGTTTAGTTTAAAGCTGCTCAGCTCATGTTGGTAAAAAACAAAATATTTTTTATATTTTCTTCCATTCTTTTTCTACCCACCTCAAAGTCATTGGACTGAAATTTAGGAGGATTCTGTCTGATTGTTTTTGTTACAGAGCTTCTAAAACGTTTATATTCATATTTGGAGGAACTGCCCAAACAATCAAATATTCATCATGAAAACAGTCCTATATGTCATGATATAAGTAAATTTGTAAGATTGTCTTGTAAGATTGTCTTTGTCATAACAGCTGAGAATTCAGCTTTAATATTTCTTTATTCAATTACATTAGCTACAGTGGGTCTTCTCTGTATATGTAATCCATTCTGCAGTTTCCTGTGTAGTAAAGACCACTAGCAAGTGTAATTAGTGTCTGTATCCACTAGAGCAGAGGATAGCAATGTCAACACCTAGTAATGGTAATAAACTTCACCTCAATGGTTTATTCTCCTCAACTCATGACATTTTCAGACAAATGATTCAAGCCTGTGTATAAGAGCCCTCTACATTGACGTCTTACTAACGCACGGCTACAGGTTTGACAACAACACTTGGCCACATATCAGCTTCACCGAGAAGGTGAGGAATTATATATAATATATACAATTATAATCATTTTTATTCCTATGATAAAACATTTACAGGAATTGCTCAGAGGCCTTGGCTCCCAGCCTGGCCATTACTATAACTAAGTAAAATAATCAATTCATCAGAGCAAATGTTACAACTGTGCTATTATTACATGCTGATGTTCAATTAGGATTGGTTTTGATAGCATATTAGCATCAATTTCTCTACATTTAACAGATATTAAGCTTAGATTTAAAAAGTCATTGAATAACATCACAGTAATTGCACAAGTCACATATTCTGTTTACTTTGAGTAGGCTGTTCTGCTACCATGCCGATTATTTACAATGAATAAGACTGTGCCTTATTATATATATATATCAGGTAAAACTAATTGTATTGTACTATACAATAAGTTGTCATTTGAAGACACTCTTTAGCCAATGCAGATTTAATTCCAAGGCTATAAAAGATAGACTAAAGAGACAAAAGATGATTTTACATCACAACATCAATTTTATTAAATTTACATTGAACTATTCTCTGAGGTATGGTGAAGTGGTAGAGCAAAGGTAGAGATATTTGGAAATATGTATCTATCTAATATTAATATGATTGAGTCAGCAAAATCATTACAAAAAAATCATATTTGAAAAGTCAAGACTAAGTGGATTCCAATGCCAACATGTAGGAAATCTAAAAAGATATTTCTATATTTCCTGTTGGATATTATATATGTATGTATTTCTATTTTTTAAATTTGATAATTTTATTTTGAAAAAAAAGTTTGCAATGTTTCAGGATGGGTACAAGGAAAGTAAGTAAATATACTCCATACGATGGCCTTCAAAATGTGGGGATATATTTAATACAATGTCCTGAAATCTGTTACACAGATTTATCTGACTATAAAGTGAAAAATAGACCTCATATATACCCCTCATGCATTTACACCTCTAGTCATGTCAAACAATGTCAAAATGTATAAACAGCAGTCAACGCAGTGTTCGCAAGAATGCCATGCAGGACCTAGCTGATTCTAAAACTGGGATAAACTACCTGTAGATACAAACACAACCCATTTTCTCTCATTTTAGTATGAAAATTAAACAAAAGGACGATGTCCACAAAATATATACGCAAGGAAACCCAATACCATAGGTCCCACCTTGACTTTGCGCAACCGACCCGCCCCCTACAGGGCGAATTTAGACCACCTTTAAACTTCCTTACGTTGCTCAAATACCCCTGGTCTTCTCAGTTATACAGAAAGCCATGGACCTGTTTTTTATGTTTTCCCATCTAAATGGGTACCATTACATCGTCTGAATGGCAAGTTTTGTTCCTCATGAGGCCTTTTCAGGGGACGACTTATGTATAATATGGTACAGGAAAGTAGCAATTTTAAATATAAAAAGTGGCACCCACTTTGTTCTGAGTCCCAGCTAGCCCTTTCGGACCTCCTCCCCTCTAGTACACATGCACTGTGTTTACATAGCTTCAATACTGGTCACTGCCACCATTACATAACACCCACGCTCACTGAGGCATGTTCACTCACAGTAGGCCTATTTAAAGGGTGGCTTGTGGAGGATGGCTTGTGAAGCCTAGTCACCACCATGTGGTGAGTAGGCTTTATTAACACTAAATCAAATGGATATTGTAGGTAGGAGGGGTAGAGACAGGGTGGGTGGGTGGATGGGTTCTATTTCCATCAAAATAACAAACCCCAACGCCCAAAAACAGACACAAAATCAGTAAGTAACACCACCCAAAAATACTCGCGGGTAAAATTTCTGGATAAAGATATAGCTAGTGCTTCCCATTGCAGTAGAGTAGGTAACTAGTCACTTTATACCTTTATATACCTTAAAATGTAACTTAAAAGTCTAGTCTGGAAGAGCAGTGGCTGCCACAGAAGAGGACATACCCATTTCCGATGTAAATTATGTATATTTTTATCATGTACTGTTTTCGGAAATAAATAGTAATACTATACAATACAATTTAAGATACAAGAACTATGAGAATACTTTGACATAGGTGCCTTACACTTTTATTCTCAACATATCTGCGATGTGTTACATAAAATGATTATTTGATGAAACATAGTTGCAGTCACAGGTAGAGACCATTCTTAGGCCAAAAAAAAAAAATAGGTGTGTTTCCGATTTATCTGGCTGAAAACTAGGTAGGTGGGGTGGTAACTTTTTTTTTTTTGTTAATTTTCTTTGTTTGGAAACCACCTCCCAGGAACTGAAAAAATGTCTTTTTCATAACAATAGTTGTTTCGGACATGGAAAATGACAGTTTCTGTTTAGGAAAACACGTTTTCCTGCTTTTAAAAGCTTTTTTTGTCAAAAAATCCAAAGAAAGTAAGATGTGATGGGGAAAAAATCAGGTATGGTAAAAAATGTTTTAGGTAGGGTAAGGTTTTTCTAGGTAGGGGGGGGGGTTAATCGGAAACACACCTATTTTTTTGTGCCTTATATAACCATGCTAGATTCATGAAGAGGCAACCACAAGCACACACATGTAAACTCAAAAATAAAAAGATGGAAAGAAATATTAACAATGTGGCATTAATGATGAATGCCTGGACTGCAACTTTCCACAGGATAATAGAAAAACAGATAAAATATACAAAAAAGGCTACTTTTTAATTTTGAAAATAAATTTAGATTCTAAGTAAATCAAAAGGCGAGTAAACCATGTATAGGAGGGCCCCTCTGTCCCTCCAGAACAGACTATAAAGCAATGTATAGAGCAGTTATTTGGTAGTAAAAGCTCACTTATAAAGGATAACGGAAAGAGCTATTGCACATAATATAAATGAAATTGAGATACTGTAACAAATGTTATCTATTCCTTTCAGATACATGGTAAAGACATTGGCTGGACGCTTGGGTTCATGTTGAATCACATCATTGAAGAGAGTTCTCCGTGGTGGTCAATTTCACCAGCCGCTTTTGTTATTATGCTTATTGTGTTTTTGAGTTCTATAGGCATAGTTGTTGGCATTATATTTAGTGCTGTGTGTACAGAGAAGCCGGCCTACCGAAGAGTTCCCACACTCTATGGGGCGAGTGAGGGCCTGTAGAAACTATTTTAGACTTTTCTTGACTAAAGAGTTATAATTGTTAGGCAAGTGTCTTTTGGTGCATGTCCGAAGGCATGCATGAAAGACATGCGTCAAAATACAGTTTAACACAAGAAACATTTTTTTTTATCAACTCAATGCCAAAGATACTCTGATATACCCATTATTCATATTCTCTCAGTCTAATTTAGCAGAAGTTACCAAATTTGTAGAGCACCTGAATATGCCTTTTCTGAAAATCTGACCCAAGTATGTGTATACCAGAATGGAACTGAACCCATCCCAGCATGCACTGTAACACACATGCGCATTGACATGTGTAAATCCCCTATTGTGATGTGTGAATTGGTTTTTCTATAAGGTTTTAGTTACTTAGATTTAAAACCCAAAACAAAGTTTCATATTTCAATATTCTCCTATGTTAGACTTAGAGGCACATAGTAAACAGTGAATGGAAACTGCCATGATTTAGTCAATCAAACGCCCAGGCCGCTAGTTTCATATTTCAATATTCTCCTATGTTAGACTTAGAGGCACATATTAAACAGTGAATGGAAACTGCCATGATTTAGTCAATCAAACGCCCAGGTCGCTAGTGAACTATGCCAAAGGGACCCCAGTGACCAATGTGTCTTAAACCAAAGGAATTAATGTAAAACCACTGTTACTATGTCTTGTTACTGAACTACTTATTTATCTTAATTTCCGGTATGTCTAGAAGACTTGAGAAGACACCACCATGTTTTCTGTACTGTACTATTGGAAATATAAACAATTATGAATATGTGGCTCGCCAAGCAGGTACCTTCCTGTGGGAGTTATAGTTCCTGGGAATTCCCGCTAGTAGTCGCATCATATTCATGACGTCACTTTCCCAAATGTTTATATTATTAATTCTGAGAGGCAGGTAACTTTGAAATTCTGTAACTTCACACATTTTTGGAGTATCAACACAATTCTTTCACTTTTATAATGCTCATTTCCCCTTCTGTACATTCCCGTCAATTTTTTTTAAAATATTTATTTTTTGTACATGTGATGTGTCACAGGAAAATGAGACACTCCCCCAACTAATTTGAGATCATCTACTGAAAACTGACATTACTTTACAAAGCCCATATCCCAGCAAATTCTGGGAATATTCAACTATTTTTTTCAGTTATTGACTCGCAGATTCAGAATCTATGATAAACCCAAATTCGAAGATTTGGCCCTGGAGTCCCCTTTCTGCTTGGCTGGTCACATATTATTATACAGTTTTTGTTGTACCAATGGGTACACCTTGTATGAGCACTTGCTGCTACTCTTTGTATTATTGTGTACTTCTATTATCTGGAAATTGTCCTTTTTGATAATGCCTGGTCGTGGACGCTCCCATTCTTTTAATAATCACTATTGTTGATATAAAACAATAAGATTGGGCAGATTGAGGATCAATACTAACAGGAACTAAGGAACAGTATTTTCTTTTGGGAAAAATCACTGATTAAAGAAAGAATCCTGTTGTTATTTATAGTAACATGGAGACAATCGATCGCGTCCATCATTGTTACATATATACATGCATGCAAATCTCCGCCCTGTTAGGATGCCTAAACTTTGCACCCGCCCCCATATCTATCTTTAGTCCCTGTTTGTTGGGCTGGCCAGGACAGTTATACACACATAGACCATGGAAGACCATGGATATTTTTCACCAAATATACTACCGTGAACCCATATCTCAATGACCTCAACTCTATTATAACTGACAATGTACAATGTACTTGCCTTACTGTAATATCTCTCTTATTGTCTGATGATTGCTGTATAAACATACTAAATAATAATTTTAAAAAATGTATCTTAATGCATAACTCTAGGTAAGAATGTTACTCTGAAATTCTAATTGACAAAGGTCTCACTATAGCCATTGTTAAAATAAACGAAATATTGCAGATCGAGGAGGATATGACCAATACGATCAGCTCCTAAATGGTGAAAACGTATGTACTGCGAAATCCTGAAATTGGTACAATTTTAGATTATATTTGTACAAAATTGTTATGAAATCTAAGCAATAAAAACATCAAATAATCATTACGGCATTAAAAATGTGTGCAGGTTTAGGTAATCGTCTACTCAACAGGAGAATGTGTAAATAAAATTATAATATTAAGGCCCTTGATAAACGGAGAGAATTGATGTCATTGGACAATTTTGATTAGCGATCATTTTTTAGTCCAACAGCGAATATTTATTCAATAGAAGCACATGGGTTCAAAAACAAAACAATACATCGAGATGAATATTATGAACGCCTGATCCTTTGCATTTATTAAAAGGATGAATTTTACTTTTGAAGTTCAAAAAACATTTTTGCGGTACTATATTGGAAGCGATATCACTCAAAAGCGTTTGCAATATCTTTGGGTGGACAATTACTAGTAAAGAAGCTAGATATACTCTATAAGATGACCTTAGTAATGCAATATATTTATTAAAATGTTTTGAAATTTGGTACCTGTATTTATGCTACTAGCAGCTTCGAGAACTCCAAATATGAAAACATTCTAAGCAAGGGTTCTTATAAATAATCTACTTTGAAAAATGTCAATTTTGCGACTCGTGACTCATTTTCCTGAAACACATCACATATGGCCAATAGCAGGTGTTTTTAAATAAAGATTTGTAAAAAGATAAAAATAAGGCAAGCAGGACACACAAGCAATCAGAAAACTACAAACTACAAATGTAAACTGGCTAATGAAAAATATGTATGTGACCAACCACAACTACATGAACCTAATTTAAAAAACCTCTGGGAAATAATGAAATCAATAATGAGCCCAGAGAAAGCGTCGATAACCAAATAGATAAATTTAGTAAAGGAGGGCCTGAATGTTCAATATTCTCAAGTTGCCTCTGAATTTGATTCATTTGTTTCTGAATGTCGGTCCTACTCTTACGAGCAAATTCTCAGATCCTGGGAGCGATGAAAACATGAACAATGAACAGATTGTTGCAAGAATTAATGAATTACACAAAAATATTGACTTCAAGTTCTCTGAGATAACTTCTAAAACGAAGTAGGTAATCTCAGGATTTATAATAACAAAAGCCCAAAGTCCAAACCCTCAGATCAGATAAGAATGGTATGTCAGCCTGCTTCGCTAATCGGTTTCCTGTCCTAGTACTCGGCGTTTTAATGGGAATATAATGACATTCTATGGTCTTAGTGGAATTATAATGGCATTTTGTGGTTTGAGGTGAGAGGCTTTCCCTTCGTTTGACTCTCTCAACTTGGAGCCTAGACTGGAGCCTAGACTGAGCTCTGGTTTTGAGAACATGCAGCCAACAGCTGTCCTAAACTCATGTCCGTCGATACAGATGTGTTATAATTATTGTTAATATTTCTTTAAATCATGGTGATATCCTGGAAATCGAAAGTAACTCAACAAATTATAGACCAATTTCCAATATAAATGTAAAATACCTGAGAAAATTGTTCAGCAATAAGTTTACCTCGAAGACAACACTCTTTTCTATTCCAAACAATATATATTGTTTCAGGAAAGAAAGAGGTGTTCAACATGCACATGGGTCTGATTTTTGATAAATGTACAATTGGCAGCTCTACAAATTTAGTATGTAATGTCAACCACGGATACAGTAGTGCCTGGTAGGTCAATATACTGTACATCAAGACGAACAGGCCACATCGCATAATTAAAATTATGCACTGCATAACAACATAAGCTCGAAGATTCGCCCCTTCCCTAAGGCAGAGACCTATAAGACAACATCCGCTAAGATTAAAAAAAATTGGTATATTTCCTATTGGCCAAAACCCCTCACTTATCTCAGTGTCTAAATTATACCCATAGGACAAGATTTCACCCAGAAATTTAAGCTGTTACTAGTATAATTACTGCATAACAGACCTCATGCGTTGACGCTACAGTTCTATATAGGGACACTCAGAAGCCGACATTCGGGCCATCACTATCGCACGCTCGGCATGACTCAGTAAGCTTCGGCTAAGTTCGGCCGTCAACTCCAGTACGAGGCCGATGTAATGACTTCATAGCAGCAGGGATTCCACACCACCCATTCTGCGCCACCGTAGAACGTATAATGTGCAAAACATCGCAATGGTTTGCAGATGGATACAACACTAAAACGAAACCATTTTAATGCGACTAGCCACAGGAACGGAGGGCGGGATGGTGGGCAATGTCAACCTACAAAAACAATTCATATTTATGAAAGTAAATAGCCCACCCGATAGCCGAAGACTTCCCCTCATTCCCATCAAGTTGTTACGATACTCCATCTCTGGTGCCACATACCTCTAGACCAAGAGGCATCAGTGGCATAATTAATAATTATGCAATGAATAAAAAACTGAGCTCGAAAATTCGCCCCAATGCCCTTAGCTTGAGAAGCCTATGGGACAGGATCCGCTCAGATTCCTAAATCATGCCCTAGTTCCCATTTCCCCAGATCCCCCAACTATCTCAGTGTTCTAATTATACCCATAGGACGAGATTTCACCTAGAAATTTAAGCTATTACTAGTATAATTACTGCATACCAGCCCGCACGTGCTAATGCCTCTTGGACTCTAGTTCCGAAGCCATGACAGCATGCTCGATCTCTCTCGCACGCTTGGCATGACTGGTGAAAGTTCGGGTAAACTTGGAGATGGTTTCTCACTTTCTCACCAGTGGCGCCACCATATGATGTGCAAAACATCGGCGATGGTTTTGCATGTTGATTTAACACTAAAATTAAACAATTTTGGAGGTTGGAGGATGGTGGGTGGGATTGTGGGCAATGTCAATGTACAAAAACAATCTATATTTTGAAAGTAAATAGCCTAATTCCCATGAAATTGTGACGATAGACCTACTCTGGTGCCACATACCTCTAGACGAAGAGCGCCCAAAAGATGGTAGCACCAGTTACCATCGAGGTAACTTTCCTGAGAGTTGGCGCAGGCGCAATGGACCTCTAGGGTCGTGACAAGGATAGAGACGGATGCCCCCTGTATTACACTTAACTTTTATAAAACCCATGTGACAAACAATTCCAGTCCCGGATTCAGCCTCCCCCTCCTATAACCCTACTGCTAGTCTAAGGCCGATGTCCGCACACTTGTAGAACAAACGATTTCGGCCACTTTCCACCACTAGGCCTACACATGCGCTGGCCCTACTCATATCACTAGCAAAGTTCTGTCTCCCTCCCCTAACTGAAACTCATAGCTCAGTGGCAAGCCCCTCACCTCCGGACTTCAGGGTTGGCAGTTCGACCCTTGGGTGGGACTGGCACCTTTAATTTTTTCATCCTCTACTTGTTGGGCCGTGTAGAGCTGTCACTCTACACGGCCAGGATGGGACGGCGGGTGGGTTTGCTGATTTGTGGTGAGGGGAAAGGCAGGCTATAGAAACAAAATATCCATTATAATGTTTTAACATGTACCAACAATAGTACAACGGCTATAAACATTATCTAAATTACATTTGCAAGGCGCCTACTCACAGCTGCCACTCCTGGACACCCTGGGCAGGATCACATCTGTCAGATTTTCAGAAAATGCACAACCTACAGTTCTACACATCCCTCAAATTCTGCTAAATTAGACTGAAAAATAATAAATACCAGGTATATCTGAGTATATTTGGTGTCACGTTGGTTTATACTTTTCTGTTTTGCTATGTTAAACTTGATTTTGAAGCTGATTTATGTCTTAAATGTGGGTTATTTGAGAGAATCAATGAGAGTTCTCCTGTAGTCTCATTGAGAGAATTATTGAAGGCGAATTGTACATTTTCTGACAATCCAACCCATATAAATTAGGCCTATTGATTTTATAATCTAAGTTAACCATCACATAAATGATAAGGACATCAAATGATCAATGGCACAGTTTTTCTAGATTTTAATTTTCAATTGCACAGGCCTACTTCTTAAGTTTTTTTTAATGTACAACATGGTGGGCCTGAGTTGCTTTATATAAGTTTAAATAAGTAATATAGGCCTATTATAGGCATAATCCCAATTAAAGGAAGTAGATCAGTTTATGAATGGAATAAAGGATAGCAGGCCTCATGAGAGAAGCCCGCTTTTGCCACAAAAAAAAGGGGGGGGGGGGGACAAAATGGGTAGGCCTATCATGTTATGAAAGACTCCTTGAAATAATAAAAAGGGGTCTTTTTTAACATCAAATTTTCTGCGTTTTGCCACAAAAAAAAGGGGGGGGATTAAAATGTATTGAAAATTTGTGGAAAGGGGAAAGGCTACTTATCAAAGGCTGGAACAAAAAAGCGTAGGCCTACGTACACTTTTGACCCCAGAGTGGGGGGCCCGGTATTTGTTCGCATTTGTTCAACCTTCTCATAGCCTACTAGTCATAGCCTAATTGAGGAAACAGTTGTGCGTTGGGGAATCTTAATGGAAAATCGCTACCGGTACTTGATTGGATGAATATTTCTTTCTCAGCATCCATTTGAATCTTAACCTTATTTTCCCAAGCGGCCTGCCGCTGCGTCGGGGTAAGCCTTTATATTAGCTCTAATACTATAGTGTCTCTGAGCAAGTTTTGATTACGCTGTCTGCATGGACCCTTCCCGCCTCTACTAATAGCGGTATGGCCCGGATGTTCGTCTTATGCCTGGTTGGTGGATAGTCGAGGCCTGCTTTTGCAAGGGGAGCATGAGGTGAATATTTGGTATGGAGGAGAGGGAAGAAATTCTGTTTCAAAAGTTTACATTCGATTTATTTCGATTGATATTAAATCATATCTCTCTATTCAGGAGAAGTTTGGAAACACATTCTATATTCTTAGCCAGAACTACAGTTTACTATATTTTCCCTGAGTTTCCCTAGTTGTACTGTGATCAACCACTTGAACGATGGATGGTTTGCGCCAACCTCGTGCGATGCATTCCGCAGCTGGCAGATAGAGGCCCACAAATGGGGCCTGAGGCCCCCACAACGTTTAGCATAGGGCGCATGAATTGGATTTTCTGCCACGCGCCGGACTTTTTACATTGGAACTCTCTGCCCCGGGGAGGAAGGAATGCAACGTCAGTCATCTTTATCCCGTAGCCTAACTGGGGTAGGGGGTTGGGGGGGGGGGGGGGGGGGGGGCCTTGAGGTCGGTGGGCAAGAGATCGGCGGGTGAGAGATCGGCGGGTAAGAGATCGGCGGGTGAGAGATCGGCGGGTAAGAGATCGGCGGGTGAGAGATCGGCGGGGGGGGGGGGGGAGGGGTTGAGATCGGCGGGGGGAGGGGGTTGAGATCGGCGGGGGGAGGGGGTTGAGATCGGGGGGGGGGGTGAGATCGGCGGGGGGGGGGGAGGTGCTTGAGATTGGCGGGGGGGAGGGGTTGAGATCGGGGGGGGTGAGATCGGCGGGGGGGGGGGGTGCTTGAGATCGGCGGGGGGGGGGGGGGCAGGGGGTTGAGATCGGCGGGGGGGGGGGGGGGCAGGGGGTTGAGATCGGCGGGGGGGGGGGGTTGAGATCGGCGGGTAAGAGATCGGCGGGTGAGAGATCGGCGGGTAAGAGATCGGCAGGGGGGGGAGGGGGTTGAGATCGGCGGGGGGAGGGGGTTGAGATCGGGGGGAGTGCTTGAGATCGGCGGGGGGGGAGGTGCTTGAGATCGGCGGGGGGTGGGGGGAGGTGCTTGAGATCGGGGGGGGGGGCGGAGGTTGAGATCGGCGGGGGTGGGGGGGTGGCAGGGGGTTGAGATCGGCGGGGGGGGATGAGATCGGCAGGGGGGGGGGGGGAGATGACACACAGAGATCTTTTACAATGATGACACACAGAGATCTTTTACGACTTATTTTTGCGACTTGTGACCCCTTGAATCAGTATTATAATATCAGAACCCCTTGAGTATATATATAAATCCTATATATAATTATCAGACTATATCAGATGATATTTAATATCAGATATCATGTTATTCGGAAATGATGAATTAACAAATACACAATTCCATATGAATACATTAGTTGAACTGATGTATTCATATGGAATTATGTATATATTCGTATGGAATTATGTATTCATTGGAGACGCCTATGGAATTTTATATAAAGGTCCTTACGCTTTGAATATATCTTTGCAAGAAAAGGTATATTCAATGTCCACATCTTTATATCTGGATTATTAATAAATTGGTTTAAAAACCGCCCAAAGTATTCATATGGAACACAAACTAGAAAACACTTCAAAATTTGTCAAATACATGAGTAAATATTTCAATTACATCTTACAATTTCGCATTTAATGGTCATTGTTTCTGGGCCGACGTGGTTTACCTAGTGGGCCGACACAGTCAGATTCATTGGGCCGATGCAGTCTACCCCTTGGGCCGAGGCGGCCTAAGCCTTGGGCCGAGGCGGCCTAAGCCTTGGGCCGACGAGGCTCAAGTGCCTGGGCTGACGCGGTTTTGGGATGAAGCGTCTGGGTACCAGTATGAGCTTGGGAGATTGTAGTATTTGTGGACATTGTTTAGGAAATAAATAAAGGTGACACACCAATGAAATAAGCCAGGCTGGCATTACACCACTCTGAAATTTGGCCTATATATCATCTTCTTAAAAGTAACATATCTACAAATGATTTCTGATCCCGTCTAAATCTATCATCGGAGACTTCATAATAGCATAAAAATACCTTCGGTGCCACTTTTACCAGGGCCAAAATTTAGCAGGGTCAGCAGGGGAGATACTGTGTCCGGAGAAATTTAGGGAGGGGCGGGGCAGTGGGAGTGATAACGGAAAATATTAGCTTTAATATAGTTCATTTATGCCCGAATTTACACAGTAATTACTTTACTGTACTGCACTATGCTGTATATGTAAAAGAGGATTTATCGTCGGCAGAATTGAAACAAGAGAAGACAAGACAATTGTTTCTTTATATAGTTGACTCATTTTTTTTATTTAATGATTCATTTAATTTTAGTATCCATATCTGCCATGGTCAATCCCTCTGCGATCATCCAGGGAGTCCATTAAATAAAAATAGTAACGATATACACTCAACAAAGCTCTAACAACTGCAATAAAAGACTATTCATAGAACCATTATACGAGGGGTAATTTGTGTCACCATGTCAAAACCAGACTTTAAAATTGCCTATTTCTATGTCTTGATTTTTTTAGTTCATTCTAAAGCATAAAACATGTGCTCTCATGTTTTTTCATCGAATTTTATGTCTTTAAATAATAACTCAATACAAGTAAAATGTTATCTAATTGAGTGACTTCAGAAAAACCTGTTATTACAAAATAAAATCAGTCAGCCAGATGCAGTTAAAGATATATGCGGGTGTCAACACCCACGCCACCTAGCGGCTCCTATTTTTCTTTGAAATACATGTGTATTTCATTATAATCATAAGTTGAGATGTATTTGTGCACCATTTTCAATATCTACAGGGTTTATTTTTATTACAGCAGTTTTGGGTCATGTTTTTTAGGATTCATTTTCATTGATTATGCTGCTTGATTACTAAATTTGGGTGATGTGGTCAATTTCAAATGACCACAACTTTTTTTTAACCACGTCAACATACTGTTTTTCTTTGGTAAATCTGTAGCATAATATACCAAATATATGTGTAGAAAGTATCAATGAAAAGTCACCGATCATTATTTTTTTATATAATGAAATGTGAAGAAAAACACATTTTTCCATAGACTTCAATGCTAAAGCACTGTTATTTTTAAGTGGCTGTAGAAAAAAAAGTAAGTCGATGAGATGTACTTTTTTTTTCATTTCTTGCTTTCTTATTTAGTCAGGAATGATCCCTGAACGTTTCATAAAAAAGTCACCGACCAATTTTTTTTCCATTGAACACCCGCATATACCTTTAATACAGGTTATCACTATTATTACTGTTATACAGTGAAATACACTTTTGATAGCTAAAATACAAACACATCAAGTCATCTTTCCAACTTATTATTTAAAGACTATCCTTGACATAATTCTCTTCACCATACCCTACTTAATACATCATTACTAATTCATCATACTAACTCATAGACCTTCATACCTTGTTCATTCTCAGAGATTAGTCGATCATATTTGGGTATTAACATAAACATGCCTTGATATTGAGATATCATGAAGTAACATAAACAGAACAAAGCTAATATCAAAATCGCATGGATTTAGATGTTTTAGAACAATAATTAGTGTGTTCGGTTGGTGGCACTGTGTCCATTGATCTGACAGATCTAAGCATTCCTATGTTGTTATAAATTTTGGGAGAATGTAATTGATAACATGGCTAAAATTATAAAGGAAAACCATGTTTTGCCCTCTTCTGTAACACTTTTGTGGGAATTGACCATATAATGACATCATCAAGAAGTATATTATTAGTGAATTGAAATATTGTGCTATCATTGAGTTGGTGGCCCCTCAAAATGGATGCCCCATACTGGTGGTAGAATGAAGATATCTTGGTGAAGCATGGCATCATTACTGGATTTCTTGTTGCATTGATATAGAAGCAGATCCTGTAAATGAAAAGAAATTTCAGATTTGATATTTTTCTCCCTCAAAATTTCATTCATACTGGATAGGCTTATTTCCTTACCAATGAAGTGCTTCATTATTGAGGGTGGGGACGGGGAGGGGGATGATATTGTAGTGGTATGAAAGTACCTAAAGCAAAACAACAGACTTTCAATAAGCGATTGTCTTACTTTTTCTCCAGCAATAACATTCTTAGAATCAAGTTAACATATTGTTAAAAACTTGTAGCTGCAGCATAGATAATTCTAAAAAACCAGGAGGTCTGCACTTATATGTCTCAGCCTCAGGGCTTGGCAACAACTATGTAATGGAAGAGATGTAGCCAGAAGTTGCAGAAGGGAGTGAGGGACACTGATCTCTCACCTTCAACAGCAGAATCCCAGTACAGTCACCATTATGGACCCCTTAGTCTTTGAGCTTGGTAGGATCTGGAAAGAAAATAATTCAGTAGTATTTAAAGTGACACTTCTCACTGTTGCTGGCTAGATTATCGAGTAACGGAATTTCTACTTCATTTTCTAGTATTTGATTCACCTTACCCTCCTAAATAACTCCTGTGGATATCAAAACTCTAACATTTATATCATATCAGATATTTGGTAAAACAGTGAGCAAAATCGTTTTTGGTTGCCAACCCCAAATGTCAAGCTATGTCAGAGTGGCAGTTGGGTTCTGGCATCTGGAGTTACATAATGCCAGGCTTGTCCATAGACTCCTGGGTTAAGACTAGTTACATCCATGGGCATTATTGAGTGGGGGCAGCACCTGACGGCTACTATTCTGTGATTTGAAAGCTGGTCTATTCATTAAACTTATTTAATGATTATTGAATGAGGAAACAATGTTGGGGCTCTATACTTTAGAAATTGTCATACATATCCTATATGGTTAGACTGAATAAGTTTCATGTGATTCTGTGACTACTCGTTTAACTATCTTAGCCACTTTAAAGAAAAGATTAATAAGCCTGTTTGTATGTGTGTGTGAGCTAGTTATGAATGCACAAAAATAAGGACATAATTTATTATGATTCTAACAGTATACTGGATTCTGGTACAATGTACTAATATTACATGGAGGTAAAAAGTGATTTTATAAAATGCGTGATAGAACTGATGACAATGATATATCATAGAAATTATGATAGAAATATGGGTGCCATAATAGATTAAATTGATTTGTTGTACAGACAACAAAATTATAACTATTTTCTCCATAGATTGCGATGCAGTTTGGGTTATGAAGTTTGAATTAAGTTTAGTTTCTCTGAATTCATCACTATTTTTTATTGAAAGATTAGCAGTGAATAAAAATATACCTTGAAGTCATCTCATTTAAATCATGGAAAATGACCTGCCAGTACAAGTAAATGGACCTCTGTTTAATTCTGTATAAACTTTGCCACCCGTTCTATGTTGGCTATGCTCATTGCGGTTTTCTGTTGTCCAACTATTAAGAAAATGATTCTCATTTAATTGATTATCAAAACATTTCATCAGGTATCATGTCTTAAAGCAACATATTATGCACCGATAAATGACCAGAATACCGTCCAGAAAACACAAAATATGTATATGTACATATGAACTGGGATTGTAACCCCATCTTGAAAAGTGAAGATCAATATAGCAATACTGGGAAAAGAGGGGGTCCGAGTTTTATATTGCAATTGGAGATTGAGACTTGTAAACTCAACAATTAATGTGGGAGGGGGGCGAAGGAGGGGAAGAAGTTGAGATATTATAATTGTGTTCAACAGGTGTTGAGTAAAAAACAAAACAAAATTCAACATACCCAAGATAATGTTAATGTTTAATGAAGTAGAAACTGATCAATTTTAAATGTATTAGAGACTTAAACCAAAACCTCATGAAGTATATGATGGGACTATGTCAATAAAAGAAAATACAAGAACTAATGCAAATTAAGGATGTTCAATATCCCAGCCGCGAGACGGTATATAAGACAAACTTTAAATATATAAATGAGCAATTCTCACGAATTAGGCACACTTAGTGACCCCTATGTGATTTTTTTACCACCGCATATCAAATTTCTGGTTTGTTCATCTAAAAGGCAAGTATTTAAAGGTTAACTGGCAAAATTTGCTACATGATCAGATAATTCCCTGATTCAGGGCAGTAAATCAAAGTTTGTGGTTGATTTTTATGTGTTACCTCCGTCTGCACAGGTCTGATTTACTGTATGAGGGTTTTTATTAAATATTTTTATTTCAGCTATAATTTTTCCTGGTTGTTTACCAAATAGGGACATCTGCAGCGAGACAGAGGTAACATGAGAGGAAATGAAGATTGGTAATTTATTGCATATTTTCCATAAAGCTAGGGTCAGGTTCTTTCCATTTATGTTGATATCATTCTTCTATCTTCATTATTTCCTGAGATATTTAACATTGAAAATGCCAGACGGAGGTAACACCTTCCACTAATGCAACAGATGTTACCTCCATCTGCACTGCTGTGATTCACTGTATGAGGGATTTTTATTAAATATTATTATTTCAGCTATAATTTTTCCTGGTTGTTTGTCAAAAAAGGGACATATTTCGAAGCAAAAACAGAAAAAAAATCAACTTTTAATTATTTTCCCCAAGAATATGGGGCCTGGAAATTTTAATTTACCTTTTTCCACCTCCCTGCAGCCTGACTTGATGCTCTATCATTGTTTACAGCATGCAAGGAAATGAAGATTGGTAATACATTATATATTTTCCATAAAGCTAGGGCCATGTTCTTCCCATTTATGTTGATATTATTCTTCTGTCTTCATTATTCCCTGAGATATTTAACATTCAAAGTGCCAGACGGAGGTAACACCTTCCACTAATGCAACAATAGTAGATGTTACCTCTGTCTGTATGGAGACAGAGGTAACATGATAGGAAATGAAGATTGGTAATTTATTATATATTTTCGATAGAGCTATGGCCACATCCTTCCCATTAATGTGAATTCTATTCTTCTATCTTCATTATTTCCTAAGATATGGAGCATTGAAGATGCAGATGGAGGTAACATGTTACCTCCGTCTGCATCCTAACATCCAATATCTCAGGAAATAATGAAGCTAGAGGAATAATATTTTGGAATGTTAATGTCTGCTATGTTTGACATCAGATAATTTCGTTTCTGATTTAATTCTAGCATAATTATGGAAATAGCACAATGATTATTATACAGACGGAGGAAACATCCTATTTTAGCCAAATTTTAAAAAAGAATTGTTTTTCTTTCTTATGCAAGAGAATGTATTAGGATTATAATTTTTTCTAACCTATTGTATTCAGGTTAAAATATGACAACTCTTGGTATTTTTTGTAATGCTACAAGAGTGTTTGTATGCCAGACGGAGGTAACCTTTCCCAGACATACACTAAGTAAATCATCTCCCTTATTCTAAACTTGAGTGCATTATCTGCATTATGCAAAGAAATGCATCCTTATGATTCGTACCAAGATATTTGAATACAAATTTCATTTCAATTGTTTGATGTGACAATATTATAGGGCTCCAAACTGAGAAAACAACAAAGTGTGCCCAATTCGTGAGAATTGCTCAAATATATGTCCAATGTAATGCATGTACCAGCAAGACACAACACTGGGCTGGTGTGAAATAAACTCAAGATACCATACTTTGCTATCAAGCTTAATTGTCATTCCATGTAAATAAAAAGGTACTCTGATCAGATATTTCAAATAGAATCTGACTGCAATCAGCCAACCTCTCAGTGCTCTAGTCATGAATTACATGGAACACACTTCAAAGTGAAATTTGAACAAAAACACAATTTCCTGAGTTCATAATAACTATGTATTGAGTGATAGAAATGATTGGTTCTCACCAGACTTTTCAGTGAGTCTATGCTCAAGGTAATATTTCTTAATGTCAGTCAGCTTGTCCTTGCAGATGGCCATCAAGAACATGATATTTTCACGGCAGATTCTATGATGGCTATGGATCCTTGAGTTCTTCCTCTCAGCATTCTATTGTCATGATCAGAGGGTTGTGTTACTGGTTTTTGCAGCTCAAATCATCCCTAGCAGCAGGAGAGCGATCTCATAGGGAGTCATTTCCCTTATGTTAAGTCTGTGAAAACAAGAAAAAATACAATAGAAAACGATAATGAATCATTCCTTCCATCTCAACAATGATAGACAGCTTTAAATTAATGAGGAGCAGCAAAAGAGAAATTAAGTATCAAATCATGTGCAAAATCTTTAGCCTGTATGAGGTACATTATTTATTATTTTGATCCATATGTAGCTGCATCGTAAAGTAAATTTACAGTAATGACAGGGTTGAGGCAAAGACTAAATTGTTTGTTGTTTGTGGGGTTTGTTTTGGATTTTTAGCAGGCTACAATACTTTTCCAATGCAGTGTATATGTATAGTCAGGCAGGGGGTGGGAGGGAGCATGATTTTTAAAAGGAAGGTGCCTTTGCTTTTCCCCACTGCTAGACACATTTCTAATGATTTATGGAATTACTAGAGGCCATGAATGAATTATATTTGTAAGATATCTTCATTTGGTAATTGTTATAATCATTGGAAATTCTGTACTTCCATCTCTGTTCATCATCCATGATAATCACCAATTTGTTTTACTGTTTCACTTTGTTTTATGTATCTCAATCTATCAGGCGTGTGGGGTCTATGGCTTAGGGCCCCAGGAGCTAGGAGTTTTTGCTTACTCTGAGGTGTATTTTAACTATTTTGCTGTTAAATATTATAGATCTAGACAGCAACATAATTTTTCCCATTTTGATTCCCAAAATACAGATTTATGATTTGCAGAAATTGCTTTCATGTAAAGGGGAAAATATCTTATTGCAACCAAAATCACTCATAGGTGTGTAATTGGGCCATACATGCAAATTAAAGTCATATCAACAATATACAAAATATCAAGCTTAAAAGCAGAAGGTGAAGATATTGGCCCAATTGTATGAACTTAGCAAAAGTTAATGAGTGTATGAGCTTGTAAACTTGGCTATTCTTGAGCCACACAGTTCCCATTATGGACTACTAGAGGTCTCTAAAAAAAATTGTGGCATTTCTCAGGGCAACCTTATTTTTGTCAGTAACTTGCCCTGTGTGGCAACCTATTTTGCCCTTATTTCGACCACTGGTTAGGAAAGGTCTATTCTACTTTTGCCTACCTTGAGTGTATACCTTACTGAAGCATATTATTTCTAACAGTTGGTTGTGAGGGTGGGGATTTCAATATCTATAAAAGTATTCATCATTTTGTTTTCAAAAAATTTAGAAATAAATTTAATGAGCCTAGAAATTAAGTAGGGTTTATTTTCTTAGCATGTATGAATGGGGTGACGGACAAATATAGAAAACATCAGAAAATATGCCACAAAAAACACAGTAGTTGTACATTTGTTGTTTGAAATGACAATGAATGAGACCAAAAATTAAGTTGAAAATGATATATCTAAAAGTCAATGTCTGTGGCTATTTATAGGTTGATATTTGGAACAATACAAGCTGGTGCTCAGGGTCATTCTAGCAGGCGAAAATCACCGGCTGCTGGCACCTAATGACATCCCTGGTTACCTGAATACAAACAGCAAACATAACATGATGTCACCAGATTATTTAGTATTTTAGGGACAATAGAAATTTACTACTGTTGACTGTGGAAGTCTACAGGCGAAAGTGGTATTTCTTTTTACAAGATCTCAGACAGATCAATCTAACTGTAAGTCTCTTCAAACTGTGATACAGTTTTAACATCAAATAGTGAAAAATGGTGTGTGAAAAACGTTTGAACAATGTTTTTTCGCTTTGTAGATGACTGATGTATCTGTTTTTGAACCCACCAGAAAACAAATTCAGTTGAATAAATGTTTTCTGATCCTGGGCAAACCCTGTTTTTATTACTTCTGTGAGTGATTCAATGCATATACAAATTTTGAATAAAAATGCATGAGTTAAATGTCTGATATGCTGGAAAAATCAAGATTACACCCCTTTTTCCCCTAGACATGGATTGTGAAATCTCTGAACAGTACCTCATCTGGTTAATGTATAAGTGAGGAGTGCAGCCTGGGGCCACCATGGTGTGGATGTGGGGCCTGAGACCACCATGATGTACAGAATGGGGCCTAGGGCCACCATGGTCTGGTGGCCTAAAGACACCAGTTATTGGATATCTATGTCTAAGTACAGAATGGGGCCTAGGGCCACCATGATGTGGTGGCCTGAGGACACCACACATTGGATATATGTTCAAGTACAGAATGGGGCCTGAGGCCACCATGGTCTGGTGGCCTAAGGACACCACATGTTGTATATGTCTAAGTACAGAATGGGGCCTAGGGCCACCATGGTCTGGTGGCCTAAGGACACCACATGTTGTATATGTCTAAGTACAGAATGGGGCCTAGGGCCACCAAGGTGTGGTGGCCTAAGGACACCACATGTTGGATATACGTCTAAGTACAGAATGGGGCCTAAGGCCACCATGATGTGGTGGCCTGAGGACACCACATGTTGGATATATGTCTAAGTACAGAATGGGGCCTAGGGCCACCCATCATGGTGGCCTAAGGACACCACATATTGTATATGTCTAAGTACAGAATGGGGCCTAGGGCCACCATGGTCTGGTGGCCTAAGGACACCACATGTTGGATATATGTCTAAGTAGAGTGGGGCCTAAGGCCATCG
Organism: Sthenelais limicola; assembly: GCA_942159475.1. Lineage (NCBI taxonomy): Eukaryota > Metazoa > Annelida > Polychaeta > Phyllodocida > Sigalionidae > Sthenelais > Sthenelais limicola. Next base: position 19,930,842 of record OW804096.1, on the reverse strand, counting down.
TGGTGGTGGCCTGAGGACACCACATGTTGGATATATGTCTAAGTAGAGTGGGGCCTAGGGCCACCATGGTCTGGTGGCCTAAGGACACCACATGTTGGATATACGTCTAAGTACAGAATGGGGCCTAAGGCCATCATGGTATGGTGGCCTGAGGACACCACACGTTGGATATATGTTTAAGTACAGAATGGGGCCTGAGGCCACCATGGTCTGGTGGCCTAAGGACACCACATGTTGTATATGTCTAAGTACAGAATGGGGCCTAGGGCCACCATGGTCTGGTGGCCTAAGGACACCACATGTTGTATATGTCTAATTACAGAATGGGGCCTAGGGCCACCAAGGTGTGGTGGCCTGAGGACACCAGATATTGGCTATCTATGTCTAAGTACAGAATGGGGCCTAGGGCCACCATGATGTGGTGGCCTGAGGACACCACATGTTGGATATATGTCTAAGTACAGAATGGGGCCTAGGGCCACCCATCATGGTGGCCTAAGGACACCACATATTGTATATGTCTAAGTACAGAATGGGGCCTAGGGCCACCATGGTCTGGTGGCCTAAGGACACCACATGTTGGATATATGTCTAAGTAGAGTGGGGCCTAAGGCCATCGTGGTATGGTGGCCTGAGGACACCACATATTGGATGTATGTCTAAGTAGAGTGGGGCCTAAGGCCATCATGGTGCGGTGGCCTGAGGACACCACATGTTGGATATATGTCTAAGTAGAGTGGGGCCTAGGGCCACCATGGTCTGGTGGCCTAAGGACACCACATGTTGGATATACGTCTAAGTACAGAATGGGGCCTAAGGCCATCATGGTATGGTGGCCTAAGGACACCACATATTGAATGGATGTCTAAGTAGAGTGGGGCCTAAGACCACCATGGTGTGGTGGCCTGAGGACACCACATATTGGATGTATGTCTAAGTAGAGTGGGGCCTAGGGCCACCATGGTCTGGTGGCCTGAGGACACCACATGTTGGATATATGTCTAAGTACAGAGTGGGGCCTGAGGCCAACATGGTGTGGTGGCCTGAGGACACCAGATATTGGATATCTATGTCTAAGTACAGAATGGGGCCTAGGGCCACCAAGGTGTGGTGGCCTGAGGACACCACATGTTGTATATGTCTAAGTACAGAATGGGGCCTAGGGCCACCCATCATGGTGGCCTAAGGACACCACATGTTGGATATATGTCTAAGTACAGAATGGGGCCTAGGGCCACCCATCATGGTGGCCTAAGGACACCACATGTTGTATATGTCTAAGTACAGAATGGGGCCTAGGGCCACCATGGTCTGGTGGCCTGAGGACACCACATGTTGAATGTATGTCTAAGTAGAGTGGGGCCTAAGGCCATCATGGTGTGGTGGCCTGAGGACACCACATGTTGGATATATGTCTAAGTACAGAATGGGGCCTTAGGCCACCATGGTGTGGTGGCCTTAGGACACCACATGTTGGATATAATGTCCAAGTACAGAATGGGGCCTTAGGCCACCATGATGTGGTGGCCTGAGGACACCATATGTTGGATATATGTCTAAGTACAGAATGGGGCCTTAGGCCACCATCATGTGGTGGCCTGAGGACACCACATGTTGGATATATGTCTAAGTACAGAATGGGGCCTTAGGCCACCATGGTGTGGTGGCCTTAGGACACCACATGTTGGATATATGTCCAAGTACAGAATGGGGCCTTAGGCCACCATGGTGTGGTGGCCTAAGGACACCACATGTTGGATATATGTCTAAGTACAGAATGGGGCCTAAGGCCATCATGGTATGGTGGCCTAAGGACACCACATATTGGATGTATGTCTAAGTAGAGTGGGGCCTAGACCACATGTTGGTTATATGTCTAAGTATAGAGTAGGGCCTGAGGCCCCCATGGTCTGGTGGCCTAAGGACACCACATGTTGGATATATTTCTAAGTACAGAGTGGGGCCTGAGGCCACCCATCATGGTGGCCTGAGGACACCACATGTTGGATATACGTCAAAGTATGGAGTGGGGCCTACAGCTACCATGGTGTTGGATGTCTAAGTACAGAGTTGTGTCCTAAGGCCACCATGATGGCTTACATATATATTAGGTGTGAACCCAGATCCTCAGAAAAGCTAGGCTGTCAGTGAGTGAGTGTTTACACTCAGTGAGTGCGAAGGTGTCAGAAGCCATGCGACCACTTCTCCCCAGGCACATGCTTCTGTATTAGACTTGGAAGTTTTGGGCTGCTTTTTGTCTTTCATAAACAAATGATTTCATTTCAAATAAAATTTGTGCTCTGTGCTAGACATTCCTGCAAATTATATCTATAGATTGCAGATGCAAGATATACTTTTATGCAGCTATCACAGGGAAATTCATAGAAAATGTGTTTTCTCCATTCACCTCAATCATCCTGAGGAGAATGGCGGATTAAAGTAAACCTAAAATGTGATGCATCAATGGATATGCCCAGTGTTTATATGCATGTTCTCTACAGTCCCCTATGGTCTATTGGTTATAGCATGATGGGTCTACAGTATAGCCCAAATATTTTACCAACTTTGCTTTTGTCATGGCTGTGAACTTCATGTAGATATTACCTAGGTTATTGAAAAAAGATTTCAGGCGGTGTTTAGAGCCTGAACCATACTTTTCTTTGAGCTGATACCGAGTTTGTTATGATTCATCCATTTAGAGTATAGCTACCATTTGTGAACCTAGCAGACAGTCGTGTAATTCCCCTCCTGTAATTCCTCTCCTGTAATTGTAACGGATGTATCATCCACATAGATGGTCATATATTACTCCTTTGTGAACAATATTCTTTATACAATTAGGTAGATCATTAATATAAATTAAAAACAGGAGAGGTCTGATTACACTTCCTTGGGTACACCGTTGGTAATTTTTAGGCATGACGAAAGTACATTATTTAGGAAGGTCGTTTGATATCTGTCTGCTAGGTATTCAGAGATTAGATCAATTATGACAGGGTTTACATTATAATATATCAATTTTTGTTTGAGGATTTGATGATCAATGCAATTAAGTGCCTTTGATACATCATGATATGTTGCTAGGGTTAGTTCACCTTTATCTATCCCCCTCACGATAGGCTCAGTGAATTAAAAAACTGATCGATTTTTCGAAAAAAAACCTTTGTATGCAAAGCATGAGTTACCCCATCTTAGTTGGAAAAAATCGGATCTCTTAAATTCAACACAAGTAACTAATAGTTAAAGTGTCAGTAAACCCCCAAATATTATGAGCAAATCCATTTCCTTGCTATTATTGAAATGTAACCACCCCAGTTTTACTTAATTCAAGTTATTATTTAGTGAGTTTTACCCATTTAAAGGAGTGAAAAAGTAGTTCCACAGTTTAACACTCCATTCAAGGCGCCACTGTTTGCCTACGTCATAAGGTGCGCCAATCTTGAAATGTACATGCAATGAACATAACAAACAACTCTCATAATTGCTGCTAGACAGAAAGAAGGAGGGTGGGGTGGGTGGAAGGAGTTTGAACAACACAGGTACTGACCTCTCATGACTGGTTCTTGAACAGGTATTACCTGTATTGCATAACTGGTTCAATTGCTGTGAGATTGGGGGGAAGGTAGATATATTATGTTCATTTCTGGCGCACCTTTATGACATCACACAGCACTCTCAGTGCCCTCTTGTGCTAAACAGACTTTTTCAACTAGGATTTCTCAATTTATGCCTGTAAGTGACTATAAGTTAGACATAAATGGAAATAAAAAAATCGAGACTTGGGAGTTGTATTTATGGCTCCATGAAGTTTGTTGTCCTAAAAGTGACCATGAACCCGTTAACTGACCCTTTAAGATTCCAAAGTTAGTTTACCTAAATACCTAAAACTACTTGTTTCTTAAAAGAAAGCAGTAAAGATGAAGTCAGACCATACAAATGTAATTCAGATTTGGCTTCTCAGGTCCTAATCCCTTCCCTTTCATTAGATAATCAAGAGAAATACTGTAAATCAACATGTGAAATTCACAATTTTCTCATTGGAATATTAATCCAACTCATATCAACTGTCTAAATGGTCCCTCTGGAAGTGCTAGTAACACATATAGTGTCAGTTAGGCTAAATTAAATTGCCAAAATGGTTCTTCCCACAAGGATCAGTGTCTTCTACTATCTGTTATCATTTTGTAAATGGTGGTAACTCACGTTATAAAGGGACATTTCAACACTTTAGAGTACCTGAATACAATTTGTAACCAAATTCTACAATATGCCATGAAAGGAACTATAGACACTTCCATAAGTAGCCATTAATTAAAATCTTATAAATGTTTCCCATGATCATTATCTGATTATATTTATCTTTTCATTTCTAGATATATGCACAAATTTCACGGAAAATGATGTGATGTCTGTATGTGCACTTAAGCGTGAAAATGTTATTCATATTTCTCCTTCTTTGTTCAGATTACCGATGTCGGGAAATATACTACATTATACAATTATAATTGGGAGGATCGTTTTCATGACTTATTTCACATTGTAACATTCTTCTGGGTTGTGTTAAATGTTTTCAAGATCAGCAATTCACATGCGTTGATACACCAACACACCGTCTCTGCTGCCCAATACATTGAAATATTTTTTTATTTCTAAAATAATAAATCTTTCGAAAAGTTCCATTCCGACCACTTTAAATAATCCCTCAATACCTCCCCCCCCCCTCGGCACACACACCAACCCTAGACCCCCTGACCACCTCGCTATGAGACCGAACATTGTTCAGTCCTATGGTTGGTCTCATTAGAGTGGTTCCACTGTATTTGTTTGTATGAAATAACCAAACATTCTTATTTCCAATATTTAACATGAATAAACAGATTCACTTTAAATTGGCTTCAACCAATTGAGAGGTATTTTAAATTTCATTCCATGCACTCCCACCTCCACCTTGCAGCAAATAATATGCTGAAATGTCAGAATAATGTAAGGACTAACAAATTCTTTAAGGACTAGTGGTTTTTATACTCTAGGCTACTAGTTTTTAGTCAAGGTAAGTTGCCCATGGTCCTGGGGATCTTGGCAAATTGTTGAATATTTGCAGATTTCTCTCATATATCGAGAGATTTCCCTCCCATATCAGGAGAATTGAATAACTTATTCAGGTATATAAAAGTTGTTATGGCATAATAAATGCCTAGTAGGCCTACCTAGTCAACAAAAAACCATTGACTTACTAAAATATCTGTCTTTTTCCAGCAGATTTCATTGTAAAGTTTAAGTCAATAAACCAAAGAGCTTACCATATGACAGAATAATATTAAGACTTTCAAAACCCCTAACTTATAAATTTTGTTGACACCATGTTGGCCTACACTTATTAGCCTCTCCCCTAGTTAACCTCTACTCTAAGGGGAACAGTTGGAAGAACTGCGAATCTCTGACCCGCTTGTGTTTCTATATGCATTTTGAAAAATAAAAGATTGCTCAAATCAAATCAAATGGGAAAGGGGTGATAGCATGGGGGGAGGGGTGAGGGATATCGTTTACGATACAAAGGTACCATTTACCATTTCTTAATAATGAAATATAATAATTCTATACCTACACCAATACCAACAAATAAATAAATCAAATCAGTTATATTCCTCCGTATTATATCAGAGTATTCCTCGAGGTCTTTAATATATAATTCCTTTAAGGTTAAATGTTTATTTATTCATTTATTACCAGTCTTAGTCAGTGTGTAGGTCGGGAGATAATTTAGGAGAGGATTTATTTCTGTAACAATAGCAGCACTGGACGAGTGTGAGAGAGAGCTGAAAGATGAAATAAATATAATCCCCCTCATCCCCCGCCCTCCCCCCCTCCCCCTGCCCTCCCCCTCCCCCTGCCCTCCCCCTCCCCCTCACTCCACCTGCCCTCACCCCTCGCCCTCATCCCCTCGCCCTCATTCCACCCCCCTCACCCCTCGCCCTCACTCCACCCGCCCTCCACCTGTTAATTCCAAAAATATCAGGGGGGGGAGGTGAGCCTCCCCCCCCCCCCCACCTCCCCGCCCTCACCCCCGTCCACCCTCTCGCCCTCATCACCCCCCTTTCCCACCCGCCCTCATCCCCCGCCCTCCCCCTCCCCTCGCCCTCACTCCACCCGCCCTCACCCCTCGCCCTCATCCCCTCGCCCTCACTCCACCCGCTCTCCCCTCGCCCTCACTCCAACCGCCCTCGCCCTCGCCCTCACTCCACCCGCCCTCGCCCTCACCCCTCGCCCTCACCCCCCGCCCTCACATCACCCGCCCTCACTTCACCCGCCCTCACCCCCCGCCCTCATCCATCGCCCTCACTCCACCCGCCCTCACCCCTCACTCCACTCGCCCTCATCCCTCGCCCTCACTCCACCCGCCCTCACCCCTCACTCCACTCGCCCTCACCCCTCGCCCTCACTCCACCCGCCCTCATCCCCCTCGCCCTCACCCCCGCCCTCATCCCTCGCCCTCACCCCTCGCCCTCACTCCACCCGCCCTCACTCCACCCGCCCTCACCCCTCACTCCACCCGCCCTCACCCCTGCCCTCCACCCGCCCTCACCTTCACTCCATCCGCCCTCATCCCCCCCCCCCCCTCACTCTTGTCTGCCCTCGCCCCCCCCCCCCCCCCCCTCACAACCTTCCAGAGCAGAGAGCATATAGCCATAGGCATTATTTATAGATGAAGATTATAACATATCAAAAGTGATTTCCTCAAACTAATTCGTTCAGACAGAATAATGTGAGTACAATTAACTTACCTTTGGAGTAATTAATGCTTGTCAGTGAGAAATTCCAAACTATTCAGCCAAACTAGTTGTGAGTTGCAGACACCAACGATGTAAACATCAGCCCTAGCATAGCAGGAAGTACCGAAAATGGTAAAAGTTGTTCCACTGCCCGTTGCAACGACTCATGCATAGTGCAAAGTACCGTGTGCGTAAATGCTTGTATTTGATATTGCTGGTATGTTTATTGGATGTAAAATGTCTATAAGATGTAAAAACTAGTCCGAATTTGGTCCGTTTGCAGTTAAATATGTGGTGTATATTGTGCGATTGGCGGGGGACTATATCGGCGTGCGGCGGAAAGCAACGATGGCAGGACGGCGCACTCCCAGTGATACGGTGGGGGCCTGCGGCCCCACTTGTGGGCCGCTATCTGCTTTCTGCATTCAGCCCGTCTGTGCCGTTAGGTAGGCAGGACGTTTACTCACTTCTCTGAGACTTTCTCTCTATTACGATTAACATCTTAATTTTCTTTCTTTCACTCTCCTCTGTATCTACCCTAACCCTTTTTGGGACTTATGGTATGATCTCTGTCTACTAACAATCGGGTTTCCAAATCGTGTTTACTCTGAAATACTCGACAGAGACTTGTTGCTTTAAAGTAAGGTAGGCTACGGTCCCGGCTACGGTAAACACACTGGTCCCATGTATTTACCTCGCGCACCCTCCTTTTATATAATATTCCTTCAGGGCCATTAATCGCCGTTCTTACACTTTACATGACTTTTAAAGTTTGGGACTGACACAGTCTTGTGTGGTGGAATATGAAGAGATAAGGATTACTATATCTGGGTTTGTACACACGCCGTGAGCTGGGCGGAAGCAGCATGGCCTCCTGACCATGGGAGAAACAACTGGGTCAGGCTGACCCAGATATGGTAGCGGACAGTGACGTCTTTGGCCTAGGCCTAATAAGGGTCAGGGTGTCTCGGCACTTGTGAGGGGGATGGGGGCTAATTTTGGTCATTATATGGTTGTATGGTGGAGTTAGTTGAAATTAACGGCCATGGGGTCTTGTGGATTGGAAGTTTTCCTTCGAAGGGGATCTGTATCACAACTCATGGGAGGGAGATGCAAATTTTGTTCATTATGTGAGTTCTGTTGTCAATTCGAAGGGGGTCTGAATCACAAATGTGGCTGATTTCAGCAGTGTTTTTGTTTACGAAAATGAGAGCTGAATTGAATGAGAGAGAAAGAAATGGGAAGCTGTTGGTATTCTTTTCTTTTATTTGCGTGAAAATTCTGTGTTGCAATATTCAGTTCTGTTAGTTCTCATTATGTCCCTCACATAGAATAGAATAGAATAGAAAAATCTTTTATTCATCAATGAGTTTACATTTAAGTTGACGAACAGGTCGACAGGCCTCTAGGTACCATATAGGATTTATACCTAGCTCTTCCGGCCGTTCCCTCTGAATAAGCTAAATTATATAATGGTACATAGTGGGGTTAAGTAACACAGATCTACGACATATAACAACATGACTAATGTGATAATCCAATACAGGATTAAAGGGGGAAACTAGTATCATCTAGTCTTCCGTGTATACAAATAAAAAACTCAATAGTTACTCTCCTAATAACAGTATTAGGGTTATAGTATATAAAAATAATAAAGTAAAGTTATTAATTTTCCTTCTTTGGGAGAGGGGCCCACTTACTGTTTGTCTTATTATTTGTATGTGTTTTCTATTAGTTTCCTGAAGTGTTTCCTTGATTCCACAGCCTGTTTCTCAGTCGATAGTGAGTTCCAGGCCATCTTAGCTTTGTATAGAAAGCTGTTTTGATATAATGATGTTTTGGGGCGATTAATTGTTAAGTTTTTTCTATTTTTCGAATGGCTTCTGGTTGGAATTTTTCTTTTGTCTAATTTTGAATCTGTTTGTGCTAAGTAGTGTGCACTTTCTAGTAAGTGGACTTCTCTCCTTACATAATTCGGTAGTATCTTTAAGCTGGTCATTTCTCTATAAACATTAGTTCTCTTTTTCATATTGAATACAGATCGTACTGCTGAGTTGAGCAGAGAGTCAAGTCTATTTAATAATTGTTTATTCGTTGTAGAATAGAAAATATCACCCTGATCTATGTTGGGGATTATTATCGATTTTACAATATCTGTTTTGACCTTTTTTGTTAGTGTATGGCGAGCGTTCGATAATAGCCTCACCTTCCACTTAAGTTTGTCTATCAGCTTTTTCACATGTGATTTATACACTAGGTTTTCATCTATAGTGAGTCCCAGATAGCTGTATTCATTTACTCGGGATAATGTTTCCTTACCCAGGGCAAGGCTCATGTTTAAGTTTGTTTCTGGTTTTGAAGTTTTCTTTTTGAAGGTTATATATTTAGTTTTTGAAACATTCATAGATATTTTGTTGGCCTTACACCAATTGTCGACCCAGTCCAAATCCAATTGGATTTTTTGGAATATGTTTTTTTCATCTTTATTACTGTAAAATAGGACTGTGTCGTCTGCATAATGTTGAATGGTAGAATTTTGAACAACTTGGTGAAGGTCATTGATATAAATTGTAAAGAGGATCGGGCCTAAAACTGTCCCCTGGGGGACACCATGAGTGATCTTGCCCTGGGTTGATAGGCAACCATTCACCCTCACACTTTGATATCTATCTGTTAAGTAATTCTTGAACCAAGCATTTTCATTATGCTTGATACCCATCTTTTTTAATTTTTCTAATAATTTCAAGTGGTCCACGGTATCAAACGCTTTCTTGAAGTCCAAGAAAACGGCAGTTGTTATGTTGCCCTCATTTAGATTATCATAGATAATCTCCATGAGGTCAACATGTGCCCGATTGACAGATTGACATCAAGGTGCATCACATATTGGTTGTTCAGTCTTGGTTGTAATATATTTTGTTACTTTATAATTAGTTGTTGAGATTGTGCTATAAATTTCAGGTCATGTCTCAGTGTGATAATATGGTTCCAAGGATGTCGGGGTTTGTGTTGACTTTGGTTGTTCCTGGTCCAAGTTCCTGTGCGTTGACTTATGTTGTTCCTGGTCCAACTTCCTGTGCGTTGCGCACTTCCTGCAACTAGTTAATCTTGTATAGAATTGTCAAGTGTAAGTGTATGGGTTTGTTGTATCGTCAACTGTTGCTGAAAATTTGTGATAATTAAGTTCATAGTTCATTTAAGTAATTTATTAACGGGCATGTCTTCCCCTTTTATTGGAAGATTCAACTTTAAAAGAGTCGGGCTCTAGCAGCATTTCTCTGCAGTTTTTTTTTAAAAAATCAGTTGATTAAATGAACCAATTGTATGTGATAATTATTTTTTTTTGCACTCAGAGGACATACCTTAAGCAGTATTCACGCCTTGAATATCATTAAATAAAATTGGTTAAATGCTGCTTGTGGCTTTTTCTATGTTAGTAAGTGACTTAAAGTTAACATGTGGTATAATAGTTGGGCAATGGGTTGTAATATATTGGTCTATGCCATTTAAGTTAATAAAAAAGAGACCATAGTTTGCGTCTGTTAGTGGCTGCACTTAGGTTGGTCTATGTCATATAAATTAAAGGTAAATACCAGTGTTTACTTAAAAAATGAATGAATCATGGAATTTTCTTTAAACTTTGGATTAAGAAAGAACATGGTTGGGGGAACTCAGAAAGCCCCAAAAAACCATGTCATTGGACTAGTTTTTATTTCAGGGACTGCTGAAATTTATTACTGTTCACTATAGAAGTCTATGGGAAAACGGGTATTTTCTACATTTTCCCCAGGGTATTCTCTACATTTTCCCCAATAGCATGTGATTGAATCATACGATTTTCTTTACAATCTGCATATACATTGCAAACATGTTATTCTACCTTCCCAATTAAAAAAAATAAGGGGTCATTGAACTAAAAAACAAGTTATTCAGCTAAACTTGTATCACAATGAGCTTCCCCCATTGAAATCAATAGTGAAGGGAAGTAAACTTCACTCATCCCTAAAACACAAAATAATATGATAACATCCAGTTTTTTTGGCATTTTGTATTCCCCCAACCATGTTCTTTCTCAATACAAAGTTTGAACAAAATATATTGACTTCTATTGTTTCATGCATTAGTTCCTTGAATTCCCGCCTGCTGCAGTGCTGACAACGCTGGTATTTATCTTTAAAGGGAATTAGTAGACCTTATACTAAATCCAGCAATAAAAAGTAAAATTGAAGGCACTTTATCTTGCTAACTCAGTCTATGCACTTTAAGTTAAAAAGAAAAGTTGAGACCAGAGTTATTAAGACATAACAATTGAGATAGGATGGAGTGGTCGTCAATCTGAATCAGAAAGTGTATCGAATGAGGTGTCTTTAATGAAATAAATTTATGATGGTATGAGAACTGTTTGATTGTAAATGGCGGGTGGATATCCTTTCAATGACTATTAAAAAATTACTATTAAACTCAATCAAATTGACACTTGTCACTGTAGTAGTCAATTTTGGGGGACATCAATGCTGTCCTTTTCAGAAGCAACAGTGGAAAATTCCCCCATGCTGTCCATAGTGTAAAGTATGTCTCTGATTTATTTTGTCATTCATGTCTTGATGAGTAAATCTAATTTTGTCCGATTTATGTTGAAACATCCAAGCCGTCCTTTGCAGAATCAACACTGGAAAGAATCCTAATTCGATTCTAATTCATCCTGTCATTTAATTCATGCTGAGTTAAGGTACATTTGTCTGTTTTATGTTGAAACATCCAAACTGTCCTTTGCAGAATCAACATTAGAAAGAATCAACATTCTGTCCAGGCGCAGTAATGGTTAATAGCTTATAAAACGGTATCAGTTAATCTATTGTTAATGGTATGCGATCACAATAAATCTCATGTTATTATAAAGGGGAGCTTATGAGGCATTTAATAAGAAACTGCAGGCCCACTCCTGTATGTTGTTGTTGCTGTCCTTCTGAGAAGGTGTTTGTTTTATCGAAGATGTCACCATTCCCCAGTACGTTGTCACCCTCTACCTCCCTTTTTTCAGACCCCCCTCTTTATTATCTTGTGGGGACACCAGTTTCTTTGCAGGGGTCGATGTCAGTGTGTTCTGTTGAGACCCCTCTTTTTTTTTCTTGAGAGATCCCCTGTGTTTCGGTAACAAACGATGGATGTGTCCTTTGTTGAGATTCCCCCCTCTTTCATTTCTTGTGCGGGGACCTTTTTTTTTGTAGGGGATAATGGAGGTGTCATGTGTTGCTGTCGGTTTGTTGTTGGTGTGGTTTGGTGTGTGTCCTGTGAGCTGGTTCCTTGACTGGAAGTCAGTTTGGGTGTATTTTCGTTTGCAGGTTGTGTGCAAACTGGTATCTTGACTGGAAGTCCTGGAACTGTTTGCCGTGTTAGTATACCTTCGTTTTAAGGAGTAAGCCTGCACAAGTCTTATTTCTCTTTTTTGTAATATTGACCATTCGCTCAGCTGCCCCCTGACGCTCTGTGCAAGCTACAGCTGCTTTTTCCTTAGAGATTTGATGGTATCATCCATCTCCCTGACTCTGTTGAGCTGCGTGCTCCTTAACGCATAACTGAGCTATTCTTGCTACGTAGTTCATCTATGTTAAAACAAAAATAGGATTTTATAAAGCTAGTAATTATTTGTAAACTATTTGTAGCTAAAAATAATAATACACTATGTTTAAAAAAAAGCCATGCCTTTACCAACATGGTTTTTATATGGAGCCCTACCTCCAAAGTCTATATGGAGCCCTACCTCCAAAGTCTATATGGAGCCCTACCTCCAAAGTCTATGTAAATTTTAAGTGGCTGTATAATTTAAGTGGCAAATTTGTAGGTATGTATATATATTTCAAACAGTCAATTAACAAATAAGATTCATGATTTATTTAATCAGATGTTGTAGAGGAACTTACAACTTACAACACTGTCATTGTTGATAGTGTCTCTGCCTATAATGTATGAGAAGTAGTTTTGGTTTTCCCATAGTGAAATGACTGTAAGCAATCAAAGTGTTAACATTAGGTAGAAGTTAGTGAGATAGCATTCCACAGGCAATTACCATCGCCAGTAGTTTGACCTGGGAAATAATTTTCCATGAAAGATTGATGTAGGAGTCGTGCAACTCTTGGATCAATTGCTCTGGTTGTTAAAACTACTCAGGGGTCTAGTCTTTTCAGGATGTAGCAATATTACCTGAAAGTAGGTTCGTAATCTTCTATAATTTATGAAACCTGTTGTGCCTGTTATGACAAACGGAAGTCCGAACGTAAACCATGTCATCTCCACCAGTCCTATTTTTCTCGCTAACGGTTTCACTTTCTGTGCGTTGTGTAGTTTTGTCTGACTTGTTATCTTTACATTATTCAGCTGGTCAAAGATCTTTGTCTCAGCCCTCTTCAAAGTATGCGTCTTGTGTGCTCCTGTATCCCCGCCACATATTTGCACACATACAACACCTGAAATGTCAAGTCTAAAGACTGTACACTGTGCACAATTGGAGAGTGGTCAGAAAAGGTAGAGGAGGGTTCTGGTTCAGCTGGGTAATTCCAGCGTTCACCGACACTAACAATGAGTTTATCCAGCGTTTCTTGTCCCTTGGTTACCCACTGCACAAGCCCCATATCCCTAAATACTTCCCTCTTGTCAGTGTTGTACAAGTTTGGCGAAGGTGAGAAGGTATATTCAAAGGAGGGTTGGTGCTGCTGTACTAGGCATGCTGTTTCTCTATTGCTTTACGCTTGTGGCAGCGCTCATTTGCCCTCATGCAATCGTGAATGTGTATGGCAGAGAACAAGTCCTTTAGTTCCTGATACTCCATGAGGTCGTGTACCAGTCCCATTTCCAGCAAGGATTCTTTAGTCACTGTGGAGTGCATTTGATACACTTCTTTCAAGAACCTGTGCATATGCGGCTTGTTTCCTAGGGCGCCTGTCGACTAAAATTCGTACCGTGCCCATAGGGCCATCACTTCCATGTGCATGACATGAGGTCGCATGACATGAGGGGCACAGTAAGATGTCATGGGCAAATCCAGTTCCCTACCACCTGTGCCGTTTTGCATCTCAAACACTCGTATTTCTCTTACCCCGAGAGTGCACCGCTCATTGCAGGTAGTGGTGAAAAAAAGTCAAATCCTTTGAAGTCTTGCATGAGTGCTGCCAGGTGCTGCACTTGTCTTTGTGAGTCAACTTCGTTTTCGCGACCGGAAAATGTGGACCCATCATGCGACTGTCGTAGGTGTTCATGACCCTTCCTTACCACTACTGCTGCTGAGTGGTGGTTCAGATGTAAGTTCACCAGAATGTCAAATGCAAATCCAATCAGTGCATGTACTGGTCGCTGTGTGAGGTTAGTATGGAATCATCATACAGGCCATCATAAGATGGTCTCTCAATGATGCCAGGGCTCCATTCCTACGTCTTCCCTTTGAATAGGCCGGTCCTGGGTATGTCTGTCCCTTTTCTCTGTCTCTATCTTTTAAGATCTTTGACTAGAGGAGCTGTGTCAAATCTTTCCTTAACCTTTGATACCTGCTTCTCAGTGATAGTGGTGGGTCCTTGGTTCTGCACAGTCAATTTTGATTAACAAAAAAGTGCAAAATAATTGCTTTATTTGTGATGTGCTATAAGGAAATTAGAAATAAGAAAATTCAGTCACCCTGTGCAGCGGTAAGGGCCTGCCTCAGCTGTTGGACTCGTCCTGGGTAAGACCTTAAAGGGCCTTTCTGTCTCTTTTCTCTGTCTCTCTCTCCCTTCTTCTCTATCTCTATTTCCTGGGTATGATCCTAAACTGCTTCCCTCTATGCTCTCCCGCCCTTGATATAACACTTCAAAGTGTTGATAAGGGCGTAAAGCAACCAATCTCACTCACTCACTCAGCTGTTGGACCTCCCCGCAGAGAGGGACGCATTGGCATGCATCGTTCAACTCGACTAACCCTGTATCTGAAAAATTAAATAGTGAAAGTGTTATTTGTAGGGTTTGTATAATGTTCTAAAACTCATTGAAGATGTTATTTGTAGGGTTTGTAAATCTTAAGTTGGGTTTGTAAATCTTAAGTTAAGTAGATGTCTTCAAATAAACGATCAACTCCTGCAATTTGCTTTAAGTTCCAGTTTATTAGCTATGGTGTTACAAGCAAGTCTCAACGCGTTTCGACCTAGGGTGGTCTTCGTCAGGGGGTGAACTGTTAGTTGTGGAAGGTTTTTGTTTATATACTGGTTCGAGGTTGTAAATCTTCCTTGAATGGATAAGGACGACATGATTGTATGAAATTCTCCCAATAGAATAACCAGGCGATCTCTTAAGGACTCTTGCTTCCATCTTATCTCCTGTGCCTTTGCATAGATGGCCTGATCGAAGACAACAACATGATCTAGGGCAAGTTTATTTGCCATTTCAACACTGCATGTGAGAATTGTATTGACTTCATTTCAGTTGGGGATGCCTCAATAACGGGTAGATAAGCAATAGTAGAGGCCCCCAGATCATCACTGTCATGAAGCAGAGTATTAAAACCAGTCCAGTCTGGAAGGTTGTAAGCTCTTTTGTCAACCTCTTTCATACAGGTATGAGCCAAATCTAAAGCATTGGCATGATTAAATTGCTGACTATCCCTCTATAGACAGGTCTACAGCAAAATTTGCTGCTGGGCCCTTTCTATTGGTTTGTACAGTTGATAGGATTTCCTCGTAAATCAATCATCGTAAAGGTGTTATAATCGGAAGGTGGTCCAGTTGTTAATAAGTTGTTTTGTAGATTAATCACCGTGAAATTTCCAGAAATGTGAGGGTATTGCCTTAGCCTCCTTTGGCTGCAAAGCACAATACTCTCCACACAGTTGCACCTTTTACATTGGTATGTAACCACTACCATGCACAGGCTCCATAAAAGGAGAAGAAGGAAAAGACGTCTTTCCATCTTACTATTGAGGGCACAATAGAAGACTGAACTTGATAATCTTGATGGTTGAGTGGTAATTTCGAAATTAGGCCTCTCAGCATGCTGTATCATTATGCCATGTGTGTGGTGTGTGTGGTCCCTGCACCAGAGAGAATTTCCTCTGCAAAGTCAATATTGTCCCAAACGAGTATTGTGGTCTTTCTCTCTTGGAAACCTGCTGGCAAATACACCTGTCCTCGACCAAGCTGAAATTGTGCTAGTGCAGTTTAAAAGGCAAGTATGGTGGAATGATGCACAGTGACCAAACCTATTGAGTAAACCAAGCACTCAAGTTGACCCTGTCACTGTCAGGTGCAAGTCTGCACCACCAGCACAATGTACATACTGATTGCACAATTCACTGATTGCACTGTAAAGTTGGTCAACAGATGTGCGCTGCTCCACATGCTCATTCCTGAGACTGGGGCCAACTGTAGTATAGTAGTTCTGTCTTAAGTGGGTCTCTCGCTAGTTGTCTGAGGCTCATTTCTGTGGGGTTGTTGGTGTGCAGGCCTCTATCCGTCACAGGTAGTGCAAAAAGGGCGTTTATGTGAGAACCACAATGATGCATCTGTCATCTCACCATACAACATTTGATTGTCATTAAAGGAAGAATGCAGAGCGTTTGGCAAGAACTTAATGATCTTTTGGAACTGTCGGTTCCCCATAGGCAACCACATCAGTTGTTCTTCGAGGTATTCTCTCACTACATACAAAACTTGCTTCTTGGACATAGCCTTACCCTTAGATATACACTTGTGTCCGGGCCCATCGACCCAACCATGTTCGCATAGAATTCAACTGGTGTGTGCGTTTCTGATGAACCACTTGGTGTATGCCTCTACTTGGTTGAATTTGACAAGCTCTGGTGGACATATGGTGAAAGTCTGGGATGTGTCCAAGTACCGTGTATGTGTTTGCATAGTAGTGTTTAATGACTATCTCCTGTGTTAAGAGTGAAGTGGCGGGTCTGTGGGAAGTCAACGTTAGCTTGTATGTTTGCTGGGTCATTACCTGTGCCTGGTGGTGGTGGTTGTCCGCCTTGTTTCCGTTTAGTAATGGCTGCCCGATACTCTGGGGAGAAAGATGAGACGTGGGTGTTTTCCTTGTTTGTTATGACAAACGGAAGCCCAAACAAAAACCATGTCCTCTCCGCCAGTCCTATTTTTCTCAATAACTGTTTCACTTTCTGTGTGTCGTGTAGTTTTGCCTGACTTGTTATCTTAATATTATTCAGCTGGTCATAGGCGATATTGACCTTGTCTTTGTCTTGCCCTCTTCAAAGTATGCGTCTCTGCTCCTCTATCCCCGCTGCATATTTGCAGACGTACAAGATCTGAAATCTTGAGTCTACACATTGTACATTGTGCACGATTGGAAAGTGGTTAGAAGAGATGGTATGGTTGGTATGAAGGTGGGTTCTGGTTCAGCTGGGAAACTGGTCCTGGGTATGATGATAACGTGCCTGTCTGTCTCTCCCTGCTTCTCTGTCTCCTATTTCCTGGGTATGATCATAAACTGGCTCCCTCTCAGCTCCCCCGCCCTTCATATAACAATATTAAATGTGTTGATAAGGGCGTAAAGCAACCACTCACTCAGTCACTCAGCTGGGTAATTCCAGCCTCCACTGACACTGACCATGCGTTTGTCCAGCGTTTATTGTCACTCGGTTACCCACTTGACCAGCCCCATATCCCTAAATACTTCCATAGTGTTGGTGTTGTGTAAGTTTGGTGAAGGTGAGAAGGTATATTCAAAGGAGGGTGGGTGCCGCTGTACTTGGCAAGCTGTTTCTCCATATGCTTTACCCTTGTGGCAGCAGTCATTAGCCCTCGTGCAATCATGGATGTGTATGGCTGAGCACAAGTCCTTTAGTTCCAGATATTCAATGAGGTCACATACCAGTCCCATTTCCAGCAAGGATTCTTAGTCACTGTGGAGTGAGTGAGATTGGTTGCTTTACGCCCTTATCAACGCCGAGAGAGCTGAGAGGGAGCCAGTTTATGATCATACCCAGTAAATAGAAATAGAGAAGAAGGGAGAGAGAGACAGAAAAGAGACAAAAAGGCACTTTAAGGTCTTACCCAGGACCATAGTCACTGTGGAGTGCATTTGTGATGACGAAACAAGTTGCATGTCATTGAAAACATAAATTAACACCAGATTCATATTCCCCACAACATCCTCTTTAATATGATACCAAAGACATGCAGATCGGTTGCGAAATGACAATTTTATTAAGGATCTTCCTACTGAAGGTCAGAAAAGCTTAAGAGAAAATGACCTTTAAAGTCACCAAGCTTTTCCCCACTCATAGTCCTTAGCAACGGTCATTTAGATTAAGCGCAGGGATCTGAAATTGATAGGGCTTGTTGGGATTGCCCCAATGCATGTCTCCAGCAAATCTCTTGGTGTTGCGCTTAATATTTATTGAAAATGTGAACCACGGAAAAATTGCAGTACCAACTGAAAAATTAAAAAACTTCAAAACATGCTAAAAACTCACGTCCCTTGAATTGACAAATTATAGTGTGTATTACTTAATTCCTTTGTTGCTTTTTCCTCTGTCTTTGGTCAGGCAAAGAGTCTGGTGACCGCTCTCTAACTCTGTCCAGAGTTGATACTAGCGTCTGGAGAATTGGACTCCTCCCTATCAGTGCCTCTGGCTCGGCCTCGGGCATGCCCATGGGCACTACCTGTGTTATCCTCAGCCTCATTTTGACCATCATCCAATTCTTCAACCTGCACAACTACTGCATTGCCTTAGGAACTTTTGGCTTGGGACACATCAGATCTTCTGTGCCAGGTGTACTGAAGTCCCTAATCTTTTTGAAGTGGTACCACTGACACTTATCAGATAGCCCAGGTGAAATCAGTGGTAGTGGGTCGTTCACTGGAATTCTGTCTGGTGGCCATTGAGGATGTAAAATTCAACTTCCTCACTGTTGGAATACTGCCTAGCCTGAACCACACCAGGATGCTCTGAAGAGAAAAGAGAAATGTTGAAATGGTTTTATTTCCTTGTAAGGTTTGAAGCTTGGGCCAAGATGTTTCTGCCAGTCATAGGCATTTACTTCAATTTCACCCCTCTCAGTACCTACAAGTTGTCCGATATTTAAAGATGTTGTGCTGCTCTCAATGCACTCGTTCATCTCTTGTAGGCTAGCAACAGGTGTTCTCCGGAATTTCTGCTTCAGTAAACCAAAGTTCACATCTGGTGCAACTTTTGTGTGGCCAGTAATAAGAAAATGTCAGCCTATTTTCTTGTGCTTTCAATCTCCAGGCCAGGTATGCCAGCATGTGGTTGCTTTTGTTTTGGCCACTGCAATTGTTGCAATGCAGGTGCACCTGTTCCTCTCCAAGAGCATATGTAGTGAAAAAATGGTGTAAATAAGATGTAACAGCATTGGAGCCCTTGCCACTGCAGTGGGCCTCGTCGATCACATAATTGATTTGCTGCGGAATGCCTTCATAGCAAACACCAAAGAGGCTGACTTTCCTCGAACCAAGGAAGTAGAGTGGGCCTAGTTGGAGTGGGTCCTGAGGTGTGCTTGCTGGGCCTAATCGAAGCTGATTATGTAATGCCCAACCATTTTCAAACTGCAACATTCTGTTATTGCCAAGTTTGTTCTGGATCCCTGAAGATCTGCCCTAGATAATTGCTGGTCCTGGGTAAGACCTTAAAGTGCCTTTCCCTTCTACTCTACCTCTATTTCCTTGGTATGATCACACTAGTGTCGCACTGTTCATCAGTTAGCTGTCTGATGACATGATGGTAAAAATACCGAGACTGCAGATGTTTAAGGGTCCTAAGGGATTCTAATTTTTTTTATAAAATTTCTCTTGACCTACAGATCTGGAATCATAGCCACAAGAGTTGCATTTTTCATGTGAAATATGCGCAGGATGTCATCTTGCACTTTCTGCATGGCAGTGGCGGTCAGAAAAAGCCAGGGTACATTCAGTATGGTATGGTGTAACTGTAATGTGTGGATGAGTCAAAAGTGTTCTTATGCAGTAGTTAGTGAATCTATAATATGTTTAATACCCATATCCTAAAGACAGCCATTTGACAGCAGAAATAGAAATAAGTAGCCTGTTGTTCGTTCCCACGTTCTACATAAGATACAACAGTATCCTTGAACCGCTAGTTGGAAGTTGGTTACCTTCCCTTTCCATAGATCTCTTCTATATAGCCATCTGTATCTGCTGCACTCCAAATGTCCTACGATCATTACACATTAATGTGAAGAAGTAGTCGAATCCATCTAAGTCTCGCACTTGCTTGCATGAGTCGATCTCGTCAAAAGCCATCACACTGTCCCCGCCGTGCGATTGCCTTTGGTGCTCCAGGCTGAGTTGTAGTTCAGATGAATATTCACCAGTAAGTCAAAGGCCCAATGCATATACTCAGAGTGTGCAGTAAGTAGTGAGTCATCATAAAGTCTAACCATGAGATAGAATAGAATAGAAAGTCTTTTATTTGCTGATAATTAATTACAAAGAAAGTGACAAATGGGTCGACATGCCTATGTGTCGAAGTTCATCAACACATTTCTTCCTGCTGTTACCCTATTTGGAATATATTATGATTTGAATACAATGATAATTTATATCTAACGACTAGGGTGAGGTTATTACATTACTATACTCTGCGATGGGCGATTATAGAGTTATTCGCTTCAAATGAATGACATGTTTGTTATAGTAGTAGTATTAGGACAAATAGTATCCAACGACTAGGGTTTGGTTCATATAGTTATATACATTACTATATGTTACAGTGAGCGATTACTTAATTATTCGCCTCAAGAAATGACATGTTTGTCCAAGTAGAATACAACTGTTAAAATGTCAAAATCTCCATATACTTTGGGATTTCATTAGTCAAGGTCGTAACCAGTGGTGCTAACATACAAGATGAGCATTGACACAAGAGAGTAGTAAAAAATACATTTTACCAGAGACATTGTATGATCTTGGTCTTTCAAGCTAAGTACAAATCAAGTGTAATACCGGTAATATTCAGCAATAAACGTGGTAAAATACAATATAATAGCAATAATAGGGTAGTAAGAGGGAGGTTTCCAGTAAGAGGAAGGTCCACAACGAATAGGGTGCCCGTTATGGGTTTTGGTTGGTATGACAATAGATTAAAGGAGTTTACTTCAGGCTATCTTCAGCATATATCCTGAGAGATTTTCTTGTGTCAAGATTCTGGATCTCTGCTGGGAGAGCATTCCATGCTTGAACAGCTTTATAAATAAAGCTATTTTTAAAAAAGATAATTTTTGGAGGTATAAGTTTTAGATTTTTCCTGTTTCCAGCGTGGCTCCTGGTTGGGAGAGCTCTTTTATCTAGATTTTCGTCCTTTTGGGCCAGATAGTAGGCACATTCGAGTAGGTGGACCTTCCTTCTGGATTCATTTGGTAGTATTTTCATTGAGCTCAGTTCCCTTTCAACATTTGTTCTTTTATGAAGGTTATGAGTAGCTCTTACTGCACTGTTTAACAGTGCTTGTAATCGGTTTAATAGGCTCTTATTCGAGCTGGCATAGTAAACATCGCCATAATCAATATTAGGAATAATTAGCATCTTAGTGATGTCGGTTTTTACCTTCTTAGGGCGTCAGACAGCAGTTTGACCTTCCATCTAACATTATTTATGGTCTTTTCTAGTTATGGTTTGAAGGATAGTTTTTGGTCAATCAATAGACCCAGGTAAGAATATTCCTCAGCTTGAAGAATTTGTTCTCTGCCCAGGGCAAGGTAAACATTATCATTGGTAGGGGTGTTCTTACTGATTCGTTTTGGTTTAAAGGTTATATATTTAGTCTTAGAGACATTCATTGAGATTTTGTTGGACTTGCACCAGGTGTCTATGGTATTCAAATCTTGTTGAAAGTAATTATTTATTTGATCTTCTTTTTTGTTACTACAGACAAGGACTGTATCGTCCGCATAGTGTGGAATTTTGGACTACCTGGTGCATGTCATTGATGTATATTGTGAAGAGTATAGGTCCTAAAATAGTTCCTTGGGGGACGCCGAAGGTTATCTTACCCTGGGCAGAGAGAGTACCATTTACCTTTACACTTTGTACTCTATCACTAAGATAGTGCCTAAACCATTTATTCTCTTTCCCGGATATTCCAATGCACAAAACGTTAATCAACGTACTGGACGTTTGTACAAGATTGTAATGTTGTAAACAGCTATGGAATCGTTGGTATGAAGGTATTTCCAGGCTCTGCGGGTTATGTGAACAAAACTCTCATTTATGACATGTCTGCCGAACTCATCTGTGTGTGCCAAGCCCAACTGTGTCGTCATACAAATTTTCTGCTGGGGAGAAACCATAGTCAAACGATGGTCGATGGTGCTGTACACGGCAAGAAGTTTCCCCATTGGCATTCCTTCTTTGGCAACGTTTGTTTGCTTTGGTGCAATCGTGGACATGTAGAGTCGCAGCGAGATCTTTTAAGTCTTGATATTCCCCTGGATTGTCCACTATTTGCCTTTCATAGAGTGTGTCATAGTCGCATTTGGTGTTTACTTGAAAAAGTCCCTCTAGAGTGCATTTTATCTTATCCAATTTGCTGTTGTCTTCGCAGCCCATTATTTTAAGGAAGCTGTGCATATGTGGCTTGTTCCCTTTAGCACCAGCCGATTGAAATTCGTACCGGGACCACAGTGCAGTGATGCAGAGTATTTTCCGGGAATCTGGGAACAAAAATATTCTTGATTTCCTACGGGAAACCAAATTGTACGACAAAATTTAGGTAACCTAAACGAAGCCTGACTTCGTCAGGCCAAACCCCCTGTTTTATGAAATAGGGAATTTCACAGAATAAAATGATAAAACCCCAGTATATATGCTAACTTTTAATTACTATTAGCGGAGGTGAAACTAACCAAACCAAACCAAAAAGCAGTGACGTTGCCACAGGGCTCCAGGACTTTTCTATATCCAGTGTACAATATACCTCACCTTCCTCTCCCAAGTAGCAGGTAGCAGCGATGGCGCACGGACGTTGTTTCAGTCCGCTCTGCCTACAGTGAACTTTCCTCCCAATAATGTGGATTATTTCATCATTATTTCACCTCTCATCACCTTCACCTTATCATCTGAGCTGGGTAGTGTCGACTAAGATGCCTAATTGGATATTTGACTAGTTATTTCTACCGGAATTTGAGGATTATTCATTCGGGACTTGTCTGTGTGTGTGTATACCGGCCTTATGGCTATCCATTGTTTACCGCTGTTTACAATGTACCGGTGACTGTGGTGCATATATCCCTGCCTATTCTACATGCATACGACGCTGACCTGTGTTATTTATTGGAGTATTATCTGTGCTACTGCCTACCAAACATGGATGTGAATCAGAGATTAACTGCATTGGAGCAGAACTGGACTGGACAGTTTATCCCAACTACAGCTAAGGTAGATAGAATCCAGGCATATGCCAACCGCCTAAATTCCCGTATACAACAACTTGAACTTGAACTTTCGCATGTAAACCTAGTTACCAGAAACCTGGAGAACTATTGTCTTGAGCTCGATCGTGGTCAGCGTAAAAAACATATTATCTTATCAGGTTATCCAGAAACGGCGGATGAGACCCAAGGTGAGAGAAATATTACTTGGACCAAAATGGCGGCTCTCTGTAAGGACATTGATGCAACCTTTACCGCAGCGGATCTTGAATTCGCCTCTAGGATTGGCAACAAACCTAAACGAAAGAATGCACATAGAAATGTGATCCTTAAGTTTAGGGACGAGGAGACACGAAACAGGGTCTTTAGGGGGAAAGCAAGACTTAAAGCCAACCGTCGTTACGCCAATTGTTACTTCAACCCCGATTTACCAGATCTTATAGCGAAACGCCATGCTGATATGAGACATATATTGGCACATGCCAAGTCAACCGAATCAGAACATAAAGTTACCCTAACCAGGGGAAAACTTAAAGTTGATAAAGTGGAATACACCCATGACCAACTGGATCAGTTACCCCACGGCCTGAAGATGAGTGAATTAAAAACGAAGGATATTGCGGGAGGTGCATTGGGATACCAGGGAGAATACTCCCCGTTATTCAATTTATTCATTAATGACATTTGTAATATTAACTTTAATGGCCAAATACTCCTATTTGCTGATGATATTGTACTACTTAATGATGCACCTAAGAGAGATACCCTACTGGCATATTGCCAAGCAGATGTAAACAAAATTGCTGACTGGAGCCTTGCCAACAAATTATCCATCAGCTTGCCTAAAACGAAGGCAATGCTTATTCCAGCATCGCAATTTCAGACTAAAGTTAATGCAGACCCACCCCTGAATTTACAAATTTATCAAAATAATATTGACTGGGTTACTTCATTTGTTTACCTTGGTTTAACTATTGATACGAGTCTGAAATTTGAGGTTATGGCAAAGCACATTATTAGCAAGGCCAATGTGAGGTTATGTAATTTGTATATCAATAGACACGCTTTGAACTGTAGAACTAGACTAATGCTAACCAAATCAATGATTCTAACCTATCTGGATTATAGCAATGTATGTTACCTCAATTGTAACAAATCTCACATTAACCAGCTGCAAGTGTTCCAGAATAAGGCTTTAAGATTTGCTTTAAAGAAACCTCGTAGATATAATATTGATGACTTACACTCGGAAGCTGGAGTCATGACTGTTAAACAACGTATTTATTTTAATAATGTTAAATTCTATCAGAAGCAGCTCCATGTCCCCCGGGTTGATTGGATTATTAAGAGGCAAGAAGCCAATTATCTCCTAAGAGAAAACAGGGGCCTCAACTTTGAGGTAAATCACCCGACGTGTAACATCTACCAAAATTCCCTTGCCTATAAAGGAGTGCTTATGTGGAATAACTTGAATGATAACTTGAAAAGTATTGATGACAAACTTGTTTTTAAAAGAAGACTAAAAAAAGATATTCTAGCTAATGCTATTAATTTACCGGATCTTTAATCCTCTCCATATTTCTTAAAGAAAAATGACTTATTCCTTTGACCATTGTTATCCAACTATTGTTATAGTATATTTTCATATTGACCACCCAACTCAACTCACCACCAATTCACCCCAACCATCTCATCTCATTATTACCATCACCACCACCACTTATTGAATCGATATATGTATTAGTTACCAATACCTGCCATATTTGTGATCAATAGTTAATAGCGAAAATTCAGGGTTAGGCGGAATATCGGGTTTACCCGAGCCTCTTCTGTTTGTTTTGGCATATGCCTCCACTTATCTACCTGAATAAAGATATGTTTAAAAAAAAAAACTGCGACAAAGAATTCCACAGTAGGCTTTCATTGCTAGCTGCAGGTCGTTGCCTTCGCTACAGTACTCTTCCTCAATAGCCAGGCGAATCTGTTTGACTATGAATGTTTGACGGTCGTTGCAAGTGATGGTGAAAAAATAATCGAAACCATCCAGCTCGCGCATCAAAGCTGCCAGACGTTGAACCTGCTTTCTGGAGTCTACTTCATCAAAGGCCATGATGCTATCTCGTCCTGAGAAGGTGGACCATTGACCATCAGATCAAAGCACCAATGTAAATATTCGTCGGAATGAGATGTTAGTAATGAATCATCGTACAGTCTCACCATGATGTGGTCTTTGATGTCTGCCAGTGCCCGTTTTTTTGCGCGACTGTGACAAACTGCAAAGTGATTGGGAGAGCTCCACTGACTGTATGGTCTGTCTCTGTCCAGAATATCGTTGGGAATAGAACCCCCTCAGGGTATATAATAAAGACACAGCATAAACGGGTGTCACAGAGAATAGATGATGTATTATTCTCTGCGACTGGACCGACGGTTTACTGACGAAGGAGGTCTTGACCATAGTTCTGAGGTGATCATTGAGTAAGAAATGGCCGGCCAAAGAATCAGAACCTTCTTGGAGATAGAGTGGTGTAATGCCTGACGTTGTCTCTGCAGGTAGGTTTTGCTGCTTGTTGTCTCCATTGATAATTGGTCCTATAGCTATTGTAACGCCATCTTGTTACTCGTTTGCCTCATCTCTATGTATGACATCTTACCTGTCGATGTTGTGGTCGTCTGTGACTGGGTTATCATTCTCCGGGTGTGGTTCTGCTTCATATGTGTCTACTGGTAATTGTGTAACATCTCGCCTGTGGTCCCTTGGTTGTACATACAAAACGTTGTCGATGCATTGTAATATCTTTTCGTGTTTCATGGAGACACCCACATGGCACTGGCCCAAGGGGAAATCATTGGGACATCTCCATCGGACCAGAGTCGGTCAATTTTCGTAGCAACATTGGTGGGGTGATCGCATACCCTCCCTAATCAAGAAGCTTGTTTCGTGAATAGCACACCTGACTTTAGTTTGTCCACCGCACCAAGATATGGCCTGCTGTCTCTTCTCTGCAACCTGTGCTTTAGTTCGAACAATCAACAGTAGTCGATGAGACATGTCCTCCTGAGCACCATTAGTATCCGATGTCTGCCATTGCCATTTGGAGTCCCATCTGAGTCCCGTCTGTGCCGAGTAAGCTGCTACAAGTGGAGTGCGAACATTGTGTGCCAAGTCTCATTTTGAAATGACTGGAAGTCGACTATAGGCGGAAGGCGTCTCTCCGTGAGAACAATCAGTGCGATGTCATTCAGTAGGTTTGACAATGACGCTTCAATCTGGTGAGCTTGTATCTGTAAGCAAGTAATGTTGACTTGCAGCGATGGGAAGAAGGCCGACACTGTTTTTTCTGTTGAAGTATACCTCGGTATGCCATTTGGATACAGTAAGTTGTGAATCGATTCCTCTGCTGCTAGGAGTGTGTTGTTAGTTATCTGCTTCAAAGATAATGAGCTGAGGGCAAACAACTGGAGATCATATAAGTATGTCGGACTGTCTTCCCTCCACAAGGCATTGAGAAATTGAAGATGTACTTGCCTTGAATGTACCAATATTTGTGTGATGGCGAATAATGTTGCTCCAGCAGCTGGATTGTCGATGGGAGTGTGTTGCCTAATGTGCCTGATGTTGAATGGTGGGTGGCCGATTGAATTTTGTTGGTGGGACAACAATGAGGTAGTCTGAGAGACCAGTTTACCCTTTCCACTTCATCCACTAGCTGAACACAAGTAGCATCACATGCACACCTCATTACACAGTCTTTGTAGTCATCTTTTTCTGCGTCCCAGTAGTGCATTGCTGATCTGACATAGTCTGGACCTAGAAATCGTCGATTAATCACCGCATGTAGAATGTCAGAGCGCTGTTCAAGTAGCATTCCATTGGAAGTAGCATTTAAGTGTGAAAGGATATTGGTTGACTGCCTTTGTTCGATTCTGAAAGTAGACAATCCCGTTGCTGAGCCTACTTGCTTGACAACACTAAAAGAAGAATTATAAAATGTTGTACGTCCTTATCTGATGAAATTTGGGCTTATTGCTACCGTTGCATGCACCCCCGGGTATTCCTTTGGATTATTTTCAAGAATTGGGTGAACGGGGACATGAACATATTGTGTTGAAGGCGAAGAGTGCTCCAAATTATGACATGCAATAGTACACAAACCCTGTTTGTCATCGATAACTAGATGTGGTGTAATGTCCCACCGAAGAGAACTTCTTTTGGTGATCTAGTCTTGTCTGGCTCCATTGAAGCAGTTTGCATCCGCCCCAAATGCAGTAAATGGTACCAACTTTGCAAGGAAATGGTGCAATGTAATCAATTGTGTATGATCCCATAAAATATCATCGACATAAATGGAACAGCCTAAGGGACACTTAACTTGTGGAAAACAGTAATTTGCAACGTGACTCATTATATTACCTCAATTATATTATATCAACATATTATTGTTGCCTCATCTAAAACCTGTTTGAAGCTATTAATAGTATTCGTTGAGTCAGTGAATATCGAACTACTATGCCAAGTTAAGCGAAAAGCTAGACTTATGTCATCTTGTGATTCGTCCCACATTTCTCTTAATGACCAAGTAAACATGTTCATAAACTGGTTTGGATCACAAGTAATTACACCGGTTAATATGGACCGTTTAACTGATGGCCAAGCGCATGCCCAAGTAGACCTGTTTTGGACATCAGTTGCCCTATGGACGTACATGGCGACAAGTTGCAGATGAGTGTTCATCCCTCTTCAATATCCAATGTATCGCCAAATTATCTTCTTACTGGTCTTGGAGGAGGATGCTGCAATTGTAGTGGGTGATTGACGGTGCCATTTCGGTGCCATTTGGCGCACATGAGTGCGTCTAACTCTTCATCCATGTCCATGTCCCCGTTTTCATGTACCAGTCTGCAATATGAAAATGTATTAATATTTTCTTTCTGATGTTATAGGCCAACTACAGAATTTGTACTAAAAAAGTTCTGTTAAACAGTGAGTGTTATTGTAATAATGGGAGTAACTGACGGAATTTGGGACGTTATAATTATACGACTTATCATGAGATTGTGTTATGTCCTTATCATGAGACTTATGTCCTTTTTGGATCACCAAAGTAATATTGCAAGCAATTTTAATATATAATTGTTTATTTATTGAAGGGCATTTCGTCAGCATGACGTCGTATAATTAATTAGCCGATGTAATATTTGAATTTTTCATTGGACGTATAATTTTGACAGTGTAAGGATGGGAACGTGAACATTTCTTTTCTACCTATGAAAATGTGCGTTCTGTCAATGTATATCCTAGCTTTGTTTTAAATTGCATTGAATCACTTGTATGCATATGTGAAAATTAATAAAGACGTGTCCAGTAATATGTACATTCACGGCCGGCCTTTGGCTCACTATAATTTCTTGCATTGTAAGGAAACCTTATTGGGTTGTCAATTGAGCACTAATACATACATTTTTTATTGTCATCTGCTGTTACTACTACTTTGTTTAATTTGAATAAGTGAACAACTGTCATGAACATAATGTAAGTCTATAATATTGACGTCGTGAAATTCAAATTAATCAAGAAATAGTTCTGTTACATACATTCAAATTCATCAGTCAAAGCATTTTTTTTAAAGAAAGAATGATAATCGATAGTGGCTACTATGTAAGAAATTCATATAATAAAATTTTTATATATACCACAGGCGTCAACAGCTCAGCCGGGCGTCGCAGCAGAGCTCATATACAACGAAGACGTATTGGGAAATCTGGTTGGCTTGAGAAAGCCGATCACAACACTGGCCGATCGGGACAGACTTGTTTGCCAGATTTGTCAATACGTCGTTGTGGACAATGTCATGCGACCGTATAAAGAGTAAGTGCTATTCATCAATCAATTATTTAAAACATTTAAACGTTTAATTTTAGCAAGCAATTTAGCAAGCAATTTATTCATTACTTAATAATATTTTGATAGTATCAGCGAAAGGCATAGTAATTAAGTAAATGGTATTATTTGGTTACTAGATTTTAGTATATTCTCTAACAACTCCAGGCCCACATTTTATGGTGCAGTTACTGATTTTTACTTCTGAAAACGCTTATATTTTGGCACCATGCAGGGTATTTTACTACCAATGTGTCATAAGTCGCAAATAATCGATTTTGAGATAACATATTTGAAAAGAGGAGATCAAGCCGATTTCAATGATAGTAAACACTAATAATCTAATACGTATTTGGGTCAATTTTTTTTCGAATGTACAATTGCGAAATTCCCAATCTTTGCACATTATACTGGATGGGTATTGCAAACAAATCAACCGATCCTAATGCTTCTAGTATCATCAGCGAGAGGACATCCTAAGCTTTCCGAAAATGTACACATTAATACATATATTTGTTTGATTTCTATATAATAAATTGTAGTGAACTCGGTTCGGGACTCTTAGCTTAGGAATAAAACGGAACAAGGATTACTCTCGTACTCTGGTTTTATTGCCACACAACCCTAACAGACCAACCTTTGTGGACCAGCCACAAAGGAAACATATACATCGTAAAACGGTATAAAACAGGGTGTGGAGAATATTCACATATCACATATTCTCATAAGAGCAAAGTTAACAATAAGTAAAACCAGAGATCGGGTAAG
Source organism: Sthenelais limicola (assembly GCA_942159475.1). NCBI lineage: Eukaryota > Metazoa > Annelida > Polychaeta > Phyllodocida > Sigalionidae > Sthenelais > Sthenelais limicola. The sequence goes on along the minus strand of OW804096.1, from coordinate 19,901,036 downwards.
AACACATAAAGGAACATTTGAATAGCATAAAATGGCAATATACAAGGAGAAGACACAATATAAAGAGATAAATACAAATAATAGTAATAAGCCACAGACCACTCTTCCAGGGTCTGCGCTTCGGATAGATCCGAGAGCCCTCGACTGCCCCCTGGCGTCAGTCCGAAAGGACTGGAATCAACCAGCGGACAGTCTCGGACTCCCGGACTGTACTATTTCGGAACCCGTAAAATACACGACCACTACAATACCCCCTCTTTCTTTTAAAGAGTTTAAAACCATGTTTAAAAATCGGGTAATAGAACAATAAGCATACGAAAAAAGAGGAAAAATAATACAAATCACCACAAGTAAACACAAAAGTTACTCAACACATAATAAAAATCATAGACAAGTACAAGCAGGAGCATTCAGTGTCCTCACTACTAATACAAGTGGTAAAATAAAAATGATTGCTGTAAATGGTGAAATAAAAGTAAAAATTCCTCCGGCTCTCTGTGAGAAAAGCAAATCTCACTACTACATTCTGTAGTATAGTTCATAAAAAATAGAGAGAAAAATTCGTTACTTTAAAAAGTTCAAGTGGTCAATGTCCGTGGGTCATGCCGATTCATCTCTGTGTCCATCCGAATGTGTCCATATCCATTTCCGAGTCCATAGGTCATTCCAGTCATCATTGTTCACACAGGTCATTCAATTCCGGGTCCGAACGTCATTCGTGGGCGATCCGAGTTGTCATCTGGTCTGTCCTATGGTTATCCCCCATCCTTTCACTGGTGGGGAGCGTTCTTCTTGTCATCCCGCTCTCTGTTTTCCATGGTATCCATGTCTGCATCGTCCTCCACATCACTGTGACCAGTCTTGGTACCAGGAGTGGGGGGCGGCTGCATACCAGAGCTAGGCGACGACTTCAGAGAGGAGATCATTTTCTCAGTGGATCCGAATAACTTCTCTGCAGCCTTTAGCCGGGTCTGGACTGCAGCCTGTGCTCTTCTCAGAACCTTCAGGTGATTGAAGGACAGGTAGACCATTTTATAGAAGAGTGGGTTCTCCTTCTTTCCGGCGGTCACCGTATCCCTCACCATTCTGGCCTGAGCTTTCTCCCGACTGAGGTTATGTTGTTTCACCTCGTCATTCATCAGGTGCTGAATGAGCTCTCCCTTCCGATCCAGAACCTGTGCGCAACTGGCATATGGACAAGTCCAGGCTTGACGGAGGGGGGTGTGGCATTCGCACAAATGGCGGAAAAACCTCTCCCGGGTGGTGTAGATTTTTACACCTACATCTCGGAAGCCAGTGTACCGGCACACCAAGAAGGGGCAACGGTGTCCTGGCTTCCAGAGCATGGGAGACATCTTGAGTTTCCCCAAGGTGCCCATCCAAGCTGTCCTCCTGCAACAGCTCGGGCCAGATCTCGGATTCGTAACGCTTCATCGTCCCAGGGAAGTCGACGTCATCCGAGTCTGATTCCGGACCATCAGATGGAAACCGAAATCCTGGCCTATCTAAACTAGGGTTGATTGGTGCCGTGTTTTCGGGCTTGTCCATCACAGCCTTGAAGTGATCTAGATTCCCGCCAATCTCTCCAACCCTAGCTTTCCACACAGACATCCGAGCGCTGTGGACTCTCCTCAATTTCTTGAAGGACAGCTTCGGATTCTGTTTCTTTTTGGAAGAGGTGGTCCCAGCAGAAGCAGAACTGGTGCTTGGTTGTGGCACCGCGCTCTTGCTCCTCTTTTCCTCCTCCGACCTGCTTGACCCGCCTCGGGTCATGGATGCGGATCCCGACTTGCCACCGACTGGATATCTGCGGCTTCGGGATCTGCCCCGGGATTCCATGTCTTCATCGTCAGCCTTTTTAGGGCTCGATGGAGACTGGGATCCATCCTTGCTTTTCCGGGGTGCTGACTGCTTCCTCGGAGAGCGGCGTAGGTCGTCAGGGTCGACAGCAGTGTCCCCTTTGTCCTTCGGACTTGCTTCAGCTACAGGTTTGACCTTCTCCCGAAGCTTCAGCTCCTCCTTCACCACTTTCTCGGAAACTTCAGTTTCCATGGGTTCGGACTCAGAACGGTCGTGTTCTTCGTCCTCCACCACTTCACTGTCTTCGACTGCTAACCCCATGAGGTTAGCAGCCCCTTCCTCGAGCAGCTGTTGCTCCTCCGCCTCTGTCATGGCAGGGAGCTCAGTCTCAATGCCCTCGGACATCAACCTCTCTGCCTCGGCCAACTCCTTCTCGACTTGCTCAGCCATAGCCTTCTCCATCTTCGATTACTTTGCTAGAAAAAGGAACAAAAACAAAGCATTTCAGTAACAAGACTCCATGGAATAACAAAGCCCGGTTTCTGAGCCTTATCCATTCTCGGACTGAACTTCGGATGGCCCTTCGGATCCGAACTGTGCTGTCAGTCCCCCACTCTTTTAGCGTGGGTCGATCCGAACTAGGTTTCTAGCGAGCCATCACACCGTCACCACATCTCCCACCACTCCGAAAGGGTTAATTACGTCCAAACATCATAATGGAATAAGTTAACAGGGCATGATGGTTCACTTCTATGCTAGAGAACAACATACAACACACATACCCGTAGCCAGTATTTCTAACAGTGTGTATATCAAAATGGACGTAGCGGTACCAGGCACCAGCCCGCCAAAGTACAGAAATGCCTATCGGCAACAAAATACGGGGTACCATACGTTCAAATCTCTAGACATCTTACATTCATACAAGATCAACAACATGACAAGTCATTTATGTAAATCATCACTTGATAAACTTACTGTACGGTCAGCGAAAGTTTGTCAGTTGCTTACTCATACGAGTTCCGGAAGCAGAATGGCGAAGGGTAGAACACTCTCGCCACACCTGATGCAACGCTAGAACTCCATCCCGACACCGCGATGGTAGCGCCAACGCTTCCCGCGCTCCTTCTCCGAGCACGCTCACATAGCATGATTGGGTGCTAATCCAATAGCTATTCTGATCTGCCTGCTGAGACTACACAGGACCAATTTAATCTCCACTTTCTTTGTCATCAGGATTTGTGCTAGTGTTTGTTGGACATTAACATGGTAGCGAGACGTGTTTTTAGTAGAGCTGTCATTGCTGTAATGGTTTCTTCAAGATCTCCCACAAACGTTATGTTGTGTAAGTGACAAACTCTACTCATCAACACCAACAACATACTACGATCCCAGACTTTGTACATTGTGTTTTGATTTCCCATCTGTGTGGCAATTAGGGGGCACGTTTCTCCAATGATCTTATGTATTGTGGAAGCTACATAATATTGTAGTGGCCATTGGAGACGTCGCCCCTTTGCTGCCCCTTGTCCGACGACGGTTGGTATTGTGTAACGTGGTGGTAGGTTGAAAGTTGGCCATTCGTCCATCATTGCGTCTCCCTCTCTGAGCCTCTGTCCTGGTGGAATCAGTGTAATTCTCATCCGTTGATCTGGCTTGAGTACTGGATCAGCTGGTTCTGTGATGGGTATAGTTCGGACAACACACAGTTGTCCCTGTGAGAAACGTGGGATGTTCGCAGTCCCAGTGTGATTATATGTCAACCTCATGAGAGCTCCCTGGTGCAAGAACAGTTCCCTTGGTTCGCTGCTGCTACGAGTGAGTGCCAGAATAGCTGGTTGATTGGCTGGTAGCCAGTTTCCTGCCAGCGACTCCACTTCATCGACTGAAACTGCCGTGATTGATACAATATTTCTGTATGCTGTTTTTCTTTGTATGTGTGCCTTAACAGTTGCCTCCACTGCCTGCCGTGTCGATAGGACTCTTAGTGCATGCTCTGGTACTGTATCCCATGTATTGACGAACTGAGCTGCACATCGTCTTCTGAAGATGGTGAAAAATTCAGTTAACTCTTCATCGGTGATTGAATTAATCCTGATAATCTCTATCAGTCGGCGTAGGTCTCTATCTAGTGCACATCTAACATATTGGTTAACCAGCAGTACACGAAATGTTGTCAGTAGATGGCAACTGCTCCAAATACTCGCACTGGTGCCAACTGTAGATGATCGCCTGATGCCATGATCATCATGCCACCAAATGGTACTGGCGAGTCTCGCAGTCTTCTCAATACTAGGTCCATAATAGCGAATGTCTCCCCTGATATTAGGCCAATCTCTTCAATGATGAGAAGCTGTATGCGTCTTAGCATTTCAGTTTTGACATTGTCTCTTGCCAATCTTACCAGGCTCATCTCTGCAATATTATTAACAGTATGTAATCCGATATCCACAACTGGTATGGCAAACAAGGCATGTATGTGGAGTCCTCCGAGTACCTGCGCTCTTTCTGCGGTGAGACACGTTAGCATGCATCGATAATTTTTGCTTAAGGCATATGTGTGGGCTATTAGAAGCAGATAAGTTTTGCCGGAACCTGGGGGGCCGAGAAGCAATGGAAATTTCACAAATGATGCTCCTGGGGGCTGCATGGAATCAATGGCTGATATTAGTGCCCGTAATGCTGTTTGTTGCTCTGCATAGGAAAGATCGGTTTGTCCAGGGGCCCTGTTCAAGACTGGGACGTACTGAACTTGTTGCTGCTCTCTCATCTGGACAATGTCTGGGAAGTTAGGAAAACCTTGAATTACTAAAACATCCAAAGCACTATTTCGGTACTTTAGTTCTAGTTGTCTTATATTAGTGTTTCTGAAGCTTTTCTGGAAATGGCAATATCGGTTGCAAGTGGCATAGCTTCATATATGATGTCATCGTCCCTGAAAAATGCTCTGAAGGCACTCGTTATGAATGTTATAATTTTTTGGAACTGCCGATTTCCCATAGGCAACCACATCAATTGTTCTAGAAGGTACTTGCGAACTAGTTGCATTTGTTGCTCCTCATTTTGGTTGATGTTTGTGATGATCTTCGCATGCACTAGGGCTTGTTTGAGATTTGCCTGACTGTAAAAAATCGACCTCAGTGATGAAACAACCTCAGTGATGAAACATCCTTGAGATAGTAACAGATGAACAATGAAGCGTGGAAATTGGAATGGGGTGACACGATGTTTCTCTTTGTTGCCGATGCATCTACAAACAAATTGTAAATGTGTGAGTACGTCCCATTTTGGTGGTCAGTGAGTATTCGTTGAAATACCCTGGTGTAGAGGTCTTCTAGATGTGGTTGTGGCTCATTTCCTGTTGTTGTCGTACTTGCGTGTTCCCCGATCGAATTAGCTGAAAACATAAAAAAAAATGTTTTTAATGTTTATAGTTCTGAATGTATAAAACTTGTCAATGTGAGTGGGTGTTCTGGGAACACAATTGAGTGGGTGTTATGGGAACACAATGTCATTTACCTCAGTAATTGTACCGATGTGTGTACATGATTTAATGTAAGCCAATTGTCGATTGCAGTACTTATTGACAACTGTTCGTATTGACCGTGTCCTATTACCTTTGTTTGTGTGTACTTGTAACTTGTTACAGAAACTGCCTAAGTGCCATAATGTGATAGGATTGCAGTAGTTATTGACAACTGTTCGTATTGACCGTGTGCTATTACCTTTGTTTGTGTGAAACATGAAAGTGAACGTATTGGGTAATTATTACCTATTACCTTTGCCTTAGTGCCATAATGTGATAGGTACTCCATTACACTAGATTTGTATGTTTTGCATGGTGTTATGTACTATTCTAGTACATTAATATTTTGGTTGGACACTATTACCAAGGTGTCCTAAAGTACATTACCTTTCCCCGTGAGATTTAATAAGCCTTGTTTTAAGTAGTGTGTTAACTTCGTTTATATAATGTCTGTCCCGACATTACGAGAATTATAATCATTCCACTACATTTGTCAGTTCAAATTAGAATGACCCAATACGTTAACAACCAAGGTGTCCTAAAGTACATTACCTTTCCCCGTGAGATTTAATAAGCCTTGTAGTAAGAAGAGTGTTAACTTCGTTTATATAATGTCTGTCCCAACATTATGAGAATTATAATCATTCCACTACATTTGTCAGTTCAAATTAGAATGACCCAATACGTTAACTTGCATGTTTCAGTCCTATATGCCGGTATAATTGTGATTCAATAATTCAGTTTAGTCACTCTTAGTATTAATTTTGTATTTTCCCACACAGTAAATTCAGATTTTGGTTGGACACTATTACCCATAGGTGTCCTGAAGTACATTACCCTTTTCTGTGAGATTTAATAAATGGTAACACATGCTATGCAATAAAATAAGTGATTTAGGGTGGATGATTACCTTATGTCGTTAAGTTGAGGGACAAAAATGACAAATATTAATGGGTCATCAAGCATTTGTGTATCATTTTAGCATCGACGCGATTGACAGACTTAATTTTTAAACAAATGAATGGTGGCACATGACATGATTTTAAATTATTATCTGCTTCATTGATAGGCGTGGAATGCAAACAAATGAATGAGAACACATGTTATGATTTCATTGTTTACCATCATCGTCGTCTTCATCAGCAGGGTTTCTGGGAGGGGGTTGAGGGATGTGCTTTACTGGAGGCAAAAAGGGTTTGTCATGACGAAATGATAACTTCGGGGTTGTCGGACGGGGTGGTGGACATCGACTTTTCAGCTTGAATCTTGTCCACTCGGGGATGGTGGAGCAGTCGAACGGCAAAAGTGTGCTCACTATTTCCACAGACTCCAAGTTAAGAAAGGAAGAAAAAAAAGCCGTGTCGTACACCGAAATGTACACCCTTTCAAGCCGTATGTGGCGTACGGCGCTCTTGGCAATCGACACCGATCGAGGATACCCTCCTGCGAAGCATTTGATCGAGTTTACAGTGCAGGAGCATGTATCCTCGATCGGTCCACAATCATATTCGTCGGTGACATAACTTGTCACCACCAAAACGAGCAAAGGCACCAATACGCGCATCCTCCCACCTTACGATCGAGTCAGCTGGTGATCGCACGCGGGATGGTCTGTGTTTACATGCGTGTGTGTGTGAATAGTCACCGCGTAAAATATTAAATATGCCCTAATAAAGCAATTTCAACATTATATTATAACTGCATCTAAATGTAAAATCATGGGAATGCATATTCTGTTGGTTGGAAGGAGGGAGCATGCGCACTATTTAAAGTTGGAAGTGTGTGCTCGCATTTTGGAATGATACACTCCCAGCGTGTGTAGCGCCGTCTACACTCGCTGTGAGTGCATGTGAAGGGTATCCGTTTCGCGCTTATGCATTTCTGGATGCTGTACTGACGTGCTTTTCTGTACTTGCGCGTGTGCATCAAACACAACAAAAAAATAAATAAACATTCTTATTGCACATGCAAGTTGATTCAAAATAATTTAACTTAAAGGAAAATGTGTTCAAAGTGCTTAGTATAGACCCCTAGGTCTATATGCATTTGCTGCAAGTGTTATCCGGTTATGTAATGGAAGCGATGCAGTAACACTTGGCCCGTAGGACGACCGCCTGAACAAACCTTTATTCATACGCAACCACTTGTTGAGTTAAGTCGATATAATCCTAACATCACAGTCATATCTTCATCTGAGTCTACTTATCTGCTCATATTGACCCATCGTGTAAAATGAAATAATGGGAGGAGGGATTACAGTGCATGCTGGAGAGGGTTAGAAAACGATTAAAGTGCATATGTCCATCTGCTCATATTGGACCATCGTGTGAGATGGAATAATGGGAGGGGAATTGTAGTGCATAAATAATGGCAGGGGAGGTCGCAGTGCATGCTGAAGAGGGTTAGAGAACGATTAAAAATCTGATAAAATAATTCCGCCTGCACACCGACATTATTTAAACCCTTGTTACACCCAACACAGATTCACTTATATTGGAGCTTTTGCGACACAACATAGACTACTGCAAAAATGGATTCAAAACTAAGGTAAGTCACTGTTTAGGGGAAGGGTTGAGTTTACCATTAAGCTAATTTATTCCTTTTAAACTCGGTTTATAATTTTAAAATTACCCCCTTTATTTTTTCAGCTTAATCACCTCCAACTTTCAAAAGGAAATTGAGAAATACGTCAAAGAACGTATAAGGGAAAGCACGCTTCCCCTTAAGAAAAGGAGGAGGGTGGACCCTGCGTCCTCCCCACTCCCAACACCCCCTGCTGAGGATGCATGTGTTTTACCCGGTGGTACGACATCCCCTGTATGTATTTCGTCGGATGAGGCTGCATCCCCAACATGTGTTTTATCAGACAGAAACGGAGTAGTCGATACAAGTAACAGCGATTCTGAAGAGGTTGATTTCAAACAATCATCCTCTGTTACGACCCCATCTCCTCTTATGGGAGAAGAGACGTATGCTGAACTCTGTACCGTGACGTTGGACGATCTCATTGAAGAGATCGACTTAATTAACAAGTGAGCACGATTACTTTTTACATCAGGGGATTCGTTCTAGGGTAGTCTTTAATATAAATAGCCAGTCTTAAACTTTGTATGTTCATTAGTGTAGTGTTTTTGCTAAATAGGGGGGAGATGCGTGTAAACACTCGTTTGTGCAAATGTGGTGTGAACATGTGGTTTATTATTGTTTTTATAGGGAGGGCATGAACGATTTAGACTATTTGAACGATAGTCAAAAGGGAGGTGAATATTCTTTATTTCTATTTGTTATCTGCTGTCAAATTCATATGTTAATGATCGTGATGCGTGTATGTTTGTACATGATTTATTTTACATTCGCACCCAGTTTTATAGACGTGTTTCACACAATCATTTCAGCTGCAGAGCACGATTGGTTGGCCGATTTGATTGGGGCAGATGTGGAATGAAATGAAGAATTGGTGATGCGTAATACATGTCCGGAAAATAACGTTAAATCAACATGCATTCATTAAGATAATAAATGAGAAATAACTAGTAAGTTGTGATGTGTTGTTTCTTTTATTCACGAGCAAAACGATCAATTGTTTATAGGCAAATGATTTGTGTCATACATATATCGATTCTATCCTTCAATTTGCAATACAGTGTAAACCAGAATCTCCTTTGCTTCTGCACATGTAATTGTGCAGTGTTAACCGTTCTATACATTAGACATTTGAATTTGCGCGCGTGCTTATACACTATTCCAAACAACAAGGTAAAAGCGGTTAAAACCAGCTGTTTATTCTTACATATTAAAACGTTTACAACTTTAAAAATATTCTTTAAATAATCCATTAGTATGTCTGATGGTGTGCTAACGTCGAAAGCGTGCGTTCTTTTTAGTGTTGGTTGTGTTACGACTTTTGCGCGAGCAACAGTTTGAAAAGCAAAGTAATAATAAACAAGTCTTTACAAAACGCATTCCTGACAAGTAATGGCCAATAATTTAATAGTGAGCGTTTTATATGGGTGGGGTGCAAAATTGAGTGTATCGACTGGTGGAAAGCAACAAAACTAATAAGTTGGTTTTTTCATTTTTTTTATTTTTCTTGCAATAATAAAGCAGTTACAATGCACATAAAACATATCCAATATTTAATGCATGCAATAACCAAAATTATATAAACGCAGCTGTTGCAGCGAAGGTGTTACATTCCCTGCATGATTCTCCATCATCACATTTGCACAGTTTTTCATCCATAATGGATGGATGCATAGCTTTCAGATATGTTATTGCTTCTTTAAAACTACTCCATTCATGAACCTTTAAAAAAACTCCTCTTTTAGAAGGGCAAATTTTGTGTGCGTCGGGGGAAAACCATTCCCTCACATCCACTCCATAAAACTTTCTTGATACGGAAACTACCAGACCACCTCCAATGTGGTGACGAAACTGTTCCGGAGACGTAGGAGCCTGCTGTAACCATGAATCTATCAAGTCGATAAGTTCAATTAATCCGTGTAATCGCCCATACGTCAGAACAACTCCTTTTGTCGTTCTCACTAAGTCGTGCGGTTCGCAAGGGGATTGCTCCCACTTTCTAAGCGAGAAGCGCCTTTCACCATGCCATTCCCCGTGTTCAAAAAATAGATTTTCAGCTATTGTAACAGGGGATTGATACTCCTGGTATTCTTCAACTTCTCCAACCTGTCCAGTCGACGGTGATGAAGGAGGGTTAGTATACTGACTCCCACCGTCTTCCCTAAACTTTGATGGGGAGTAGCAGGCGTTGATGAGCTGAATTTCTTCGTCTTCCAGGCGCTTGAAATGGTCTAGCACAGAACGGGTGTTAGGAAAACTTTTAAGACCAAGAAGTTCAGAAGGGCGAACGTTTGGAGAATTAGCTCGCTTATAGAATCTGGTAGGAGAAGGAAGATCGCGTCCAAGAAGAGCTGGGGATGGGGGTACTGCTGCAGAAAAAGTTGAAGGTGTAGGATTCATCATTGAATCCGTTGGGGTGGGTCTTGGTTTTTTTGAGCTAGTAGCGCTTTTCCCACTTGTCGATGCATTTAACTCTGGAGTTTTAGGACGTTTAAACTCCACTTTTTCCCCAGTTGGCGAATCTGCATTTGAAGACTTTATGGAAAGATCCAAAGGTTCGTCTTTCTGCAATATATAAAAGCATAAAATAGTAAATGTTAGCAAAGAAAAAAGCAAGAGGCAGTCTGCGCTTCCACTCTAGAGGAAGGCGATATAAATGTACATTGTGTGACCATAGAACTGCCCCGGGACCCCCATCGGACGTGACGAAACAGAAGCCATATGTTAACCGACATTACCACTGGACTACGCCTACTGCTGAAAGAGCAACCCAGGAATAACCTTAATATGTGAGAAAGTGACCTATTTAACCCTTGACATCTACACACGTGACTGGCATCGGTGCAGAAGTAGGGCGCACAGGGCATGAATGTTTCTTTCGATATAAGGAATGTGTGACCTATATGTCGCGTCATAGTAAGAATCTGCAGGGTATAATTAGTATCAGCAAATAATTTCTAATTCTGTTGTAGACTATGCAACCCACTCTAGAAGAATGCTTTATAAATGTGTATGGTGTGGTTATAGAGACAGTGCGCGATTTGGGTGCTGTGAAGGAGCTGCGTGTCCAGAAGACCAGCGTCTCTATCCGCTCGGTTGCGGCGGCTGCATATTAAGGTTAATGCTTGCTCGCTTAATATGTACACAAGTGGTGTGCGACTGCTGGAGAAGCGACCAAGGGTTAACCTTAGTGTACAGACAAGGGGTGTATTCACCCCTTTATTATTAATAAACAGGTAAATGCACCCCTTGTCTAATGAAACAAATGTATTTCCCTCAAAGATAATAGACCAAATAATTTGTAATCGAGTTGTAAAATCAAATGTAGTCGCCGTGCTCATTCTAATGAAGAGCGTCATAAATGTACATGAGTGAAGCCATAGTCACGCCAGTCAGCGTTTCGAACCTGCCATGGCTGTGAAATACATGAAGCAAGTAAAGGAGGGTCAGTGCTTCTACGTTCTTGACCACAGCAACTACTGTAGACGGGAGGATGGATTAGGCTTAATGTGTGATAAAGCGCCCTATTTACCCATCGGCATCTACATCACGTGACCAGGGTCGAGTGACCTAGATGTCATGACCAAGTAACCTAATTACCCCTTGGTAACTAGTCACGTGATCGCGGTGGATGTATAGATGCACAACGTATCTACACATTCCTTCATTAAACAGGTAAAATGCAACATTTTACCTGTTTAACGAACGCGTTTCCCTCAAACATAATATCCCAAATAATTTGTAATCAAGTTGTAAAAATCAAAAGTAGTTGGAGGGCTGTTTGAGTTAGATACCTATCTATGGTCCTAGTGGAAGGACGCTCGCCGCAGGCGGGATTCGAAACGCCAACTGGTAAGGCTGCAGCAGTTGGCACTCTAGAACCAGCAGTTTGTAGGGAAAGCAGGCTAGGACCCAGCGCGTCTAACCATTCAGCCACACACAACTACGACGATTAGAGCAAGCATTTAGCTTAATAATCAAACAAGTGACCTATTTAACCCTTGACATGTGCACACGTGACTACCATCGTAGCAGGAGTAGGACGCGCATTAGCATTGGGTATAGTGATAGTGTGTATGTACGCACCTTGTGGTTAGTGTTTGAGATGGGTGGAAGAGCAGACACATACAAATCCTTCTTTCTCTTTCTGGATAAAGGCGCAGTCGCCAGAGTTAAAGAATTCGCTCCTTAACCACGAAAATGGGTATTGAGAAGTTGATGCACTGTCATCGTCAGTCTTAGCTGCGTTGTCGGCTGCATCCTGCAATAACAATATGCATATAATTTAAACAATGATTAAAAGAGCGAACAAGCGTTATGTGATTCAGACATAATTTTAAGTAAAATGATGGAATTAATTTCATTCATGTGCATAATGCAATAACAGCAAATTACATTCATCACCTTTTTTGCCTTCTTCATCCTAATTTCCGCCAGTGTAAACGGATCCACAGAGTCATCCTTGCAAAGGAGCGCTTGTGGTGCGGGAAGCGTATCCTTTCTTATCATGCTTAATTGCTCGTCCTGTAATAAAGTAATGGAATAGCGATAATGACTAAAATATTTTCCATTCCATTAATCCAGCAAAACATAAATGTACATGATTTAAAATTTTTAATAATAATATGTAACTCCCCTTTGGTGCATCCTCACGTGTATCGATTACAAGACTATCTGCTGCAGGTGATTTCACCACCAAATCTTTTAACTTGAAAGTATCCATTTTCTCAACAGCAGTTGTATGATTTGTTGCGGGGGCAGCAGATCTAGTGTTGTACTTCTTAGTAGATTTGGATGCGTCCATGTCTCAACCAGGTTTAAAGGTGGCGATGTTGCGATGTGTGCTATGTGAATGTAATTTCCAACTTAAGTCCAGCTATTCTGACAGACCTGCGTTTTATACCCTTTCATACCCATTACAAGCCCTCCCACCCTCTCTTACTCCCGCCTCCCAAACTGCATGCGCGCTCCCTCCCACCCACTCCCCAAACAATAAGTGTTGTTGTAAACTTAAACCCAAACACAACCCATATTCTATCTATTAATACCCGTCTACCTATACCCCATACTTAACACTGTTTGCTGTTTGGGACTTGTGCAGCATAATGTGCAACGTTGATTTATTTTATGAAGTCTGTTTAAAAATGGTAAAATGTGAGAAAATACTGTGGATTTCTCATCTTCTGATTCTGATTCACATTCAGCTTCACCAATGTGTTTTTGCCAATAGTGCTGGTGTGTTTCTACTATAGTATTCAACTCGCGATGTTTTAAAATAAGATAGCTAATTAAATCAATAGCGTTGGTTGAATTGAGTTTAGAGCAAGCAAGTTCACATTTTGGGGAGTGTTTAATGTGTTCGATGGTGGGGTTGTCTCCTTCATTCCAAGAATGAAGTATTATTCCGCAGTGGTAACACTGAACAGAATCACGCCCGCCAAGATAAAAAAAACCAGCAACAGCTAAATCATCACAATTTATAAAAGATGTTTTCCATGAGGTGAAAGTGTTCAGTCTGGTATATAATTTGGAATAAACTGTAAATTTGGGGTTTGCCATAATATTGCTAGACATTATAGTGTATTTAGTTGTTTAAGACTCTGTTTTGTTGTTCTAAAAGAAACGATATATGGTATAATTTTTTGAATAAAAATATATTTCCCTTCTAAGTTTCTCCAATGAATTATTATATTCCTCCTTATGCTCATCCGATAATGGGTAGTCTGGCTTTCCTTTAGCTAAACTGGTGGTGTATCGTCCAAGTTGGAATAATTCATTTCGGCAAAAGCACACAATTACAACCATCAACAAGCATGTGTGTTAGTCGGGTTAAGTCGAATGCAGATGGGGTGATTGAGACGGCTACATATATATACACACTCCACATCTAAAAATAGACTGCATTAGTCATTTATCGCCAATAACCCGATTCGTTCTGTTGTCCCCCTTGTATCCTCACCCTCCTAAAATAAATGGTTTTACATACATAACCTTGGGTCTACAGCCATACTATGGTGACCCATATCTCACCCCTAGACTCACAGTGTCTACTCAAAGTGTGGTCATGTGTAGTATACGAATGTGGTGTTGTGTTCAGGATAACAAGTCTGAACTTGTCTTCTAAGATAAAGGGTTTTACATACATAACCTTGGGTCTATACTCTCACTATCGTGACCCATATCTCACCCCTAGGGTTACAGTGTCTATACCAATAATTATCTCGGGGTTATGACAAGTCTGAACTTGTCTCCTCAAATAAAGGGTTTTACATACATAACCTTGGGTCTATACCCTCAGTATGGTGACCCATATCTCACCCCTAGGGTCACAGTGTCTATCCCTACAGCCCAAACAAAAGTCACCCATATCTCACCCCCTAGGGTTAATATGCACTAAGCTACCTGTCTATCAATATAAACAACCCTGGGCTATATAACAATATAAACAAGGTTGTCCTATATAACACTATAAACAAGGTTGCCCTATATAACACTATAAACAAGGTTGACCTTATAAGGGGGTGTCCTGACCTCATAGGGGTAAGGCTAAGGTCACCAATTAGTGACGTCAGTGACCTCATCAGGTCACTGACCTATATAGCAGCACCTATATCGCAGGTACCCAGACGTTCGCCCCTTCCTTAACTACTAGAGTCGACACTCAACTGCTTGCATGGGGCAGAAGGTAACGATTGGCCAACGCAAAAAGTCCCAGTTTGTAGACTTGCGCTGGTCTTAGGGCCTACGATTATAATTGTGATGTGTTTCAGGAAAATGAGTTATAAGAGTTTTGTAAAGGAAATCAATTGTTTTTATGTTCCACCTTTCTGCCTGGTTGCACAATTTCTCATAGGTGTTAATGCATGGGTGTCTAATGTATTGTGATACAGAGATAGAGAGAGATGAACACAGCTGCTTGTTGGCCATAACTTGCATAATTAAATATGGTCACAATGGGAAATGTTTGGATATTACTTTTGCATAAGTAGTTATTGTGAATAATTGGCATTACATTTCGGCAAAGCTAGATTCTTTGTATTTATGACGAATTTTGGCAATACTAAGCCTTCACATACACCCTTTTTTTCTATTATTATCATTATTTAATTTCCTTATTATTTCGGGTTCCCCCAAATCCAGTCAGCATTTTTTTGGGGAAAAATTGGTGGCCATTTTGTAAAATGGTGGCAATCTTGAAATTCAAAAAATACAAAAAATTGACCTAAAAATGTTTCTAACCAAATTTTACTCTAAAATGCCCCTAGAAAGTTTTAAATGTGTTTTTATAATGATCTGAATCCAGTCTATAGTTCATAAAATTGTAGTCACCCTTATACATTTTGATTAAGTTAGCAATTCACAAACTTTCACAAGGGCGGCCAAGAAATTTTGCACAAGACTTTAAGGGGCGGGGGGATACACTTTTGCACAAGATTTTTTTCGCAGATTCTACTGCCTCCCCTCCCACACACACACACCTCCAGTGGTTAATTATAAAAAGTGCCTAAGGAACGATGTGGGTAAGATTTCCAGAAAATGTACAATTCAACTTCACCAATTCTCTCAAATCACCCAAATTTAAGATGAAAAAAAAAGTTCAAAACACAGTTCAACCTAACTAAACAGATAGCTAGAATCAATGCAATGCCAAATATACTCGAATTTATACCTAGTATTGACCAAATTGCAGCCTAATTTAGCAGAATTTACTAAATGTTTAGAGCTGCCAATTGTACATTTTCTGAAAATCTGACCCATGTAAGAGACTTACTCCAAGTCTACCCATGTTGGGGCGAGGTTGGCGCACATTGCTTGATGTAGATTTCCCACACGACGGGAGCAGACGACATTTCACCCAAGTCGCGCAATGTCTGATGTACATTTCACAGAGGGCGGGAACAGGTGACAACTGCAGTTGGATGGGCCTTCCAACCACCACAGCTCGCTGCCGTACGCCTTTTACAAGGGTGAAGTCGTCAGAAAGTGTATGGGTCAGATTTTCAGGAATTGTACAATTGACAGCTCTACATATTGAGTAAGTTCTGCTAAATTAGGCTGCAATTTGGTCAATACTATAGGTAAATTCGGGTATATTTGGCATTGTATTGATTCTAGCAATCTGTTTGGTTAGGTTGAACTGTGTTTTGAACTTTATTTTGGTCTGGAATTTAGGTTATTTGAGAAGATTTGTGAAGGTGAATTGTACATTTTCTGAAGTTCTGATCTGACCCATATAATTCGCCTTTACCAATACTCACAAATAACCCAATTTTAATACAGAAACTAAGTTCAAAATACAATTCAACATAACCGACCAGATCTCCAGAATCATAATAATACAAAATAATACGCAGATATACCTAGTATTTATTTACCATTTTTCATCCCAATTTAACATAATTAAAATACAAATGTGTAGAGCCGGCTTCCGCACCGCTTTACCGTAAACACTCAGCGACCTGTGATGATGATTCCGAAACTCACTTTAGCTGGGACCGTCACTGCCGCAGTCTGACTGTGATTTTTTTTTATTTCATTTCGGGCCAATATACAATATTTAAACAATTTTTTAGAAAAAAAACGCACTATCCCTCAGGGAAGTTTTCATACGTTGCCATGTGTTACAGGAAAATGAGTCACAAGTCGCAAACTATGGAAAACCCCCAAATCTAGGTGTGGTTTGGGAGATGAAGGCTGGCTTTGTTCTGTAAACATATGGGTCAGATATTCAGAAAATGTACAATTCAACTTCACCAATCTTATCAAATAACCCATGCAAATTTCAGCCGAAAATAAAGTTCAAATTGAGCAGAATTTTCTAAATGTGTAGAGCTGCCAATTGTACATTTTCTGTAAATCTGACCCATAAACAGGCGACATGACGGGGTAGCCCTGCACACGTATACAACCTAGGACAGGAAATGGTTTAATTGCTCCCCCTCCCCCTCCCCAGTTCCGCCGTCCAAAAGGTAGGTTCGGGTTGTTGTATCGTACCTCGTGCTGTCAGTTCTGATCTAGTAAGGCCTCGTGTAAGCAAGTCAGTTACACCTGTAGGTCTGTGGCGGTAGGTACACATGACATTTATTCTTATATTTCTGGCTTTCCCTGGGTTCTAATATACTTCCTGGTCGTCTCTTCTGATGTCGGTCCTGGGTAAGAAAGTGCCTTTCTGTCTCTTTTCTCTGTTTCTCTCTCCCTTCTTCTCTATCTCTATTTCCTGGGTAAGACCATAAACTGCCTCCCTCTCAGCTCTCCCGCCCTTGATATAACACTTCAAAGTGTTGATAAGGGCGCAACTGCCAGTTTCAAATGTGCAGTTTCGTGTCACATCGGCCTACACGTGGATTTTATTCTTCGATTTGTTATAAAAACAATGTTAGAATCATTATACTACGCAGCCGCGGACAAAGGCCGGACAGATAAAATGTTTTATTGACATTTTTATTTTTATTTTGCGGGATAAATAACTGGCGTCGACCGGACACTGAGGAGGTATAGCATTGTCTCTTTGTTCTTCAGTTTAATACCTCCTCTCTCTTCTCCTTCCTACCCTCTCTTGTTGATAGGTGTTGGGTGGGCAGGCAATGAGCTGCAAGCTTTGAAAGTGAAGTTTGTCGGTCTTCAGTAGGGGGGTCCTGTCTGCTATTCACGCGTACAATGACCCACCATTTCCAATGATGACCAATTTGAATAGTTTATGTTTAATTAAAGAAACATCACTTTCGTCATAGTTAGGCAAGCTTTAAAAGGTTCATTAGAGCTGCTGATAAATGCTGAAGAATGCTGATTTTGATTTGATTTTTAAATATGTTTATTCAGGACAACAAAAATACATTTCAGCGACTAGCGTTGATATTCTCAGCGTTGCCTGATTGCTCAAGGCAAAAGGCGTTAAATCATTTCGATACAAGAAAATGTCCCAGCATGAAGGTTTTATTTGAAAATAAATATGTTGAGAAACCAATGATATAGTCCTTATGGGTACATCAAGATCTTTTTATCATGGCGATAGATAACATTTCCGCTTCAAGGATCTGTGATTTTTTTGCATTGGGTTTCAAGTAATTACTAGACGCCCAGTTGCCAAATTTTTGTAAATCACTTTGAATTAATTTAATAGTATCCCTATGTAGTGATCTTCAGATTCGATCCGCTCAGCTAGCAACAGAGACACATGACAAGGAGAAACCTTTTGCACTATCTTTTATTGCAACATGGGACAAGTTCCCCAACTTGTCCGGTTGAGGTGGGCCTGCCACCTCATGAGTCTCTCACCAACACAAGCATGGTGTCTGATACATTGAACCTCAAATGGTATAGTACAATGGCAGTGGAAAAGGTAAATGGAATCATTAGCAATAATGCAATACAATGGTCTATAGCTTTGGCAAATACATAAAAGGCAACGACAAAAGGGTAAATATGAATATGAAGGAAAGACACACATAATCGGATATGTGGTCAGTTGAACTGGTATTGCCCACTGATAGTACAAGCGCACTACCCTCAGCTGACAGCACCACACAACAACATAAGTTAACATTATACGTCACACACATATTATACCCAAACCCACTACATCTATTTGTGATGTGTTTCAGGAAAATGAGTCATAAGTCGCAAAAATTGATTTTGAGATACCATTATATTTGAAAAGATGAGATCAAGCTGATTCCAATGATAGTAAACAGTCTAATCTCATAAGTATTTCTAGATTTTAAGTTTGATATTTTCGTTTTTTAAAAAACATATTTCTGGGGGTGGATAAACAGTAAAGTATCTAAATTTAGTCCATATGAGGACCTTTAAAACTAAAGAATATACTATGTAGATTGTCCTGTAATTTGATACATCGATTGATATATGTATAAGTGATGAACTCTCCAAAAATCAGAACATTCCAATAATTTGATCTTGTGGAAAAAACACTTTGAAAAATATTAATTTTGCGACTTATGATTCTCTGGGTTCTTCCTGTAGAGTATGATGTCAATAACTTCAAAACATTCACTTCTATACCTAGAGATCTCAACTTTTCCAACAGCAGGCTAATATTCACGCTATTGAAAGCTTTGGAAATATCCAGGTAACCGCTGAGTTAATCGTGTAATCCTTATAAAATAAAATATTATCAAGTAATGATTTCAATGCAGTATCTGTTCCCTTACACTTTCGAAAACCATGTTGTACATCAGAGAGAAGATGGTTGTTCTCCAAGTATTCTATTAATTTCTTGGCAATAATTTTCTAAATTTTTTTACTTATAATAGGTGTACATACAATAGGTAGAAGATCGTTCACCTTCCTGCCATTTTTTACTTTAGGTATGTGTACAAACACCATCCTTCCACGACTGTGGGAAGATACCTGTAATTCTTAAACGATTAAACAAGGAAGCAATATTTCCGATATCTGCAATAAGGAACATTTTCAACAAGAAATATTTCAACCCAGCTATACATGAAGATTTTGTGAAGTCAGTCTCCCTTATAACTTCTTTAATATTTTCATTTCTAATAGGATCATTCTAAGAGAAGGTATTTCTAGTTGCCATAGCAACCGGTTGTGTAACAGCCTGATTGGTATTGGCTCCTAGATTACCTAAGAAATTATTACCAAAATCTGCTGCGGCCTTGCCATCAAGCTGGTTACCATCATCATCTAAGATATAAGGTAACTTTGAGGATATAGGTTTTTTGTTATAAATATTGGAGGGAATGAACCAAAACCTCTTGGGGTTTGTTAGATGATTGTCCAATAGTCTAGCAATATATTCTTTTATTTTTGATAGCGAGAGATTTCACGCAATATTTTAGACCCTTAGTCTGTCCAAAAAACTTTAAGTTCAATAGTCTTCTTAAAGGCCTTGTTTTTTCCCGTATCAAGTTCCTCAACTCAGCTGAACAGACAGGTTTGTTCAACGTTTCTTTTCCTTGCTGGGGTTAGTGGAGTAAGTTTATCAAGAACAGTTATATAATCACCGTATAATAAATTCCAATTACATTCAGTAATGGTTCAATGGGGTATGTCAATATCAATCTCCCTTACTTAAAGAGTATCTAATGACTCCTTAAGCATAGGCGTTGTTCTTCTACAATCCCTCAAAAATTCTTATTATTGTCTGATAGACGATTCTTCTTCTGAATGCAATAGACAGGACAATGATCCCTCAGTAGGACGTCGAAGACACCTGATCCATTAATAAATCTACCATTTGTGAAGATAAAGTCTAAGAGCGTGGAAGAGTCAGCAGTTTCCCTTGTGGGTACAGAAATCAGCTGCTTAAGACCATGTAGATTCGCTACATTAATCATCCTCTTTGCATTATTATTGTTCGTATCAAGCATATTGATGTTGATATCACTTGAGAAGATAATTTCCAGTTTTTCTGTCACCAATAAATCAAGTACATTTTTTATCACATCAAAGAACGATGCCATTTTCCCTGTTGGAGGACGATAAACCATCACCCATCACATATAGAACTGGCTTTCTATTACCTGCTTTGATTTTTACAGTTAGAAGCTCAATGTCTGTTGAGTTAACACAATACATTGGTATTTCTATACAACCAAAGTTCTTTCGATAATAATATTGAAAGATCTAAAAATACACAAAAACACTTTTCACAGACTAAAGTCAATATCCAAATGATATCTAATGTAATATTGTAAAGTGAAGTCTAATGCAAGTCTAATAACAATTGAAACTCAATAAGACATGCATTGACCAAGTATACATTAACAAGGCCAAAATACCCATGTGCACTAGAGTATGAACAACAGTTGAATAGAAACAAAAGACTGCAAGAATACAATTCAAAAACTTGCACTTAGCTGGCTGTAGTGCTCTGACAGTGTATCCACAACTCCTAAACAGTTCTCAGTGTGCCTGGGCCCATAACCTATTGAAAGGGCTAACCCATGTAAGGTGTTGCCTCTGCAGAGGCTGGTGCTTGAACGAGGTCTAGCCTTGTCTTCTAGTTTGGGTATCAACCCCAGTTGGGTCAAACCCCCAGTTTCATCACTGTACTATTTGATATCTGTTTCCAACAAATAAAGCATGATCCCACCCCCCTCTTATTCTCTGCTCGGTCTTGTCTAACAAAAGAATAGTTATTTACATTTAATAAATATGGTGGTGTCCTGTCAGAGTTCCAAGTCTCTGGGAGGCCAATAATATCATAAAGCCCATTCAAGATTTCCAAACGAAGATTATCTAGCTTATACATCAAACTGCCTATATTCATATGGACGTATTTCAGACCCTTACAAACACTTACAACTTCCAACTTCATTGTTATCTAACATTGATGCTATATGCATACATCATCAATACACATCAATGTGGAAAAGGGTTTTTGCGGATTTATCCGATTTGATTGATCTCAATAAATAGATTGATTTATATTCTATCCGATTATTAGATTTTTCTCAAGCAACAGGTCAATATTTGTATTATATTCTGTCAAATGGCGCCTATTGTACAGCTTGATTAAACCAACGAGCTAGTGAAGAGCCACTAAGCTGATTAAATCTCATATTAAGAACTAAGAGATGGTCGATACTGTCCCTATCACAAGTCATATATAGTATAGCTGCGAAAGATGGGGTATAACCGCAATGCTTAATGATCAAGCGTTAAAATCAAGAGTAGAGCAAATGTATTTCTTGATGTAGAATTGCTATGGTGAGAGGAAAGACTTTGTTATATTTAATAAAGATGATGTCGTAAAAACAAAACAATACCAATATCAATCCCACCAATGCCTGGGGGGATTGACTCCCCATCCGACTCAAAAGAAGTCGACTGATGAGTCATCCAACCACAGCAGTAGGGGCCAATACACACTAGGTCAACCAGAGTAAACACTGTGTTGGCGAGTGAATAACATGCAAATACATAAAGGAGCGGATCAAATAATGCATACATGGATGAACACAAGGCATATGGACACACTTTTACAATTTGGGAATTATACCATTAGTAGTTATGAAGATATCAAGACTAACCTATTTCATCTTAGGTAGATTGACATACGTAAACTCCACAATCCGCCATGACAGATGCCAAGCCGCGGTACTTAATTGTCGTAAACTAACCCGTACATAATACATGACAAGTAGGTTGTATCATTTACAACATGAAAAGGCAAACAATACAAAATTACAATTTAACCTCAATTAACAATTTAATGTTCTTAAAAAGAGGCTAATAAATATATAGAATGTAGCTAGGGTTCAGTTTGTCGAAGGGTTATGCATCAAGGTTGCGGCGGGAGACCGAGGGGTGTCCCTCCGCAACCGAACCCTTGCTACATTCTATATTTATTTATTTTTTATTTTTTTTAAAACTTTATTTATTCTGGGAGTTCAAATCCCAAACAAGGGTTTTTCACATGTCCCAGGGCTGGCGTTCATAAAAAAAGTGTTAACTCCCGTGTTTAATTCGTGTCCATAAAGATAATTGGAATATAAGTCACAAGACTGAACAACAATGTAAAAGTACTTTAAGCGAGCTTGCTTCCTTTTTTTATTAATGTCTTTTCGGGGTATTTCTTCTACTGATCCCAACCTTATTTTTATCCCCCCCCCCCCATGGTCCCGTCTTCACTCACAACGTGAAACCCTAGCGCCCCGAGCGGGGGACAAACTTACCCAATATACAATATTCGTCCACCGCTCAACAATGCCTGTACTACAATATATCCATACCGTTAAATCCTATAATAATATACATGCATCCCTACATGCGATCTGGAGCAATCTTATGATAATAATAATTTGAATAATAATAATTATAATCATGCTGATATGTTTAGACACAACAAATTTATTTGTGCATGTTCAGTGGTTTCACACGGTACAGTGTGATATGATATAACAGGGCAAGTCAATTGGTTGTGTGTGGTTACATGTACTTCTTGATTACCAAATTTGACAGTAAAATTGCAAATACAGTCTATATAAACAGTTTATGATGCGTCAAATAACTTAATAGGTTAAATAACATTTTGCGGGCATTTAGAAGTCACTAACCGTACGAGATACCTAGTGAGCCGGTCACTTTGTACTTAGGCGGAAATATATATGTTTCTCAGCGAGTTCTCAGACATATAGTCTGACGTGGTGCTCTTTCAACCCTCTAACTGAGAAATTAACTAACATAAGCAAAAATATTTGTACCATATTTTTACCCTCCAATGGGATTCAGGAAACAATAACTATTGTTTGGCTCTGTCCCGTTTCCGATTGGAGTAATTATGAAGTAAAAAAAACCAATACATTTCTCTAAATCGTAACATACATCATACATACAAGATAACAACTTAGAAGTGAAGTAAGTAATATAATCAACACTAACCATACGAGATACCTAGTGAGCTGGTCACTTTGTACTTAGGCGGAAATATATGTTTCTCAGCGAGTTGTCAGACATATAGTCTGACGTGGTGCTCTTTCAACCCTCTAACTGAGAAATTAACTAACATAAGCAAAAATATTTGTACCGTATTTTTACCCTCCAATGGGATTCAGGAAACAATAACTATTGTTTGGCTCTGTCCCGTTTCCGATTGGAGTAATTATGAAGTAAAAAAAACCAATACATTTCTCTAAATCGTAACACCGGTTCAGTCATTGATTATTTAAGCTCCGATTATTTAACCTCACTAAATAAAATCACTGCTAAACGCATCATCTTCAAAATAGTCCAGTGCTGATGGCATTTGAACTGTGACAGGCTGAAGATTGTAGAACACATGGGGGGTAGACGCACCTGGCATAGGGCTAGATGCAGTGTCCACTGTGGGTCGCCCTGGTTGTACAGGTAACAGGTGTTGTGATGTGTTCACAGATTTGTTCATTAGCTCCGGGTCACTTTCCTGTGACTTGTTTTTTGACCCGTTACTAAAAGACGTTTGTGTCTGGCCATCGAGAATGTCACACATGGCCCGACATTCGGAGTGGCGGAGGCGCTGACCACGCATCATTAGATCGATGTCCTGGTCAGTCTCTGTGCTGACTCGACGAAGATCTCTGGCCATGTTGCGCGGCCTCAACGGCACACGTCTTTTCTGGTCGATTGTGGTAGGTTTCGGTGGGAGCTTGCCAGTCAGGAGTGAAGGGGACATGCAGTTGTTTTCATCCTCACTGCTACCGTCCAGTTCTCGCCCTAACAACACAAGGTTCATTACATTGCCATCATAAGACGCTTCTGTATCATACATTCGCGCACCAGGGTTCTTGTTCATAACATCAGGAGCACAAAAGATGGTTTGTCTTGCACTTTTGGTCGGAGGAGCAGGAGGAGAAACAAGTTTGGCCTCGAGAGCAGGAGCAGGAGCAGGAGCAGTAGAGATGGTTTTGTGGGTTGGGCTGGCATCGAGAGGAGCAGCAGCAGCAGCAGAAGAGATGGTTGTTCTTGGGCTCTGTGTCGTACCAATTCCATCGAGAAGATGAGCAGGAGGGGGAAGAGGAGAAACGAGTTTGTGGGTTGGGCTGGCATTGAGAGCAGCAGCAGCAGCAGCAGAAGAGATGGTTCTTCTTGGGCTCTGTGTCATACCAATTCCATCGAGAAGATGAGCAGGAGGGGGAAGAGGAGAAAAGAGTTCGTGGGTTGGTCTGGCATTGAGAGGAGGAGCACCAGCAGCAGAAGAGATGGTTCTTCTTGGGCTCTGTGTCGTACTGATTCCATCGAGAAGACGAGCAGGAGGGGGAAGAGGAGAAAAGAATTTGTGTTTGGCTGGCATTGAGAGCAGGAGCAGTAGCAGCAGAAGAGATGTTTTTTCTTGGGCTCTGTGTTGTACCAATTCCATCGAGAAGATGAGCAGGAGGGGGAAGAGGAGAAACGAGTTCGTTGGTTGGGCTGGCATTGAGAGGAGGAGCTCCAGCAGCAGAAGAGATGGTGTGTGTTGGTCCTTCCTGTCTTGAACTCTTCTGGACGTGGGAGAGAGGGAGCCTCGCGTTAATGTTCTCCAAGAGCATTTTGATGTCATTGAGAGACGTGATTTTCACAATTGAGAGTTCCCTCTCTGCCACATCCAGCGAGTGCCGCAACAGGTCACGCTCAGATGTAACCTGGCGGAGACGGCAGAGATGGTCCATGCACTGCCTTTCATTCTCCTCCTTCGTTTTCCTCACAGCCGCCTGGAGTTTGACAGAGGCTTTTTCGGTCATTTTCTTGTGTGCCTCCTCTGCCACCTCTCTGAGGAGTTGTTTTTCCTCCGCCAGGTCGTTCTGGTACTCTCTTTTAGCCTCGTCCAGCTGCTGCCGCAGGGCTTTGTGGTATGATTGTAAAACTTCGTCTTCTTTGTGGAGCACCGCCATCCTGATGCGCATTTGAACTTCTACCTCCTTCCTTTTCATCAACTCTTTCTCTCTGTCCCTCTGTTTCTTTTGTTCCTCTGCAATCTGTGTTTCCATTGTCGCTTTTAACTCCCTCACTTCCGCCTCGACCTGCCTCTGCGACTCCTCGGCTTTGGTTGCCCGGTCCTTTAACACTTGGTTCGCTTGTGTTAGTATCTCATTCTGTTCGATTAGGTGCGATGTGAATGACATATTCTGCATATTCTGCTCGTCTGCTGCCGGCACTGGTGCAGAAGATGCTGTGTGAAATAAAAAATTGATACATTTGAAACCGTGATATATACACTTGTGTAATATAATACCGTTATACAATTTTAAACCAAATTGTGCATATAGATCATATCACTCAAGAATATACGTTGAGGGACCTTATCAGATTGTAATTTAATACCAGTGGCTTCGTTTACATCATTCACATGATTGCTATCAGTCTAATGCGAATTAGTGGGAGTATATATGGGAATAATGGTGATATATACTTATCATCCACAACATAGTAATCTGAACTAGGCGTGTGTGTTCACTGTCTTACCCTTTACATGCCATTCACTTCTAGTAATGCCAACATTTTACATATAATCATCCTAAGTGATAACTAATTGTATCATGCTTATTACTTATGATAATTGAGAAAATTTTACCTTCATCTGCTTTTTTCTGCGGTGTTGAGTGGTCGTGCGGTCCCGCGTGGCTGAACGGTTGGTCCGGACACTCTGGAAAGAACAACATGAGATTGTATAATGTAACAAAAATGTCTATTACTCAACCTCAACCTCCAACTCCTCTTCCTATAACTAACTGTTCCACTACGTTATTCTAATCGTCGCCACCAGTCCCCATATTTCCCTACTTATCTTTAATAATGATGTCCACTACCTTATTGGGTGAGATAAAGGACAAGTTAAGGACATTGGATATATTTATAATTCGATGTATGCGGCTCAGTGCGAATGAATTTACATCAACCCTTCAACTATGAAGTATAATCTAGTATTCTGATACTTACCGGCCATATAGTGTCTGAGACGATGTGACATTATGATCTCTGGGATATGATCGTCGGTTCTAGTCCTATTCCTATTCCTCCTCTCTGTGTCATACTGGGTCATTGACTCTACAAGCAAAATTACATGAAACATTAATATGTCACTCATAACCTATCAATTGTACACTCCTACTGCAATATTTATTGTATATATAAGTTATTACTTTATACACACCTTTATTGATTGCCTATAATAAAATTTATTTAATTGATTTTACCTATATGTACGCCAAAGATTGTAGAGATTCAACAAATTATGTAATTTCTAGATCCAATGGCACCCTGAATTCAAATGCTGCCCGTTTGGGAGAATTACTCATATAATGATCTAATTCTAGAACCCTGTCTGAGACATTTACCTTCACCATGTTCCTTTTCCTTTTGATGCCGTTGCAGAGACGCTGTACAATTCACCCGGACTGTATGGCGCATGCGCTCCTGTTGATTAGATTCCATTGTCTCTTTCAACTCCGGTGGCTGATCGATTCTCTTTGTAGGTCCATCCTGGGTCATTGACTCTACAAGCAAAATTACATGAAACATTAATGTCACTCATTACTGATCAATCATACAATTCGTACAATACACTCATACTGCAATATTTATTATGATTATATAATGATCAAATGACAGTGTTCTGAGACATTTACTTTCACTTGGTTCCTCCTCTTCAGTAGTCTCCATTCGGTTTTCGTCTTGGTCTGCAATATAGGGAACTGACACCTTGTCGCTGTCGTAGTCCTTGTCGTTGACGTTGAGTGACACTACAACCGAAATGACATAATGTTGTTATTGTAATGCTCACTACCAGCTCACGCAGCTACCAGCAAGTACTGTACTGTACCTGTTATTTTAACGTCCTGTAACTTGAATTAATATATAATATAGAATAGAATATAGTAGAGAAATCTTTTATTTAGCAAGTGTTTTACATTTATTTATTTATTATCTCTAGTCAGGCATGTGACCATGCGCCCTGGCGATTAGGTGATTGATTATTACTTACTCAGTTGATATTTAAGACCGAACTTCTTCTTCCACGGTGGGGGCTCCTCACTTTCATTGTGTGCGTGTGTAGGCATGTACGTTGGAGGAGGTTTGCTCCTGCTGTTCTTGTCGGTGAATCAATAATATGTATATATCAAATATCTACAATTGCAATTATTTAATACATTTAACCCTATGATGGTCTGATAAGGGTGTTTCTCCTTCAAATCGTTGTTTATTGTGTTTGTGATTATTGGTCCTTGCAACAACACTGCCAACACATTGATATAGGAGGAAGAGTGTATAATAACATGTCTTATTAAATGAATACCATGTCTTATAGGCAATATTATTGGTGAAATGGACCAGAGAAATTAAGTATCTGGGTCCAAATTACGATCAGAACAGGCCTCCATATAGGCAGTTGTAATGCTGTACAGTGGCCGTAGTTGTCTGAGGTTCAGCTGCGTGGACTCCCGTGAGACAGTGGGCGGCGCATAGCCCCGCTCATGGAGAGGCCAATTGTGTAATCAACATAGTGATGTACCTTGAACATGAAGCGCACGGCTGTTGTCGTCCGATTCCGACTCATCTTCAGAACGTTTTCCTGTGAAATAAATCTTGCTTTACTCTACACTTGCATATACATAATTACTCTCTTCAAATGCCTCTCTTCAAATCAATCGGTGACATTAGTGAATCAGCAGGAGAAGGGAACAGAACTTTACTTTTTTCGAACAATTGTTGAGCGCCTGTTGGTAGCTTTTTGCCTATCGTCGGCGTCCTCTCTCCAACTGGGATCATCTGTGTCCTCTTCCTCGTCACTTTCCTCCACCAATAAGTCGTCCTTTTCACGATCGATACGTATGCTGGATTTATCTGGGAATTGCCGAATGCACATTGTTAAAATAATTTGGGTAAATACTTTCGTTATCATAGTTATCACATGATGTACTCGATTCATTACTATAAACTTTTATATGAATTGCTACTGATAGTAATTCGTGATCCTGAATCATAGTAAAAAAAATCATCATTTATCCAGGTCAATCACTACAGTAACTATATAGATGAGCAGGGCAATGTGCAAATTTAATTTGGTAGGTATACAGTGCTTATTGGGGAAATTGGGAAAATTTTCATAATTACCAATTGCAATTAAATCAGAATAACTTACTATGGGTCTCTCTTAACTGCGCCGCAGTTCTCCTCTTCTCCTTCAATGCCTCGGCTCTCTTGTCTTCCGCTTCTCCTTTTCGGGCCCTAAACTTGTCCACCCGGGTGTTTTCATCGCCAGACGATGCGGCTAACCGTCTCCTCACGGTGCCGTCAGCAGCTGTATGAAAAAAATCAATAGGAACTATCAAAACACCTATTAGTAATCAATTAGAATAGGATCCTCATTTAAGAGATACTGACTTGAGAGATACTGTTCAAATGGGAATAATATAGTATGGTATATCGTATATGCACAAGAGACCTTTACATGTGAATATCTGCTCAATGTAATTAGAGCAGGCCTCAATCGATTATGTTTTACATAATTACATTAGAATAGCAGTTTTATCAGTACAGCTATGTTTAGCGGTCCACGATCTTGGGTGAGATACTTGATAATACTTGAAATATTTTGCATAGCGAACGGTCTACATACGTCCAAATGCCTCGGGGCCGTGTAAATCGACGCAGGCTTGCTCCGCTGCAGTCAGCTCTTCCACGTCGTCCCGGCCACCGGCTGCGCCTGAGATTTTTCTGGGTCGGTTGATTCTGCCAACCTGTCCATGACATGAATGGAATATATATTTGTTTTTAACGATCATCACTATTTGTACCCACTTTTTTTGGGTCGCCTTGCCATTAAATATAAATTTGCTATAAATTGGCGCAGGGTTTTAAAGACAATGTATAATTGCCCATGACATACCTTTTTCTTACATTCACTCTTGAATTTCTTCTGTTTCTTGTAGACTTCACCTATACTGCGACCTTTCTTACCAACCCTGTTCACATTCTCTGTAATAGCAGTGTAGGCCTCACGGTAGAAATTATCTCGCTTGTCTTTGAAATCGGTCGAAAACTCGTTCACAACCACCGCCCTGAAATGAAAGGAAATGAAAGGAAATGACTTACTTCTGATTATCTTATTACAGTGTGTCACTCTAAAAATATAGTGGCCAGTTGATGTCACTCCTCTACTAAAACAAATCCTCATATGCCTTTTATTTCTACACAATAACTAGTCTCCTAGCGATCTTCTATGAACGATATCAATCCGGATTGATAGCTGATTCGTCAGCAAATTGTGTATTGAATCAAGCGCAAACAGTATGCAAACAAAAATATACTTACCAATAATTTTTTGCGACCTCATACAAGGCAAGTATTTCTCTTTCGTCCCAGTTGCGGGAACGAAAACCGGCCGGCTTTGTTTCTTCCACAGGGTCATGCCCTCGTAACCACAAGGGGACATGGCGGTTGTAATTCCTAGGTTTTTTGTGGGCGGCTGAAAAGTATATAGCAAACAATTATGAACCTATGGAAAATGCTAGTTTACATATTGTTCCAACGATATTATGTCCTTCATTTGCTATCTCTCCCCCCCCCCCCCTCACCTCTGTCCCTCGCGCTGACTCTCTCCCTCATCTCCCATTCTACTCTCTTTAATATTATATGTCTAGGATGATCGACTACTGGACATGCATGGGATGTATAGAAAGAGGAGAGAACATTTCTCTTGAGAGACAAATGAACTTAATATACTCAAACCCAGCATGGGCCGTTAGTGATTATTCAGTAATTGGCTTTACCCTAGATGCAATTATTTCATGTGTACCTAAACTTTTAGCTTTAGTCAGGGTTCATTGAACAGCGTTAGGACTTCATAAGGCATGCATATATTACAAAGATCTATAAGACAAGTTCGTGGCCGATCTGGCATTCAACAATGAGCACAAAGTTATATTCGATGTATAATGTTTTTACAGCAGCGCTGGGTGCTATCTCAGGGATATCTGTTTATGTAATTAGCCAAGCGGTCACCAGATAAACTCTGTGGGCATGGGTTGGGCTTAATTGACCAAATATCATTTGGGACGTGAGGGTGTATACATTCAATTCAAAATCAATACCTAAGGTTGGCTTACAAATACAACCAATACGACCTTTGTACCAATGATACAAATTTATAAAGTACTTAAGGGGAATTCTGTTAAATGGTGATGGGGCTTGATAAACGCAACTATTATAATAAGGAAATGATAGCCATAGAGAGACACAGACAGACATACAGACTTCTATAACTTGTACATTTGTGACAGCAACGTTAGGTCAAAACGTATGGCCTTTATTAATGATTTTTTATTTCATGATTTAATTAATGGATAATGGATGGGTGGGTCAGGGACTCATGGTTTACTGTTTATAAAGAATGCAGACGGCTTTAGCCGTCGAGTTCCTTTATAAGCAGGAAACCATGGCTCCCGCAACACAACACATTCATTAACCATTTTAGCACACGTCCCAAGAGGAGGATGAGCCCCAATCAGTCAATCAGTTAATCAATTAATGACTGGCCACAATCTGAAACCACATACCACATCACAAGACGCTCATTTTATGTACAAGTCAACATCTGGTCATCTCCACTTCCATACCCAAGTCATATTTGCCCTAGCATTGAAAGTTTTTTTCCTGTTCCAGACTTTTTTTTAATAATTAATAAATAAAAGAGTGAAACAAATCAAGCCCTTTTCTCGCCTATGTGAGCTAGAATTTAATTCGAGAGCAAAAGGGTAAAGATTACTTTATTCACAGAGTACACATCAAAGTTCCAGTATAAGCTTATCTAAGATATAACATGAAAGAAAAGGCTGAAATATCTTCCACGTAATAACCTCCATTGATATTATTTTAAAAAAAACAAAAAACATACCTAGTCATTTTTCAAGCCTACTGTTCTTTTAAAAAAATAGATGAAGAAAACTATTCACATAAATGAAGCAATGGCAATATGAAATCGTGTTAGTCCAATATGAGTCAACGAACAAATCTTGAGCAGACATAAGTATATTCAAACTATGTAAATAAAAGTAAGGGCTTATCTTCTAACTTTGGATCTATATATGGTAGGAATATGAATCAAAAACGATTATTATCCTACAAACTGGTAGAATATATTTCTACCACTTCAGAGCTTCTGTGACTACCATTCCTTTTTCAAAAAAATATCAAGACAGTTCAGAGCCACATGCACATGTAGTCACAATTATCCACAATTATGTTCACTACTGTTGGAGGCCTTGGGGGCGGTTGAGGGTCCCCTAATGAGAGGCACCATGGTGAGATAAGAGAGGATGGCAGGGAGGACGGGAAGGAGAAGGCTCTCCGCAGGTGGTCTAACTCATTTTTTTCTTTTTTCGATTGTAAAATGTACTAAATAAATCATATCTAGTAATGTTTTCCTAGCTGTGAGGACCATTTTGATCTTTATTGCATCAATTTCTGTCATCTAGAAGCAAAGATATGAATGTTTTGACTGACTCTCAATGGAGTGAGTATCTTTATATCAGTTATGACAAGTACCTATAGTCTCCATATCCGATATTCAATATGTACAATGTGGTCATCAACTGAATTCGATCCTTTTTTCATTTTTTTTTAACATTTAACAATTTGATTAAATCATGGAACAAGAAGAAAGACGCATAGCTGACCACACAGCTATATTGCATGTGTTGCCTAGTATAGTACATAAATCAGAAATAATCATCGTTACAGGAATCGAGTGGTACCTATGCTCATATGAGGAGATGTAGTTTATGATAATTATTCTATTCTCTTCTCCCAAACCCTTCTTTTGTAGTTGGGTTTGTATAGGATTCGTATCCAAGGCCGGCTAGCAAACCCAGTTCAGTATATTACAAAAATCATGTTTCAAACATGTTCAGGAAAACATGTTCATAATAAACAGATGGGCAACGAACGCTGGGGCATAATCCCTTAATATCAACCCTCGTTATCACACCTAGCTCATGGTCAATACTAACATTATAATCATGTGGCTATAGTGGAGATATTTAGACCCACCTTATGTGAAACCATATTATTTATCAAGGATACAATTTATTATTTTAACGAGGAGGTTAACACAATGTGTGAGATGTGTTGAAAATGTTAAGCTAAGTTAGAAACGCAGAGCAACAGCATAGATAGACGTGATGTATTCCAGAAAAATGAGTCACAAGTCGCAAAATTGATATTTTTCAAAGTGTTTTAGTTATAATATATCTTTGTCATCTGAATCAATGTACCAAATTTCAGGTCATTGAATTAAATATATTTTTGCGTTCTGAAGGCCTTCGAATGGAGTATATTCAGTTACTTTATTGGTTATTACCCACCCAGAAACATTGAAAACGTTTTTTTAAAAATAAGAATATCAAACTGAAAATATAGGAATATTTATTAGGTGTCCTAGTGTTTACTATCATTCGAATCGGCTTGATGTCCTCTTTTCAAATATCATGGTATCTCAAAATCTATATTTTGCAACTTATGACATATTTTCCTAAAACAGATCACAAATGTGAATGTAATATTTCGAAGTCACCAGTTCTAACTGATGGTTCAACAAATTATAGGTTGTTGCTAATTGTCCAACTATATATGCGAATAATTGCGTGTGTTAGAAATAGATTATAATTTGATTCCATTCTCAATTAACAAAAGCCGGTGCTGCCTCGATGTCCGTAAGAGGAAGGAAGTAAGTGTGGTCACTATGTGTGCAGGCCATGTGTCAAAGGTGCACAATTGACAGTGCGAAGATGTGGACATCATCTGTGTCGGCCTTGTATCAAGGGCGCGAACTCTCAAGGGTGCGAACTCTCAACCTTGGCATTCAAGGTCGAGCGTCCTATGACATGAGGTGGGGGTGGGGGGTCTGTTATACAGGGTAAATGAGATCTTGTTAAAGATATGTGGGCATGGAGTTTTCCTATGCGACCACATCTATGGGAAATGTATTAAACATGAAAGTGAGATATTTTATAGTAGGGCAAACAAGATTGGTTGGGCCTAAACATAATCCAAAATTTTTATTAAATACCTTGGATGCTATATTGATGAGAAACTTACAATGAATTGTCAAAGATAGATATCCGATCGCAAAATATTCAGAATAAAAACTCTAGGCTGATAACAAGATCCACTTGTCACAAAGTAAATGGGTTTCCCTCAAAGTATGTTCTCTCAAAGTTCACTAAGACTTGAAAAGAAATTCGATCCATTCGCGAGATGCAGTCAATAAAACGACCATAGTAGTTTGATTTTAACTTCATAAAAACGGTATCGCCTCTTTTTATGAGATGAAATTTTGTC
Organism: Sthenelais limicola; assembly: GCA_942159475.1. NCBI lineage: Eukaryota > Metazoa > Annelida > Polychaeta > Phyllodocida > Sigalionidae > Sthenelais > Sthenelais limicola. Next base: position 19,867,354 of record OW804096.1, on the reverse strand, counting down.
TTTTATCTCTCCCTCCCTTCTTCTCTATCTCTTTTTCCTGGGTATGATCATAAACTGCCTCCCTCTCAGCTCTCCCGCCCTTGATATAACACTTCAAAGTGTTGATAAGGGCGTAAAGCAACCAATCTCACTCACTCACTCCCTATTTTTTTATTCAAGAATTAGATCGACAGTCAATGACAGCTTATAGGATGAAAGGCTGTTTCTTCTCCCAGTCTAATAAATTTAGCAACTTTAGGAGAGATGTCGTTACCATGGAGAAATTCTTCTTCCTCGTAACCTTAGCTTTCATACCCATCTCATCTCATCATTAAGGAACTCATACTTTAATCATATAATAATCTGTATAATAATAGATGATTAGCCTAACTCGGTTAGGAAATAATGTTAATCAAATTCTTCCCTGCAACGATTGAAATGTAATAGCTTTGCATCTTCAGGATATTACGAAAATCACAATTGATTTGTGAGAATGTAATCTGTTGTCTTTTGCCTGAATACAAAACAATCGTGGGGGGAAAAATAATCATCTAATATTCATATCTTGGCCGTAATGGAAATAATAAAAAAAAAAAATAACCCTAGCCGCTATCCGCGAAGATCCCCAAGGTAGTTAACCTCTTCTATGAACTCTAATTCTTGCTCAAGGACAAAGTAATTTATCTATTAACTCTGGTTGCTACCCTAGTATGGACAGTCAACTAAGAGATTAACTAGGGTAGTTAATCCTACCAAGCTCTGAGGCTCGGTAGCTTACTTTTATACATTATTACAATTCTACCCTCATCTAAGTTACTTTTACAAATATACCAATATATATCTAGCATAAAATCGAACATTGTTTTATCTTGGAGTAATGGGATAAATTAATTAATTTATGAAAATTCTCATGGAACTTTGTCTAATATTGTTTACAAAACATTCCCCTCCACCTTCTCCCCCCTCCCTTTCTCCAAATCTCTCCTCATGGGTGTGAACCTTTTTAAATAGCTTATTCACCCCCTTGCATCAATCATGTATGACCAACATAAGACATCTGTCCATGTATGTAAGTTCGAAACTCCCTTATATATGAACGCACCTCAAACCAACCTGCAGCACAGAACAATGCACAAACGCAACCTGTGGAATTTTAAGTAGCCTGAACCCCTGGCTACGGCTATCATTATACTGAAGGCGGTATGTTCTTTTAAAGAATACACATCGAACACATGGAGCACTAGCCCACGTTGCTGGCCTTGAATCCCCGATCAAGGCCAGCCGTCATATCGATTCAAAACACGAGACAAAAATTACTTTCCATCCGGACACATTGTTAACCCAGAAGTAAACAAAAACAAACTAGCTTAATCTAAACAGTACCTTTATATCTGTCTCCGGAGACATGTTTGATAATATATTAACATGTTAAAACTATTTTTATCTCATTTTTATCTCATTTTTATCTCATGAGTCCCGTCAAGGCAAAATGCAGTGGGTGACATTTTGGAACTAAGTGGTCGAATGGGCTGAACCAATGAAATCACTTGTTGCTCCCCTAACAGGGATGGTCAAGGCCATGTCCCTCAGCCTCCAGCAAAAATCGAAGCGGGAGGGTTTGCATTCAAAAGCAAAAAATGTGTTTATCACTGTTTTTAGCTTTATGGAGACTCAGAATAATACAATTATAAAGAATTATTGATAGATGGTAAGGTTTATTAGCAGGAGGAGGACTTTAGGCTGAAATTTGCCAAATTTGTGTTTCTAGCATAAACCCTATGGGACTGTATTCATCCCCAATGCTCTGCCTCTGGGGGCAAGGGGACGAATACTTTGTCTAATGGAACACAAGTTTTATAAACGATGATCTAAATCCGAAATAATGGATGGCGACAGTCACGTAGCGAGGCAGGGAGGAGTGATATAGTTCAAATGCGGTCGGGCCCGCTGAGATAGGGCCGCGTAATTAGGTCATATTTTGGCTATTGTTATCAATCGACCATTGTTACCACATCCGGCCGACACACACAAATACACTTACTCTCTGTCTCTCTGTCTCTCTTCCAAATCGTTCTCCGCCCTGCTGATCGCTCCTCGCCTAACCAACTTCCTCAGCTTCTCCTGGAACTTCAGAACTCTGTTATTCGCCCTTCTCCACTCTCTTTCAAGTCTTCTGTTCATCATCAAGCTCTTCTCAATCGCTGCGATGGACGCCATCTCTGCTGCTTTAGTCGGAAACATACAAAATTGATAATGGCCAACTCAAGTGGGCGGGGCTTAGCGGATCCATTCGTGCTATTTCTAGTCGACTGATCACTATATGACGTTCATATTCTCGCGGAGTTTGTGCGTTCATTTTTCAGTCGGGGGTGCAGGGTTCACGAAACACTGTCGCCCGCTCAGGCGACCATAATTTGGTTAGGACTAGTAGATCCTACCTGCCCCCCCCCCCACACACACACCCACCTGTCCCTGCCTCTACCTTGCAGCAAAAGATGCTGAAAAATGCCAAATATATTGTAAGGACTACCATATTTCTATAAGGACTAGTTGTTTTATACTCTACTGCTAGCCCTGTGGGCAAGTGCATGATGACCATGTTTTGTGAACCCTGGGGTGTCGGTGTACTCTTGTTTTTAGGGTTATCGTTGCTGGGTTATAACCTGACCGTTCGCTTATGGCCCTCCGACTAGGAGCAGTAATGACCAAGCATCCCACCTGTATACCAAAGAGAAGGCACACGTCTCTCTCTCTCTCTCTCTCTCTCTCTCTCTCTCGATGGATAAAAATTCAACTGACCAAACCCTAGCTAGCTTCCATATATTTGTCAACCAGCGGCAAATGTTACCGGTAATAACCCACATCAAAATTTTGAGTTACTTACTCTCTGTCTCTTTCGGCTTCCCACAAATGGAACTCCGCATTTCGGATGGCATTCCTTCTCACCAACCTTTCCAACTTCTCCACCATCTTCTCCACCCTCTTTGTCGCCTGTTGTAACTTTCTCCGAACTTGAGTATCCGAGAGCAAAGACTTCGCAATCTATTCAACGGACGCCATCTTGTCTTGTTGATCTTGATCTTGCTTCCTGATTTTCCTAACTCTCGCCGTAGCTCGCGGTATTTCGCAATGAAACCTCTCTATTTTAACCCCTCTCACCGAATATTAATACATAATTACGATTTTAGTAAGGTCGAGCGTTATCATTTTGATAATAGGTCATCATTTTGTGTGAATGTCATTCTCACGCAGTCGAGAAGGGTTTCTTATGCTATTTCCTCAGTCAAATTGGGTGAATCTGGGACTTGGTTAGCCAATCTTTTTGCCACATATGGGTTCTTTACGGATTTAATCCTGTCAATTAATGACTGATCCGCTCCTGACAGTGTTGCCTTTCTGATTTGGTATAACTGTTCTGGGGAATTGGTTGTTACATCATTGTATGTTATTGGGCAGGAATACATGTTAGACAATGGGCTCATGTGGCCCTGGAAAGCCACACCGTCCAATGTTTCTATAGTTGCGTCATTACTTTTCGTTATCCCATTTGGCAAGTTGTCGAAATCTTCCCTTTCATAAGTTTCTCCGTCGATCACGACTGTGAAACCTTTGGGTCTAGCATTTAATTGATGTACTGTTTTAGCCGCATTGACAATCTTTCTGGCCTCAGCCAGGTATACTTGTTCTTCTTCTGTAGAATCTGAAGAAATTCTTATACCTGTTAATAGGGGATTGTTCTTGTTATTGTTTAGAGATCTAAAGATTTTTCAATTTGGTAGAAGGGAGGGTTACTTTAACCGGTCTGGGATAATTCACATTGGCAGCCAGCCTGGGTTTCCCTAAACTTTCTGGGTTGGTGAAGTCAACTTTTAGATTTAGGGCCTGGAATACGTCGATTAGTTGCTTATTTAGATCTGTACCATCGATTTCTTTCAAACCCCTAACTATGATCCTAAAGTCTCTTGGTCTTTCAGTAGGGAAGTTGTTTGTCAGTTTAGTAGTATTTTGCACTTGCATTTGGGGGCGCATTGTACCAGCATTCTGTCCTAATGGAGGAAACTGGGCATTCATATTTGAAGCTTCAATGGATGTCTTATTGATTTGAACTTGAGAAGAAAGTTCATCAATTTTGTTTTTTTGTGTAAGGAAGTTATTGTTGGTGCTTGCTTCACTTTTCGATTGCGTGTCGGTCATTGTTTTCAAGCTAACATTTAGTTTCGAGATATGGGCTTGATTTGCTACCGCTAGAGAATGAACCTGGGTATATGAGGATTGCATATTGGTAAAACATGAAAGCTGTGTTCATAAAATGGTCGTAGTGGAATTGACTTGTCTGTTGTGTAGGTGGGGGGAGCTGCTGGTAGCCGGGTGCCTGGTAAGGGTTCATGGCAGACCAAGAAGGTACCATCGATGTCGATCTGCCCTGTTGTTGTTGGGTATCTGGGGGGAGGAATTGTCCTGAATATCCCAGTTGAGATGGATCAATCGGATATCCATTATTTGACATAGATCCGAAAGGTTGGAGTGAGGGTCCCTGGTAACAGGAATCCCTATCCAATTGAGAGTTTTGATCAACTTTCTGAGTCGACATATCGCTACTGCGGGTCGAAGTTGGATAATCCTTGTTAGTGTTAGAGCCTTGCATGTCACTATTTATTGTTAGAAGGTCCACATCAGAGAACAAATTTACTGATTGGAGACTACGTGAAGATCTAGATGATCTATAATTATTTGTAGACATATCCAGAAAGGTTTGCTGAAGTGTGTGTCATCGATCGGAATTATATGGTAGTTTAGATTTCCTTGTAAGGACAGAATTTCGTCGGAGCTCTAGTTAGACGTTTTCACCTCGCGGCCGCCATCTTGTTGCTTTTTTGACATGTTTGGTAATGCGATTCTTGATAGTCAGGTCACAAATACCTCCCAGAAATACTACAGACATAGGTCTATAGAAGGCAATATCAATTTTCCCTAGCTCGTACAAACATCTTAGTCACATCCCAGGGAGAACCCTGATTCTAATCTCCTCATTTTGCAAATATTGGTGAAGGGAGGAGCCACAAGAGTCACATAGGACCAAAGTTTTGACCTGAGAAGCGTCCTCATGAAAATTGGCCATACTCACTTACTTATTTTTTGGCTTATCTTGGGGGGGGGGGGGGGGGGGGCACTTTAAACATGAACTCTCATCTCAGGTCCTCCCTTATGGTCATTAGAATATTGCCATCATGGTTTTTTCCGCTCCATTTCGTTTTTTTTCAAGAATTTCATTGTTACTAAGCATAATGCCTGTGCCCCGCCATTTATCATATATGCGCATTCAGCTAGAACCGCGTTGCCAGTCTCTAGTAATTCCTGTCTCGCTCCCTTTACATTTGTTGAACTTGGTTCTTAGGATATCCTTCATCACTTGGTTTTTAATTTTATCCCAGATGTCATTCTGACTGCAGCGTTCACCCCATTGTTTGGCACTCCTAGGGCAAGTTGTTATCGCGATTGTTGCAGCAATTAATGGGTTACCTGTCTGTGTTGCTTTTGTGAACTGGTAGGCTTGCTCAGCTGAGCGGAAGTCCTTTCCATTGAATCTGAATAAGCTATGACTGAAGTTCGAAAATGGGGAGTACTCCCCTGGTACCCAATGGCCCCTTCAATTTCCTTTGTCTTGACTTCTGATATTTTGATACCCGCAGGGAGATGGTGTAATTGATCATAGGAGTATTCTGTGTTTTCAATTTTATGACCTGAATCAGTAGTTTTGGCATGTGGCACGATTTGGCGCATATCGGCATGACGTCTAGCTAATGGTTCTGGAAGGTCTGGGTTGAAATAGACATTCTTGTAATGCGGGAAATTCTTAAGACGCACCTTACTTCGGAATACATGATTCCTTGCATCCTCGCTTTTGAAGTTCGGTATGATATTGTGTGTGGCGTTCTTCCACTCAGCTCTCGGGTGTAATCGTAATAGTAATTTCCCCGATTTTTGACATTGCAAGTAAGTTAGTCCTTCACAATAATATCCTGCAGTGCATCATTGCATTTGCTGACCAGCTGTGGTGATTATAAATAAGGGTGAAATGGTGAGGAATAAGGATAAACTCCATAATATGTGATTGCCGATTCTAGCAGCGGAGCGGTCGGTAAACACATCCACTCGCCATGGTACCCCACACTACTACTACACTTTGACCATGTTTTTGCCCGGAACATGGACAAATTTGTATTATGCTTGAAACTTCATTGAATTGAACCACAAAGCTTTTGCACATGCGCCCAACAACCCATCTTTAGCTCTGCCCTCTGCGTACTCTATTTTTATTTTTTGTATGCCTTTTATATACCTTACTTATATGAGATGGAGGATTATACATGATGATTATATATGTGTAATGACCCGGTTGTAGGTAGAGGAGGAGAGTTTGACTATAATACAAGACAGAAGCCTCAATATTATTACTCTGATTTATTTAGACTGAAGTCATGATGTTGGTAATATGACAATAACATGTAAAAGGGTATTTACAAGTAGGTACAACATGATAATGGTAATCGTATAACAGATAAACACAGAATTCACACAGCTATGACACACAGGTCCATCTGGTGTTGAATGGTAGTAGTTGCGTATGGTTTTCTTCATACAAGTAGTATATGGAAAGTTCAGTCATGGCACTACACTTCCCCCTACCGGGTTTAAAAGAAATTCATATGATTTCTTTACCATAAGTTATACAAAAATATATATTACCATATCAATAGCATATCTTATATATGACATGAAGGAAGAGAAATACGACCGTAACTTGAAGTATATGTAACGGACATCAAGTAAATATAAGAGAATATAAATGTCAAAATTTTAGACTATGATACAATATTGGTCAGAAAAACTCTGTTTCTGACTTATAAGAAAACGATTAATATTAATAGTATCAAAAATAAACCAAGGTACAGACATGTACCATGCCATCCAGCCTCGTTAAGACACAGGCACTTGGGAATATAATAATATCTATAATATAAGAATAAATTGCTTCATATTTGGCAAATATAATATTTGTATCGACGGTCCCTCCTTCTCGTACCGATCCCCAATATAACAGCTGCTTCTTAACACGTCCAGCGTAGGAAAAGACTGCTGTTTCTTAAAGGTCAGGACAAAAAGGCCTCAGCTTCGGAACCAATCACTGCTCCAGAGTAAACATCGTAGAGAAGAAAAATATATTTCCACAAATATAGTGAACATTGACAGTGTTAAATGATCAAACGAGGTAAAACTTGTTTTCACTCATATATTAATCAGAATAGAATTTCGTGGGAAAGGTAAAATTATTTTACCCTAATAATAACCCTTGAAGGTATTGATTTCACCTCAAAAATAAAGACTTCACAAAAATAGGTAAAATATTATATTAGACTGAATCCAACTAAAAGGCTTTTTAGCAATATATTCGATAAATTATTCATACGTGAGTTGTCTCACCCATCATCATATTGACCTGTGTCATAAACTCAACATTAGTCTTTTACTTGGACTCAGAAAGTCTTCAGGCTTTTTAACTGTTAACAAATCTTTTACCAAGTCAGCATTCACAGTCGACGGCAGTTGACCTTGGCGATTCTCTCCTCCAGAAGCAGCTGGAACATTAACATCAACCGACATAGGAGTCTCCTCTTTATCGGGAGCTTTGCCTACCGCCGACACAGCAGGCGATTTTAGCTGCTGAGATGGGGTAGCCGATCTCGTTACCTTGGAAATCGTAGCGGTCGGAGGCACCATCGACGATGGACCTGGGGCTACACTGCTCGCATAGGATTGATGCTTATGAGGGGCCTGAGCGGGCATTTTAGCAAGAAAATCTTGATTACCAGATGAAGATTGCTTATGGGGAGCCTGAGGGGGCATTTCAGCAAGGAAATTTTGATTCCCAGACGTAGAGCTAGAAGCAACAGAAATACTGGACATTTTTGTATTTAACAAAGCCCTGGTTTTCATATTTTTCTCCCTCAGATAGTTAAGAGCAGTAGAAGGGGAAGTGGTCATTTTCCTTGTACTCGTACAAGTAGATTTAAAAGCTGCAAATTCAGCCTTTACTTTGGCCAACTCACTAAAAAGTTGTTGATTTTGATTTTCCAGGTCCATCACCCTGACTTGTAATTGATCATTGACACCTGTCGTCTCTTCTAAAGCCCCTACCAGCGACTCTACTTCCTCCTGGCTTCTCATAATCGTTGACACCTCTGTTAGAGGCTTTACCATTTCTGACATAGCCACGATATAATCTTTTTGGATTCGATCCATCTCCTCCAAATGTCTGCAACGCTCCACAGCTATGACACACAGGTCCATCTGGTGTTGAATGGTAGTAGTTGCGTATGGTTTTCTTCATACAAGTAGTACATGGAAAGTTCAGTCATGGCACTACATATGAAATACTTCAGTTCACGTAGCTTTAACATCGTACCTTGATATTAAAGTTGTTAAAGTTGTTATTTTTTATTGCTTTCATTATTCTTGTTATAAGTACAGCGATTTCAATCTTTTCTTAAAGATTATAACATCTGTTTCTTGTCTTAGGTTTATATGCAAATTATTCCATAGGCTAGCACCTTGATATAGGAATGCTTTTCTATAAATTTTGTATTTAGGCATTTTCTGCTCAAGAATAACTCCATCGTGCCTTCCTGGTATTGCCAGGAGTTTTTTGATGAAAGATTTTCTCTTGCTTATTGTGGTGTACGTCAAAGTGAATCTGTTTTAATAGATTGAAGTCCATCTTCCTAGTGAAAAGTAGTGTTTTGTGTTCTCATGTAATTGGTTTGTGGGGTATAACTTAGGTAATCTCAGGGCTAATTTTAGAGCTCTATTTTGAATCGACTGGATTTTATCTAGTTGATTTTTGTTGATAGTCATGTTGCAGAAGTTGATATAGTCTAAGTCACATAACCATCGGTTTTGTTAGTTTCATAGCACAAATTTTTGTTAGGCTATCCCTGATTAGTTGGATTGTTTTTAATCTAGATGACACCTGGCCTATCATAGAGTTATAGCTCTTATCGAATTTCAGATCTTCTTGTATGGTTATTCCTAGATACCTAAAATGTGATACCCATTCGATTTGTGCTCCATTCTCCAACTTAATAGGTGTATCCTTATTATGCCTTTGTAATTGGCTTCTGTTCCCAATTATCATTGCTTTAGTTTTATTAGTGTTGACACTTAGCTTATTATAATTACTCCATTTCATAATCTTTTCACAGTCATGCTGCATTGACTTTATCAATTCCTCATAGCTATTTTCAATGTTCACTAGAGCTATGTCATCAACGTATAAGTTCATCACACCTTTTATTTCTAGGTTTGTAATATCATTGATGTAAATGATAAACATGGATGGTCCTAAAATCGACCCTTGTGGGACCCCAGTCATTAGACTAGATTTTTTAGAAGTGTATACCTGTTGGCTTCTGCCATTCAGATAACTTGTCATTATTTTTGTCACATTACTGCTCATATTGTACAATTTCATTTTGTCTATTAAAGGTTGATGTGGGACACAGTCAAAAGCTTTTTTGTAATCGAAAAATGTACACGAAATAAACTTTTTGTTGTTGAAACCTTGTAAAATAGGAGTAAGTAGTGAAGTTACACAAGCTGTTGTAGATTTCTGCTTTCTATATCCGTATTGTTTATTAGAGATGAAACCTTCCTCCTCCATATGGGTCATTAATGTTCTATTTATAATTTTTTCAAGGATTTTTCCACAAATATGTGTTAACAGATATAGGTCTAATGTTTTCTACTAGAGTAGAATTACCTTTTTTGGGAAGCGGTGTTACGATTGCACCTTTCCATGCATTTGGAAATAGGTTTTTTCTAATTGAGAGTCCAATTACATAATGGAATATATTTGGTATAGCCATTAAGGCATCTTTGTATACCCTTGAGTTTATGCTTAGACATCCAGATGATTTGTTGGAGTCACCCAGATGATTTGTTGGAGTCTATCTCTTTAATTAATGCTATCAATTCTTCTAAGGTTGGTACCTGAAGATTTAGAGGTTGTTTATCTGATATTTTATTTTCTAAAGTATTCGGATTCCTCTCATTGGGTGTACTGTCATTGATCTCTGAACCTATAGAGGTGAAGTAATTATTAATGATATCAGGTGTTTCCTCTTTGTTAGCTAGTTTTTGTGTTTTTGGGTCTATCACTTGTTTAATTCCTTTGTTTTTCTCACTATTAAGAATTACATCCTTTACAACTTTCCAAAACTTTTTTGGATCTCCTTTGTTTTCGTCTAATTTCCCTCTAATAAAGTCATTCTTCGCTCTTTTGAAAGCTCTATTTACTATGTTTCTCAATTGATTTGCCCTTAGTTTATCCTCCTCCTTATGTAACTTAGCATATCTATCTAAGTAGTAATCTCTTTCGTGCTTGAGCTCAATCAGCTCTTGTGTCACCCATGGAGTCGGTTTGATCTTTACGTAAAAGCTTTTCAAGGGGCATATTTCATTAAGAATTTTCAGTATGTTATGGTAAATCATCTCCCAAGCCTTATCAGGGCTTTGTTCTGTCCAAATAGTGTCCCAGTTTTTTTCTAGGAGTTTCTCTTCCAAAATTTGTGGTGAATATCTCCTATAAGATCTGCCTTTTTGCAGTGTCTTTTTCAGTCTCACTTTTGATTTCTTATATACGAAATATATTGGTAGGTGATCGCTTATTCCATAACTTACAGTCCCTACTGATTTTATGTTGGTATTGTTGTTGCTTATTATATGATCAATTAAACTAGGGTTGTCGCTATGTCTAGTTGGTTTCTTTATGTGCTGACTGAGCCCATTTATTCTTAAACTGTCTTTTAAGTATTTACTGTTGGTATCATTTTTCAAGAGGTTGATATTAAGGTCTCCCAACAAGAAAATTTTAGCAGTCTTATACTCATCACTAATTTCCCTGTAGGTCTGAATTATTTTATCTACAGCAATTTTAGTGTTAGCTGACGGGGGTCTGTAAATATTCATTTGTATAATGTCATTCATTTTCTCATACTTTATTCTTATCACTTGGAGTTCTAGATCACTGTCGCTTTGATTGTATTTGTCACAGTTTTCATAATCTATATTTTTTATTAATATAGCATACTATTCCTCCCCCTCTCTTATTCACCTTTCGATCCCATCTTACTTGATTGAAACCTTCTAAAGCTATCATCAAGTCCTCTATGTCCTGATTAAGCCAGGATTCTGTACACACAATCGATTCGAAATCACTATTAGCGAAATCAGCTTGTATTAGGTGAATCTTATTCACGAGCGATCTGATATTCATATGGATAAATTTCTTCCCTTTAATTTCTGGTAGTTTGTTCAATTTAATCTCAGACATGTTGTCTTAATTTTAATTTACTTATCTCTATACATATGTTCTTATATCTAATGGCCCGATGGAGATGTCAAATCGATCGAGACGAACAGAGGGCTATTAGATATTTATTTCATACGTAATCAACAAGAGAAGACGATTTTAATGACATTTTACCTTGTTTTCCATCGAGTTTGCGGACATCGGTCTTGAACTTAGCTTGAAAACTTTCAAAACGTGCAAGGCAGCGCTACACAGCAGAGCGCAACGTCACCAAGTGCGCAATGTCGGCAAACCAATGAAATTGCGTCATATTGGTCACATGTTAATGCCCCGCTCAAATAGCACATGTGTTCTATTTGACATTTCGAATAGCACCCCCGAATAGCACCCCCGAATAGCACCCATGAAATCGCACACATATGTAATAAAGGTCTAAATGGATGAATGGCCTTTGCCACTTGTAAACATACACCTTAATCAAAACATGACGATAACTATATGGAGATAGTGTTGTTGGTGTCACTATTTTATATATACAAGTAATGCAATACTGTAGTGGGTAGGCCTTTGCCTTGTTTCCCATTAAAAGAAGTGTTATACGTATATTTCCAAATCTCATGCCTTTCATAATTTGATGTGGACTCATAATACAGTTGGCATTTGCCATTCTGTTAAGTCGTGTAGCATCCATTCTACAAAATAATAATGTTTTTCTCATAGAATCAGGCAATGTTTCTCTCATAGAATCGGGCAATATTGTGTGCCCGCTCTTGTAGTAATCTTTCTCCTGGATGCAGACCATCTGTAAAATAGTTGTAGAATCTCTTAAGTATTACTTTCCGATCATCAAAACGCTTCTTAGTAATATCGCAAATTCCACCCATTATGAGGATCATTCTGCGAGAACTCTCTCATTCATAAGAGTGATTTTTACTTGGAGGTAGAGATCTATTATGCGGGCACCCGGGAAAACATAGACCATTGCATTAGTCATGTGTAAATATCGATCGAGATTTCGTCCCCTAGAGTCGGAGAAAATCAAAAGGTCCATCGTATCTGTATGTCGCTCAGTCATCTTCAGTTGTATCGTCCAATTTTAGCCGATTCTCTCTTTGCAATTCATCCCTATCTACTCCGATCGCATTTAGATATTCTTCTTCAGGGAACTGAATCGGTTCTCCTCCAAGCATTGAATAAGCACCACAGCCTCTGCCGGATGACTATAGGACTTGGTCCTTTTTTGTGTGATGATTTACATTCACACAAAAAAGGACCAAGTATGCTGTGTCTACCGTACCGTCCCATATTTTGGGGAAGATGCCACAAATTACTTTCTTTACAAGAGCAACAGTATTTTCATTATTCGAGCTCGGACAACCTTCTAAGACCACGTAGGATTCCCTATGCTGCTGCTTTGCTATTTCTAACTAATCCTTGAGCTTGCTGACCTGTGCATTTAAATATAGTGATTTACGATGCCGTACACCGACACTCTGTCCCATTTCTGCAAAGCCAGCCTTACACTTGGTCTCCACAGTAAGTAGATCATCCTTTTTTCACATCTGATTTCTCGTTTCGGTAACCTCTTGTCTCAGTTCTTGTTGGGTTGTGAGCAATGATTTAATAATCCTATTCTGCTTGTTACTTGAAAGTGACATAGTGTTAATACGATCATATATATGCTGTCGATTTCATTGTCGAAATTGACACCGCCATCCGCCAACTTAACAATGTCTGCTTCTAATTTATCAATAGTTGTTCGGATTTTTTTCCATCTTTTTCAATAGGCGAAATGTGTTCGAACCCTCTTTTCGTTGTTTTTGATTTTGGTGTGCTACTGGCTGAGGCTTCCCCCAATGTAGCCTTCGCCTCACCTTGTTTACCCTTGTCGTCATCCGCCATGTTCTCCTTAGTGTTGCCCATGTACGTTCTGATCAGCCACTGAAATGTCCATGATTTCTCAAAATAATAATCGATCAAAGCTTAAAAGTCCTCATATACAGTCTTGATCAGTTGTTCCAGCACTTAGTCTAGTAAAGACTTCTCAGGGACGTTGGTATATCCCATATAAACCCGAAAATTTCAAGCTAGCTAAGCCTGTTAGAAAAAGGCGACTGCCATTTTGAATTTCGCGCCGACAAAACACAATGGCTGGGGCCTTGTATCATCTTGTGTGCGACTTGCAAGCCAAGCTTGTGGAACAGTTTGAATATTTGAGTCATTTGTAAACTGACTTCGCCACTGACGCGGCCTATTAGGAGTAGGTCGCCGAGGTATTGTTTTGCGACTATTCCTTGGGCTTTGAGTGCTCTGATGATGTATTCGGCTATGGATTGCATGACAAATGGCAAGCTTCTGGTGCCAAATGGCAAGACCTTGTCTCTATAGTACGAGTCATTCACACAGATTGCCATCAAGAGGCCAGTCAAGCGGGCATAGGAGAAAGTGATGATATGCTTGACTGAGATATATTACTGCCATGGCCACCGGTCCGTCCATATTTCTCATGATATCTGATATCATCTGTCCGTACGATTTTTGGACCAGGTCGGGTGTGAAATGCGGAATAATCAGCTGGCATAGACTGACCACTTTGTCAATCGGGCTTTCACCGCTATAGAAATCGATGCCCTCGATCTCCATATAGTGTTCCTTCGCCAGTGTTTCACAAGAATTGATTTGGTTCCTGAAACACTTACCATTACTCACTCACTCACTTTACACTATCAAAAGCTTTATTAAAATCTATAAAGGTAGCAATAGGCTATTATTATTGTTTATATCAATATCATTGACAAATTTATATAATGCTTCATGGGTACTTTCATTTTTCCGAAAACCATATTGGTGATCCGATATAAGCTGATTATCATTCAAATGATCCCATATTTTTTTAGCAACAAGTTTTTCAGTAATTTTTAGTACGATAGTATCCATTCAGTTCAAGGTATGCGATGTAAGTGAATGAGAAATCTGATGGGAGAGGTCAACTAGCGATGAAATATCGTTGTCTGGTCTTGCTGGCAGCCCTCTTCCTGAGTTCAAATTCGTCTTTTGCGATTGCTATTAGCTTTATGGGAAAAGTAGATAATTTATATACATAGGAATAATTGTAAAGAATTTAGCTAGGATTCAAGGAGAAATTACTTGATAGAAATACAATTTATTTGATACAAGTACGTTATATAGTAATAGCTGGGCATAGGCTCGTCTAGTATATATGTATATGTACTGGTAATCACCAAAACTAGGTTTCAGTACAGCCATCCAATTCTGCTATATTAAAAATACGATAGGTATGTCAGTGAATCAATTGGTAATAGCAGTAGTAAACAGATAGGTTTCCACCCACATGTACATATTTACCAATAATTTGAGTCCGTTCTTTTGACGATATCATATATATCATATGTGATCACAGGCAATGATTATCATCATCCTGAGGATAGAATAAAAAATGTCATTATTTAAATATTTAGATACGTGAGGTTTCATGAAAAAGCTTAATCTGCTTCGCCCAATTCATCAATACAAGGTCATCTAGATGGATACATCAGGCAATCGTGTGTAGGTATGTTGTGGCCGATGTCTTTCGTACTTATGTACCTTCGTTATGAGGTGTGGGTGGTTAAGATTTCTGTTAAAATTCAGCATTCTTAAGTCCTAATTAATAGTTAAGATGGCGTTCGAGATCATATTTTGGTGTTTTGAGAAGCCATCTAAGTGGTTTGCCTTGTTGAGTTGGACACCTATCAACCCTCCTAATGCGATATTGCAGATGGTTTGCTCATATTGCAAATTGTCGAGAGATGCTTCGTAGAGTGATTTCATATGCCGTACAAGTTGACCTTCATGATATGTTGCTAGGGATATTTCATGGGTAACTTTATCTTTTATGCAAAAATCGCAAATGCCACCGATTAATGTGGCATTGGTGATTGATTTTGCTTTTTAATTCCAAAGAAAGATGCTCAAGTCCAGCTCCACTGTATGGGTATACTATAATATCACTTGAGTTTAGGAAGGATTGGAGGCGTTTTACTCTAGAATAAAGGATGTTTTAAAAAAAAATCCCTTAATTAATTCTACTGCCTTATACGATTGAATTTCAGTCATCCCAATAGAATCTAAGCATGAACTTTTCAAACAATGCTCCCCTCTAGTTGTAATTAATGTTAGTATGTTAATTGTAATCCCTAATTGGCCTATTCCCTTTTCTCATACCAACATTCCTTGGTAAAATAACTTCATCAAGCAAAGTTAAGTTGAATTTCTACAATTAAATTTAATCCGCTGGGAATCGTTTTGAGTCTGGCTGGGTCATTTAAACTCTGATAAACACATTGAATGCAGCCAGGATCAAGATGCTAAGTGAGCACTTTATTTTCATTTTGAACTGATGCAATGTGGTAGCGCATCCAAGCAAACAACGCATTTTTTGTAGGGTTGGAAGTTTATGGTATACTCTTCATTCACTCTTTGTATAATTTTTTAAAACCCATGACAATTTTACCTTGTGTTTTTTCAGTAGATATTTAACTACTCTGAATTCCTTGGGTATGTGGTCAGATGACACATGCCGCTCCATCTCGGCCACCTTGGCCTGGGCTTCCTCCAGGGCCTTACCGAAGAGTTCCTGTGAAGCCGGTCAAATCAATGAGAAACTATAAATTTAAAGAGTTATGATTTTATAGCATTGTTTTTAAGGCTAAGTAATAAATTATGGTTAGGTAATTATTGAGAAATGTCTTATTATTTGCGAATAATTGATTATTAGGAATTGTGTATATTTATTGATTTTAATCAATATGACTCCTCAATGAAACATAAGATCTTAATTAAATATTTTGTCCTTACGATTATGGTATAATTTTGGAAAAGTCCATCACTAATATTATGGGAATTATGTTTAAAACATGAACAACCATTTCATGTATTTGTTATATAATAAATGAGAATTAGAGACTAAAAAAACAAAAAAAAACTTTTCAAGGATCTTTGCTGGTAAACAGATGCTGGTAATGGTATATATACTAGTATACACCCTAGTATATCAGTAATTAGCTGATAATTCCCAGGACTAGTAGGAACTCCTGCTTTGAATAGGGGTGTAACTTGGCCTATCTTCCATTTATTTGGGATCTGTCCAGAGGATAGAGTTCGACAAGAAACCTAGTTTTTTTGCTTGATTGTATAAGTCAGGTGACTTGTGCTTTTTAGCGAGCTTGAAGAATTTATCCCTTTGTTTCATAAAGGCAAAAAGTTCACCATCTATTCACATCTAGTGTGAACGTTTTTGTACTCTCTGATAGGGCACATTCTGTCAAGAATCATATAGATAAATTTCTCAAAATACTCCCAGCATTCTTCGGGGTCATGCAACGTATAAAAGTGGTTCCAATTGTTATCCTGCAATATTTGGAGGAAAATATGTTTGTCAAAATTAGCATAACTTCTTTCACTAAATCTCCATAGTTGATATTAAAATCCCCAATCATGAATATTTCATAGTTACATGGGATCTTGTCCAATATATTCTCGAGTCCCTGTAGCGCCACAGGATAGCGGGGGGAGGCGGTATACATTGAGGGCAATTTTAGACTTGTGGTTAGCATCAGACATTTTTATGATTTGGACTTCAAGATCAGTATTACTGACGTTAAATTTTGAGTATGCATTTGGATAAAATTTTACGTCTTCTCTGATGTATGCCACTAAGCCAGTGCCTCTAGATCTGTCACTGGATCGTTCAAGTCGCTGCGGCTTATAGTTATAGGTATAGGTATAGGTATATCTAATTGACTACTAGAAACCCTGAGAGCCAGGTTTCACAAAGCAGGAGCACCTCAGCTGGTCTGAATAACCTCCTGGTTATTATCGTGGTTGACATCAACAGGACATCAGGAACCCAAAATTCGGAATATCTCGTCTTAGGAGGTCTTAAGTTGAGTATTCAGGCAGTAGTGCCAGTAGTGCCACCCCTCTACTCAGGCAGTAGTGCCACCCCTCTACTCAGGCAGTAGTGCCACCCCTCTACTCAGGCAGTAGTGCCACCCCTCTACTCAGGTAGTAGTGCCACCCCTCTACTCAGACAGTAGTGCCACCCCTCTACTCAGGCAGTAGTGCCACCCCTCTACTCAGGCAGTAGTGCCACCCCTCTACTCAGGTAGTAGTGCCACCCCTCTACTCAGACAGTAGTGCCACCCTTCTACAGTGCCACCCTTCTACATGGTTGTTGGTTTGAATGTTCCTCTTGAACACTGACCATGAAGAGGGGGGCATGCATTGGAGTTGACCCAGGTCTTCTGAAAGTATGTAAATAGTTGGACCATGATGGTGTTGGCAGGCAGGCATTTTGCCATCAGATATTCAAACTAGGGAACGATGTGGTCCACCGGCATGTGGTTGAGCGCCATGAGATCTCCCGAATGGCTGGCTGGGTGTGGTATGCTGTTGACAGTCCCAATTCTCTGATCTGTAAATATACAATGTATTCACAGAATAAATATATGGTATAGGTTTGGCCTGGATGAGAGGAGATATTCATTATAGAAAAGAATGGGTTTACTACTTTGTACTACATTGTAATTTAAGGTAGTCCATATACAACATGACGTGATTCAATGAATATTTGATTAAATCAATCTCTGTGGAGAAATTCTCATTTGTCGCAATTTTCAGCCATTCCATTAATATCTACATACATTCATTCCATTAATAACTACATACAATCATTCCATTAATAACTACATACAATGTAGCAATACACACCTTCCGAAAAATAGCTTGGGACCAATGAAGCGCGCATCCGTGGGTGTGTGCATCTGGCAGCACAGCCTTCACCCCTCACCCCTCCCACCTCCCACCTCCCACCTGAGTGTGTATTATGTTTGGTATACAAGATGTCACAATTGTCTAATGCGGCATGCATAAGGCAATGGTTTTCGTCGGCACCCCATTTTTTCCCACATATCTATAAGAGAAAACATAGGCTATACTTTTGGTATCACAAGACTCACACACTGATATTATATTAAAAGAAACAATGAATGAATTCATCCCAAATGTAACACAGATCCCATTGTGCACAGCCGCAGCAATTACAACTAGGCCTTAACGTTGCACTTACCGATGGCAGAGCACATTTGTGAGAGATTGGTCAAAGTTATTGCTATTCAATATTATGGACCCACCTTTACCCTTGGCCTTCCTAAATTTGATTGTACTACTCAATGATCATGGATCTATCCATGATCATTGAGTAGAGGCAGGTTTGACTGACTAATGTTATAGGGTAGGGTAGGCTGGGGCAAAGCACCCACTCTAAGCAAAATGTGGCCTATCTCTTGAATGGTTTGTATTATAGCAACACTGGTTAAACCTAAATATGAACTCTTACCTATGCTCCCCATATATTCTAACCCAAAGTTGTCTTCATATGTCATATTGTCAAAATTTAGAAAAAAAGGAAGAGAGTCAAGATGGGCGTTTTGCCCCCTGGGTGGAGCATATTGCCCATTGGTTGGGGCAAAACGCCCATGGGTAGGCGTTTTGCCTCAGTCAGCTCTTCATCTCATTTGTCAACATCATGTATGAAATAACATATTCTAAGTTAATAATCAGAGAGGAAAGGGAAAAGTCGGTATTTGGGTAGCCTTTTATTCCCCAAATGTGTCAGAAATAATTATTTGTATAACATTTCTTAATTTTTTTTTTCAATAGGCAAAGCACTGGGGCAAAGTGCCCATTGTGTGGGGCAAAGTGCCCAGGGGGGTGGGGCAAAACGCCCACTGGGCCATTTGCCCCACCCAAGCATGGGCGTTTTGCCTCATTGGTACTTTGTGAACAAATGTTATCATCCATAGTTACTGATAAATTTTGGGTTATGGGATGTCGATGTAATCATTAGTATATGGTGCCCATTCTTAAACCTCTAATTTTTCTAAAAGGATGGCAAAATTTGAAATTTGCCATGTAGAAGCTGGAATAACATTCATTCTTCTCTCCCAACATAAGACATAGATCCCACTAGGGGGAAGCACTTATTGATGCAAAGGTTACATGAAAACATCAAAGATTCTTCTATTTTAAGGGTGGGCGTTTTGCCCCCCCCCCCCCTGGGCGCTTTGCCCCCCCCCCCTGGGCGCTTTGCCCCCCCCCCCCCTGGGCGCTTTGCCCCCCCCCTGGGCGCTTTGCCCCACCCTACCCTAGTATTGCCACAAGAGTTGAGGACTGACCACAGTATATGACTAAAATTGAGATTGACACCTAATCAATGCTCTAATACAACCATGACCGCCCAGTCTTTGTTGATTGTTGTAAATAAACCTTCACTGTGTTATATAACTTTGTAATGTTTTCCCACCAATGGCTTGCACACGCCGATTCTTTGTTCATTCACACACACACCAACATATCAAGATGAGGACCTTATTGGTAACAAGACTCCAGAGATAAATCACTGAAAAGTTATTTGAATTTTCGATTATCATGAAAGTGTATAGTGGGGCTCAATAGATTGACCTATTCTATCATGTGGATAGCATCCTGTTCCAAAATGATAAGATAGGGGCGGTTATTATATCGGGTGGTATTAACAACAACGAAGCTCTGACCGAACAGATGGAGCAATTACCAGTGACATAACAGGCAAAATCAATATGGGCTATGATCGTCTGAAGGACAGATACCCGGGCGCCTTGATTATAATTACAGCTATCATCCCGTTATATATAAGCAACCGTTGTACATATCGCTTGGAGGAACACGATTCCTGGCAGACCAAACTGGAAGAGGAATTGGCGATTATAAATGAATTTATATTCAAGCTCAATGCTGATCACCATCTACCCTCACCATGGATCCTAACCACCGTCCTCAAGAAGAATAAAAACCGAAGCATCTTCAAATACCACTTACTATGAGATGGTTTGCACTATTCAAAAATCGCATAACCCAGCGTATCAATAGGCTCACCAGCTACAGGTTTAATCGTCATTTGGGAAGTGAACAAAGAGAATTCTTTAGATACTAGGCTGGTTTGTGGCCCAGTATCATACAGAAATTCCTCACACTTTTTACCTATTTCAACAGGTACATACCATCGCATTCTAACAGCCAGAGGCGTTAGATCTATCAAGATTTCTGATTCATTACATAGATCCAATAGTGTTGATACCTTGATTTCCCCATCATCGCACCATATAGGGCTGACTAGAGCAAGGTCATTCACTTCCAAACCTTCTCCGGTTTCAGGAGAACAGGCAGTAACTGCAGCCAAACTCACTGGTTTTGCCTCCTTTACTTTAAAAGAAACCATTTGTGATCCGTTTTAGGTAAATGAGTCATGAGTCGCAAAATATGGATTTTGAGATATCACTATATTTGAAAAGAGGAGATCAAGCTGATTCCAATGATAGTAAACACTAGGACACCTAATAAGTATTTCTATATTTTAAGTTTGATATTTTTATTTTGGAAAAACAAAGTTTGCAATGTTTCTGGATGGGTAATTACCAGTAAAGTAATTAAATGTGCTCCATAAGAAGGCCTTTAAAACACAAGGATATATTTAGTACAATGTCGCGAAATTTGTTACATAGATTTATATGACTATAAGTGCTAAGCCCTAAAAATATCGGAACATTTCAATAAAGAGATCTGGTGGAAAAAACACTTTGAAAAATATCAATTTGCGACTTGTGACTCATTCAAGACCTTAAAGTGCCTGGTCCTGGGTAAGACCTTAAAGTGCCTGGTCCTGGGTAAGACCTTAAAGTGCCTTTCTGTCTCTTTTCTCTGTCTCTCTCTCCCTTCTTCTCTATCTCTATTTCCTGGGTATGATCATAAACTGCCTCCCTCTCAGCTCTCCTGCCCTTGATATAACACTTCAAAGTGTTGATAAGGGCGTAAAGCAACCAATCTCACTCACTCACTCACTCATTTTAATGAAACACATCACAAATGTATGTGTATTATGCAGTCTTGTGTTTGACCTACCGGTTAGGTGATAATTTCTTTTTTCTTTGCCGCGATTGCTTCCTCTAGGTCAGCCTTTGTGCTTTCCCACCCACATTTCATTGACGCCATTTCCTGCTAAAAGGGAGAAAATGTAAATGGTTGAATTGTTGATAATGGAAAATTATGTCCAAACCAAGTTCACACGAGGAGTAATATCAATTCATTTTAGTCGCCTCGGGAGTAGTGTAGTAGCCTAGAGTAACACGTTAAGTGGGTCATATTTCAAAAAAATTTACAATTGGCAGCTTTATACACTTAGGCTGCAATTTGGACAATACTAGGTAAATGCGAGTATATTCGGCATTGGATTGATTCTAGGAATCTGTTTGTTTATAAGTTGAACTGTATTTTGAACTTTATTTTGGTCTGAAATTCGGGTTATTTGAGAAGATTTGCGAAGTTGAATTGTAAATTTTGTGAAAATCTGACCCATTATGTGACATAAGGAGGTATAACAAAGGAAAACTTGGTCATAAATGTTACACCATGTACAGTGTTATACAATATTGATACAAAACCAGTCATTATATATAACATATTCATCATGGTTTTTATTCCTCGTACCATAGAAAGTTTGTAATTTGGTCTTGGAATTATTGATAGTCAAACCATTCTTTTCAGTCCAGGTCTTAAATCTATTTACATCCTCTTGAACATTGACCAGGTCTCTATCAGACCTTATACAGTGTAGGAGCACACAGTCATCAGCATATAATATTATTTTCCCGACGAAATTTATAGCAACTACATCGTTTATATACATGATAAATAGTAATGGTCCCAGAATACTGCCTTGGGCCAGACCAGCATGGAGGAAGAGGTTATCTGACATTTTACCGTTAAGACATACCATCTGTTCTCTATTTGTTGAATATGAGTTTAACAGTGATATTAGTCTTGGACCAAACCCATTCTCTGCAGTTTATACATCAAGATGTTAATATTTATCGAGTTGAAAGCCTTAGATACGTCGAAATACGTTGCAACTGTATCTAAGCTTTCATCCTTATTCTCAACAACTATCTTCATGAATTCATAAATTGCAGTATCCACACTTTTTCCTACCCTAAAACCATGCTGAGATGGTGAAAGAATATTCCTCTCAGATAAGTAGCTGGAAATTTTATCGGATAAGATCTTTTCGAATATCTTGCAGGTCATGGGGGCAATCGAGATAGGTCTAATATTGTTTATGGCTCTCAAATTTTTTTTCTTTGGTATCAGAAGTGAAACTTTCCAAGACTGAGGAAAAGATCCAGTCCGACAAATTTTATCAAGTAGGGATGCGAAATTATTTGCACATGATAGAAGGGCAAGTTTAAAAAAAGTTGTGCTTACATCTAGTATTCCGCTTGACTTGGTTACGTCAATATTCTGTAGATGTTTCACTACCTCATTTCTAGAGATTTCCTCATCCCACTCAAAGATATCATGGTTGTCCCCAATATCATCATAAGCCGAAAGAATATCAACAGAATAGGCCAGCGGCCAAGGGCCAAAAAAGCCATTATTTAAGAAGTTACCCCTACCCACCGTATAACAAGCTAAATTTGAGGTATTTTGTGTAGAATTTCATGAATTTTCCGAATCTGAAGAAAAAAATTGCCGGAAAGGTGGCGAACATTGTCAAACATTGTCAAAATGGCCTGTTTCCATGGAAACTAGTGATTTTTTTGTATTTTAGCAAAAAATAGGTTTTTAGTGTCCCATTTCTACACTTTTATCAGTATTGTGACCAAACTTGGGAATAATACTGATGTATCTAAGGGTTATCATTTCCATTCGAATCAGTGACCTTGCTCAAGGTCAAGGTCACCAAATATGACCTTGAAATGTAAAAACAGCAAAATTCTGGGATGTGACATCCTATTTTCTCTTATAAAAATATGGCAACAGAAGAAAATGGTAACCTAATGCATTCAAATAATAACTGACATTAGGGGAAAGAAAAATAACCCATTTTTGGTATCATTGGAATGTCTGTTGCCATGGTAACCAAGCCTCACTTTTCGTTCTATGCTAAATTTTGTGTAAATCTGAATAACATACTGCAGTCTATATCTTTTGAACAATTTATTTCAAAGCTACACAATTTATACATGTGAAAGGGATCCAAGAGTACTTTCATAATATATCTTTTAATTGACCTTTGTCAAGGTCAAGGTCACCATTTTCAAGGTCAAACATCAAATTTTGGTTCAAATTTGAGTATTATGTATGTATCTTAGGAACTATTTATCACTGGCGTACACAATTTATGCATGTGATAGGACCCTAACATCACTTACATGAGACATCATATGAATGACCTTTGGTAAGGTCAAGGTCACCATATCCAAGGTCAAACATAACATTTATTCTTGATTTTAGATTTAGGTATATGTATCTCTGGAATTATTTATCCCTAGGTTACCCAATATGAACATCTGATAGGGTTCTGGGAGTACAGGCATTAGGTGTCTTGTCAATGACCTATGTCATGGTCAAGGTCAACATTTCAAGGTCAAAGGTCAAGTTTTGGTCCAAATTCTTGTATTAGGTTTCTTTGGAACTATTCTCCCTGGGGTACACAATTAAAATATGCGACAGGGCTCTAACAGCATTTTCATAAGTCATGTTGTCAATAACCTTCATCAATGAAGGATAAGGTCACAATTATCAAGGACAAAGGTAAGATTTCTATCTGAATTTTTAATAATAATCCCTTATAATCCCTAATAATCATCTAACACACAAGAGCTGTGAATAGAAGATGTATTTAAGCCATGATAGGTGTGCATATCCACAAAAAGAGGGCCAGTTTTGCCTATGGCATTTGCATGGATAGATTTCAGTAGAGGAATCAGCTTTTCAAATGCATTGAATTTACTTCACTAATTTGATTGGCTGCATGGATCTATTCAATGACAATCAATGACACTCATTTTAATGACATAGTATAGCATAGGGGGATTCTATGAGTAAGGGGTGTCAAGTGAGTAAGTATGACTGCTAGGCGAGTCTTCACCTGTAAGCCTGTTGTGGCTTCAAACCTAGATCTTGGCCGGAGTATAACCAATATTGTGCATAGATATTACACTCAATTGAGTAATCTGACACATTCTTTGACGCAAATTTTGCTCATTGACCAATATTACATCCTCTAGATGTTGCTCATTGACCATTGTTATAACCTCTATGCTGCTCCATGACCTCCATCATAATTCAATGTTGCTCCATGATGATCTCTATACCTTTTATGCTGCTAAATAACAACCATTTTACTCCCTATAATGCTCCATGGCCCCCCACATACCCTCAATAGGGCTCCATGGCACCCATTATACCCTCTGTGCTGCTCCATGACCACCATTATGCCCTCTCTATGCTACTCTATAACACCCATTATACCCTCTATGTTATTTCATGACCACCATTATATCCTCTATATAGTGCTCCATGGCCCCCATCACATCCTCTAGAGGGCTTCATGCCCCGAATTATACCCTCCATGTTACCACATGACCCCCATTCATAACCCCTATGCTGCTCCATGACCCCCATTATACCTTCTATATTATTCCATGACCCATATTATACCTTTTATATTGCTCCATGACCCCTATCATACCCTCTACGATGCTCCATGACCCCATTATACCCTCTATAATGCTCCATGGCCCCCATTATACCCTCTAAGTTACTCTATGACCCCAATGACACCCTCTATGCTGCTCCATGATCACCATTATGCCCTCTATGCTGCTCCATGACCACCATTATACCCTCTATGCTGCTCCATATGACCACCATTATACCCTCTATGATGCTCCATGACCCCAATTATACCATCTATGATGCTCCATGACCCCAATTATACCATCTATGCTGCTCCGTGACCACCATTATACCCTCTATGCTGCTCCATGACCCCAATGACACCCTCTATGCTGTCCCATGACCCCAATGACACCCTCTAGGCTGCTCCATGGCCCCAATCATACCCTCTAACTTACTCTATGACCCCAATGACACCCTCTATGCTGCTCCAGGACCACCATTATACCCTCTAGGCTGCTCCATGGATGACCCCAATTATACCCTCTAGGCTGCTCCATGGATGACCCCAATTATACCCTCTATGTTGTTCCATGACCACCATTATACCCTCTAGGCTGCTCCATGACCCCAATTATATACCATCTATGCTGCTCCATGACCCCAATTATTTGTTGTTGTAACTTTTATTGCCAAACATTAAGAAATGGACGTCAGCGGAACTAAGCTCCCCATAGGTGGGAGGATTTCAAGCCTGACTGGTTGAGATGGTTTTAGTGAGAGAACAATCCAAAGCCGAGGCGACGCCCCATGCGCTATATTATACCATCTATGCTGCTCCATGACCACCATTATACCCTCTATGCTGCTCCATAACCACCATTCACCCTCTATGAAGCTCTATAGACAGCATTATATCCTCTATAGTACTCCATGGCTCCCATCATACCCTCTATACTCCTCCTAGACACCCATTTTACACGCTATAATGCTCCATGACGCCTATTGTACTGTCTATAGTCCTCCATGATCCCTATCATTCCCACTATGTTACTGCATGGCCACCATTATACCCGCCATGTTACTCCATAACCTCCATCATACCCTCTATGCTGCTCCATAACCATAACCATACCCTCTATGCTGCTCTATGGCCCCCATCATACCCTCTATGTTATTCCATGACCCCCATAATACCTGTTATATTGCTCCATGACCACCATCATACCCTCTCTATTACTTCATGACCCATATTATACCCTCTATGCTGCTCCATGACCCCCATTATACCCTCTACGATGCTCCATGACCCCCATTATACCCTCTATGCTGCTCCATGACCAACATTATACCCTCTACGATGCTCCATGACCCCCATTATAACCTCTATGCTGCTCCATGACCAACATTATACCCTCTACGATGCTCCATGACCCCCATCATACCCTTTATAGGGTTCCATAGCCCCAATTATACCCTCTATGATGCTCTATAGCCACCATTATATCCTCTATTGTGCTCCATAGCCCCCATCATACCCTCTATAGGGCTCCATAGCCCCAATTATATCCTCTATGATGCTCTATGACCAACATTATATCCTCTATAGTGCTCCATGGCCACCATATCATACCCTCTATAGGGTTCCGTAGCCCCAATTATACCCACTATGATGCTCTATGACCACCATCATACCTACTGTGCTGCCCCATGACCCCCATTATACCATCTATGCTGCTCCATCACCATCATTATACCCTCCATGACCCCCCCCCCCCCCATAATTATATATATATAATTATTCCATATAATAATTACAGAACAAACCATACCCTCTATAGTGCTCCATTACCACCATCATACCCTCTATAGGGCTCCATGTCACCCATGATTATGCCCTCTGTGCTGCTCCATGACCACCATTATGCCCTCTCTATGTTACTCCATATATGTTATTCCATGGCCCCCATGATATCCTCTAGAGAGCTCCATAGCCCCAATTATACCCGCTATAGTGCTCCATGACCCCCATTATACCCTCCATTTTACCACATGACCCCCATTCATAATCCCCAAAATGCTGCTCCATGACCCCCATTATACCTTCTATGTTATTCCATGACCCCTATTATACCTTTTCTATTGCTCCATGACCCCTATCATACCCTCTACGATGCTCTCTATGTTACTCCTTGACTCCCATTATATCCCCTATGTTGCTCCATGACCCCCATTATACCCTCTATGTTGCTCCATGACCCCCATTATATCCTCTATGTTGTTCCATGATCATCATTTTACCCTCCATGTTATTCCATGACCCCCATTATACCCTCTATGCTGCCCCATGGCCCCCATTACACCTTCTACACTGCTCCATGACCATCATTTTAACCTTCATGTTACACTTTGACCCCCATTAGAGCCTCTACGCTGCTCCATGGGCCCCATTATACCTTTTACACTGCTCCATGACCATCTGTTTACCCTCCATCTTACTCCATGACCCCCTTAATACCCTCTATGCTGACCCCATTATGTTGCTCCATGAGTACTATTAGACCCAGTGTCCACTAAGGACATGCCACTGGCAGCCTCATGGGAAGTGCTATAGTACCACATGAATACCCCCCCCCCATCCCCCTGCTATACTATCTATGTTGCTTTATGGTCCATAAATATACTATGATACCCTTCATATTGTTACCAATACAGAGCTCTTGATTAAGGGAACAATATCGAGTAAGTCACATATTCAATTCATGGCATCTGAAGATACAGTGCCAACTGAAACATGCCTAGTAGTAAAAATTAGACCTAAATTTCAGGTTTGACCTTGGAAATGGTTACCTTGACCTTGACTAAGGTTATTGACAGGGTATTTAACGAGAGGCCTTTTAGAGCCCTGTCATATGATTAAATTGTGTAATCTAGAGACAAATAGTTCTGGAGATACTTACTTAATACCACAATTTGGACCCAAATTTCATGTTTGACCTTGAAAATTATGACCTTGACCGTGACCAAGGTCATTGTCAATATATCTAATGGAAGGCCTCTCAGAGCCCTATCACATGATTAAATTATGCACCCTACAGATAAATAGTTCCAGAGATAAATACCAAAAACTTCAATTAGTACCAAAATTGTATGTTTGACCTTGAAAATCGTGACCTTAACCTTGACATATGACATTGACAAGATGTCTCATGGAAGGGCACTTAAAGCCCTATTACATGCTTTAAGTATGTAGCCTGGAAATAAATTGTTACAGAGATACACATATCTATTACTGAAACTTAAACCAAAATTTGATGTTTGACCTTGGATATGGTGACCTTGACCAAGGTCATTGACAAGATGTCCGATGGAAGTGTTGCTAGTGTTCTATCACATGCATAAATTGTATACACAAGAGATAAATAGTTCCAAAGATACATACATAATACTCAAATTTGAACCAAAATTTGATGTTTGACCTTGAAAATGGTGACCTTGACCTTGACAAAGGTCAATTAAAAAATATATTATGAAAGTACTCTCAGATCCCTTTCACATGTATAAATTGTGTAGCTTTGAAATAAATTGTTCAAAAGATATAGACTGCAGTATGTCATTTAGATTTACACAAAATTTGGCATAGAATGAAAAGTGAGGCTTGATTACCATGGCAACAGACATTCCGATGATACCAAAAATGGGTTATTTTTCTTTCCCCTAATGTCAGTTATTATTTGAATGCATTAGGTTACCATTTTCTTCTATTGTCATATTTTTATAAGAGAAAATAGGATGTCACATCCCAGAATTTTGCTATTTTTACATATCAAGGTCATATTTGGTGACCTTGACCTTGAGCAAGGTCATTGATTTTAAAGGAAATGATAACCCTTAGATACAACATTGTTATTCCCAAGTTTGGTCACAATACTGATAAAAGTGTAGAAATGGGACACTAAAAACCTATTTTTTGCTAAAATACAAAAAAATCACAAGTTTCCATGGAAACAGGCCATTTTGATAATGTTCGCCACCTTTTGGGCAATTTTTTTCCTCAGATTCAGAAAATTCATGAAATTCTACACAAAATACCTCAAATTTAGCTTGTTATACGGTGGGTAGGGGTTCCCTCCCAAATTTAGCCTCTGGCCGCTGTACTAGAAGATTTTGGCATAATATTACAGAAATACTGATTGCTATAGTTAGCAGCTTCAAGACCAGTCAATGTATTGCCATCAACATCAATGATGTGTTCAATCAAAGTTAGAGAGGGACCTTTAATACCATATAGGGTTGAAATGTGTGACCAGTATTTTTTGTCATTTCTGCTAAAACGTTGACATATGTTGTTCAATGCCTCCCTTTTTAATCTTACAATCAGTCTCTGAACTTCGATACGCAGGGACCTAGCCAGCTTGAAGTTTTCAGAATTTTTACTTTTCATAGCCTTTTTAAATACTCTGTTTTTTCTTGTTACTAACTGCCGGAGTTCTCTATTATGTATAATCTGACCATTTTTTATCTTAAAGGTTTGTACCGGATATATAAATCTTCCTGAATTTTCACGGATTAAATTATTACTGAGTAGGTCGAGATCTGGCTCAGTCCATAAACCTTCATAGATGTTGGATACTCGATCATTTATAACATCATAGGACATTTGTGATGTTGCTCTACAATTGTATGAGGGACTGCTAATAGGTGAACTATGAGACTTCCCTTTTTTTAATACAACAAATACAGGGACATGGTCGCTTATATTCTCGTAGATGGTACCTGTATCAGCAACATTTTTACAGTTAGTGGCAATGAAATCAATTAAAGTACATGTGTCTGACGTAATTCGAGTGGGCTCAGAGATATGTTGCGCCAGTCCGAATAAGTCCAATAAATTTATGAAACGTCTACTGGATACATTTTGCTTCAGCAGATCAATATTGGCGTCTCCACCTAGTATTGTGTTCGAATTTCGATATTGGTTATTCACACTACCCAGTATAAAATGATTTAATGTTGTGAAAAATCTCTCAACCGGGTTACTAGGAGGTCTATAGATCTTGTTATTAGTCATCTATAAACAAGATTGATCTGTTATTACCAGCTTTCAGTTTACACCCAAGTATTTCACAGTCACTATTATTTACACATAGGTCATCCTCAAGGCTAGCACTAAATGTGTTTCTATAGTACACTATTATACCACCTCCACGTTTGCCACTGGCTCGATCTTGTCTTATCAGATTGTACCCGTTGATACGTAACATTGAGTCAGGAATATCCTCTGACAGCCAGCTTTCAACAAAACATATGACCAATCATATAGACCATTTACAAATTCATTTCTTAGATAATACAGCTTATGATATAGACTACATACATTAAAGTATACAATCTTTAGCCCTTTCATTGTCGAGACATCAATGTTCAAGTAACAATACATCATGTATATCGATCAAAGGTGAAAGTGCCCATGTTAAAAAGGAGAAACAGAAGTTGTATAAACAACTGAGGGAAAAATAATTGAACGTGGCAATGTCGACTCCCTTCCCCCTCGAATGCTACCATGTAACTGAAGAACGTTACGTTCTTCAGACGTAGGTTTCCAAGACCTCCTTAGTCCCTTGGCGATGTCATAGTGACATCAACAAGGGGTGCTCTTGTTGCTAGGAAAAAACTCCCAGCTGTGTTCATCTCATTGTAATGGTGCATACAGGTGAGAGAAACAAGGAAAACTGATGTATATATCCTCAAAAATTCCCCCACAAGAGAATTGATGATAAAAGATAATAAAAGTATGAGTTTCCTTCTTCCCAATAAGAATGTTATTGGTTTGGCACTACATGGTTTCGCTAATAATAGCTCGTCAGGCCATCGGCATCACGATGCCGACGGGGGGTTTATTGTGGGAAATATACAAATATATTTCCAAGGGTTCTTCCCATTATTTTAGGGAGGAGAAAAATAGCAATATCTTCACAGAGGCCCGGGCCCAGTGGTGGATATTGTTAATCAGCATGCAAAATAGACTACTTTGAATGTGATCATCACCCAGTTCCTACAAGGCTAGGTGGGGTGTCAACCGTAGGTCGGGGGGACTTAGCCCCCAACTATTTTTGATATTTGTTATTTTTTATGTGAATACTTGGGGGTCAATCTGAGTGCCCCGTGGGGTCTCGCAACATAGCTATCGTTATGTGTAAAATTTTCAACGTGGCTAGATAGCTGATTGCGAGGGGCCCCAGGGGGTGCAGACCGGTTGGTTGACCGTTTTCCAAGTAATTGCGTCCATGATGTTGAGTCCTGTAGGGGACATCGTTTTCGTTTTCAAAAAAAAAAAAAAAAAAAAAAAAAACAACCGAGGGAAACCCAGACAAAAATATTATGCATGCCTGAGATCGGGTTTCAGAAATATATAATCCCGGGTAGTACAATATTTAGGTAAAGACGACAGCAACACAATTTTATGACATAAAAAACATACCGGAGTGAGGGTCGATGTACATGGTCTGCCAACTTAGTTATTTACATAACACAAACCCTGTTACGATAGCTTAACGACAGGGACGTGGCAAAAATGAAAAAACCAATGCACTACAATTTTCCACAAATAGGTATATCGCCTGTTAGCGACCATTTGGATGGTGTACCAACACAGTGTATCCTATGTTTCCCAGAATCTTATCTACTTGTTACCAATTACTGCCACTTATGCCATCGCGATTAGAGGACACATATGTATATATATACTCGTTATCGTTGTAAACGATCGCCATCAATTTAGATTTAGATTAATATATCTTAGTATGGGGACCGCTTTGCAGAGCACCTATTTGCAATTCCTAATGAATGGATTCATGTCTATTGAGTGTATTGTATGAAGTTGCGTTGCGATATCCTAGTCCTGTATGGTATACTTTGTGACCCTTCTCGGTGAACGTTGAAATTTCTCGATTTGTTTTGCCCATTCTCTGATGACTGTGTCATTGGCATGGATACCATCAGGAATTTTACAGAGCAAATGCATGGGAGCTCCTTTGTGAAATGTGTGTACTTTACTAATCAAATACATGTGGGTTATACCATGTCGCTCGTTTAGCATCCTAATATTCTCGTTAATTGTCCAAATGACATTATTCAGCATATTTTGATAAGGTGAGACAGTTGTCTGCTTTTTTGCACATCCAAATTCACATCCAATTATACCTCCAATTGCTATATTGCAGTGATTTTGTTCATTCCTTAAGATTTCTAATGCGTTCTTGTATCTTTCATCCATGAATCTTGCAAGTGGACCCTCTTCTTTAAGTTGGATGTCAATGCTTTTGGTGATGGGATCTTTTTTACATAAATCACAGATACCTCCAATTAAAATTAGATTGTCAGGTCTGAGCTCGTCAATTATACTTTTTGCTTGATATGCTAGTTCAATTATGCCACAACCAGGAAAGCAGTAGGATATAATCTCCTGACGGGTTACCAAATAGTCAATCAGATTTCGTCCTCTTGAGTCTGCAATAACTACCGTTAACGGCAAACTTGCCATTTTCGACTCTGTAATTAAAATGATTCCTTATAATATATATGCATATTGCAGAGTCACAATCGACTTATGAGAATCAATGATCGTTATATATCCCTATGCTATTTTTTTCAAATGCAACTAGGGGATCACTTCTATTGTTTATGTTTAACTGTGGTGGGGAGTGCTGCTCTGGGTGGTAGTACCCATTTGCCTCTCTGGAAAGGGGGGTCATGTTGTCCCACCAAACTCTATTATCATGTTTTACTGCCTCAGCATAGTAATCAAGTCTAGATTGCCTTTTAGGAGCACTACTTACAGTATTAGATGATCCACTATGCCTTCTCTTAGTAGCAGTCGATCTTGCCCTATACCTCTCCTGTACTGGTTTTGTCAATTGAAGTCTACGATCGAAGCAGTTTGGATTCAAATTGAGCGTGGCAGTGTTGCCCTCCCTAGGCACGGGCTCAACAGGTGCAGCAGTGGGTACAGGATTTTCGATCTACGTCTATGTCTACAACTCTCTCTTTCAGAAACTCATTGCGACCTCCTACCAGTTCATGTGTAATGTCTGTAGGTGGTAATTCTTTGGACGTCGAGGCTTTAGTTCCCTCTGTGCTGTTTACAGCCTTTTTCCTCTTATTCCTAGGCATTTTGATTCAAGTGTGTAATGCGTAGTAATGGAGGCGTAGGTGTGTGGTACAGAATGCACCAAGCTAGTGGTGAGTGTTAGAGGTGAGGGGAGGGGGTAGGTCTTGCGTCAATGCCAACTCATTGCCTATTGCAATTGAACTGGTGGTATTCAAAGTGATATACGGTGATGCGCCCACAAATGGGCATGGACAAATTCCATAGACCATGTTATAGGGTAGTATTGCCACAAAAGTTGAGTACTGACCACAGTATATGACTAAAATTGAGACTGAGCTTGAGATTGCGATTAAGATTGGGATTGAGATTGAGATGTGGACAATTTCCCCGATCTCAGATGGTATTTGAAGATGCTTTGGTTTTTATTGTTTTTGAGGACAGTGGTTAGGATTCGTGGTGAGGGTAGATGGTGATCAGCATTGAGCTTGAATATAAAGTCATTTATAATCACCAATTCCTCTTCCAATTTGGTCTTCCAGGAATCGGGTTCCTCCAAGCTATATGTATAACGGTTGCTTATATATAACAGGATGATAGCTGTAATTATAATCAAGGCGCCCGGGTATCTGTCCTTCAGACGATCATAGCCCATATTGATTTTGCCTGTTATGTCACTGGTAATTGCTCCATCTGTTGGGTCAGAGCTTCTAATGCCTCCCAATGCTCCTTTGATTGAGAAAATTTCCCTTACAGTATCAAATTAATTCTCCCACCTATGTATTATGAGATACTACATGCCCTAAATATTCAACCTGCCTTTGAAAAAGTTTACATTTCTTAGGTTTTAATTTGAGTCCATGTTCACGTCAACGACTGAATACTTCTTCCAATTGATTCAATATTTCTTGAAGCGATTTGCCAAATATTATTACATCATCCAAGTATACAAGGCATGTTTTGTTAACCAAGCCTTGCAACATTTTATTAATCTTTTTCTGGAAAGTTGCTGGAGCATTGCAAAGGCCAAACGCCATTACTTTAAACTGGTATAACCCAGAAGTAGTGATGAAGGCTGTTTTTCCTTGCTGTTCTCATCCAATCTGCCAGTAACCACTTTCAAGATCTAGTGTACAAAACCAGCTATTACCACCCAGAGCCTCAAGACAATTGTCAATGCGAGGCAGAGGATAGCAATCCTTCTTTGTGACACTTAACTTGCGATAATCCATGCAAAATCTTATGGTGTTATCTTTTTTATTAACCATAACAACCGGAGAAGCCCAAGGGCGATCACTTTCCTCTATCGCACCCGATTCTAACATTTTTTTAACATGTTCTTTGGCCACATCTCTTTTCACAGGGGCCTGTTGGCAATAAGCGCTCCTGTGTCTATAGTATGGGTTGTACGAGAGGCTTTGCACATGTCCAAGGTTTTCTTCTGGTAGATGAAAAACATCCTTGTTTCTTAAAATCATTTCTTTCAATCATTTCTTTCAATCATTTCTTTCAATATATTCTTCTCATCACTTTTCACATGTGCATCATCTATGAGCAGATATCTAGGCTTAATGTGTTGGGGCCTATATCTTTCAGCCTATTGGCACCAATATAACATTCAGTAATATCAGAAGGAATAACAGGTTAACAGGATAGACAGCTATTTTCTTCTGCTTCATAAATATACCCAATGGGACTATTCTTGTGCAAACGAATCGGGAGGGCAGTAGGGTTACATAGAGGTGTCCTCGCATTCTTAGCATTGAACAAATATGTATCAAGCCACCAAAGATTTCTCCATTTTGCCCTTCCACTTCTCGCTTTACCAAATAAGTTCTGTCAGTGGGCAGATTTCCTGAGGAAATTTCTGCAATTATTACAGCAAATGCTCCTAGTTTGACATCTTTTTTCACAATTGCAGTGCCCCTTTTCCACTGCCCCTTTTCTCAAACAATTCACATGATGTTTGCCATCGTTAAGGGATAACCGACCAGGCCAAGCGATACCACATCTATATCGGTTGATACCTTGATTTCCCCATCGTCGCACCATATAGCGCTGACTAGAGCAAGGTCATCTGCTTCCAAACTCAAACGTGGGCTTGAAAACCAATATGGTTGCCCCCAACCATGTCACACCCATGGCTCGCATAATTGTGAAAGTCTCTTGGAGACTAATGGACTTTATGAGCAACTCACCGCCTGAGACCTCTCTGGAAAATAAATAGTCCAAATAAGCACAAATTAAGCAAGGTAATTTAAAAATGGGTACAAAATTTATAAGTAAAAAAACATTGTTATCGTGAAGGAAATGTCTTAAATGTGGATTATCAACCCTGCTGTGTCTAAAATACTCACTCATCGTCGTTTGCAACAGGGCAGAAGTTTTGGTTTCTTGCCTCTTGGCTTCGGTTTTTTCATAGTCTGTCAGACCCAGTAATTCTGTGACATACATTAAGTCCCTCGTCTTGGCGTCCAATTTTTCGTTTAACTCTGTTACCCTAACAAATGCATAACAATTATTTGCCAAAATTATTTGTCACTTTTACTTTCTCTGGGTCTACACAAATTCCTTCACTGGATACCACTCTTCCTAACTATTCAACCTGTCTCTGGAACATTTTGCATTTCTTAGGCTTGAGTTTTAATCCATATTCACGTAGCCTTTGAAAGACTTTTTCCATATTTAATATGGTTTCTTCAAGAGTTTTCCTGAATATAATTACATCGTCCAGATAAACCAGACATAATATTGTTTACTACATAGCATATTATTCATCATTTTCTGAAACGGTGCAGGAGCATTACCGGTCCTGGGTAAGACCTTAAAGTGCCTGGTCCTGGGTAAGACCTTAAAGTGCCTGGTCCTGAGTAAGACCTTAAAGTGCCTGGTCCTGGGTAAGACCTTAACGGGCCTTTCTGTCTCTTTTCTCTGTCTCTCTCTCCCTTCTTCTCTATCTCTATTTCCTGGGTATGATCATAAACTGCCTCCCTCTCAGCTCTCCCGCCCTTGATATAACGCTTCAAAGTGTTGATAAGGGCGTAAAGCCACCAATCTCACTCACTCACTCACAGGAGCATTACAAAGACCAAATGCCATTACTTTAAATTGATATCACCCAGAGGAAGTTATAAAGGCAGTTTTACTCTTGCTATGCTCATCCATGGCTACTTGCCAATAGCCACTTTCCAGATCTAATGTACAAAACCAACCATTGCCTCCCAGAGCTTCTAGGCAATCGTCTATATGTGGTAGTGGATATGAATCTTTCTCAGTGACACTATTTAGACGACGATAATCAACACAAAAACGAATAGAACCGTCTTTTTTGTTAACTATCACTATTGATGATGACCAAGGGCTATCACTTTCCTCTATTACACCAGCATCCAACATTTTCTGTACCTGTTCTTCAGCAGTTTGTTTCTTTTTCGGAGTCTGCCATCTATATGCTTGTTTTTTAGGCTTAGCATCCCCAGTATTTATTACATGGGTTGTACAAGAGGTATAGCCTAATGTTTCACCAGGTAATCGGAAAACATTCCTTAAGATCATTTCTCCCAATAGTTTTCTTTCGCCTTTTGAGCGTCTGAATTAATTTTAAGACCTATGGTGTTACTAGGTAATTCCTCCACACTACTAGCTGCACAAAAACGGTCAGTAATATCAGCAGGGGACACCTCAACTAGGCTATTTTCATCTGCCTCATATACATATCCAACAGGTGTATATTTCCTCAGACGTATCGGTAAGGCAGTGGGATTGCATATAGGGACCCTCGTTCTTTTAGTTTTAAATAAATATATATTGAAACCTCCAAGGATTTCCCAATCCTTTCCTTCAACTTCTGGCCAGATATGGCCTGTCGGTGGGGAGATCCCCTAAATGCACTTCTACAACCTTTACAGCATATGCACTTATTTGGACATCTTCTTTCCCAACGACCCCTTTTTACGACAATTTACTTTATATTTACCATCTTCAAGAGTCAACTGGCCAGGCCAGGAGATACCACATTTATATCTCCAGGTAAAATCCATACCTAGAATAGCTTGATCACCATCCAGGTGTGACCCCACCAAGCAAGCATTTCTATACGTAATGCCACCTATATTGAGATTTAAAATTATATAACCCAGTCTATTGATGGGTCCACTTGCAATAGGTTTAACACTTGCATTAGGTTAAATCATATGAATTTCATGCAGAAAGAGTAAGGGATAGTGTAGTAGCCTAGAGTGTGGAATCTGGTTACAGTGGTGGCCTTTGAGAATCAGTCAACCTCGGTGGTGTAATGGTAGCATGTCCGCGCGCATAGCGGGAGATCCGTGGTTCAATTCCCGGTTGAGGAAGACAGTTTTTCGGGGGTCATTACATTTGGTTGATAGTCAACAAATCAGCAAATAAAAATCTCCCCCCACCAAAAGCTATTACTCTCAACTCTAAACCCCTTGAGACTGTTCACACCTATAAATATCTGGGTGTTCTTTTGGATGACAAACTGACATTCCAGCCTCACATAAAAAACATAATTAAAGTAATATCACACAAAATATTTCTTTTCTCACGCATCAGACACCTACTAACTGACAAATCTGCTCTCCTAGTCTTTAAAAGTAAAATACTACCATTTTTTGACTATGGGGATATACTCTATCATGATACGCACCAAGGTAATCTAATGAAGCTGCAAAGGCTACAAAACAAAGCTCTTAGAGCAATTCATAAGGTAGATGCCCTGCATCCCACATATGATCTGCACAGGGACTTGAAAGTACCATTTCTTCAAGATAGAAGAGAATTACATCTAAGATTATGTGGACACTCTAGAACTAAATCTAAATATTATACCTCCCAAAATGACAACAAAAATACCAGAGCTAATGATGCCCCAATTCTTAAAACCTTTTTCTACAAATCTCAATCTGGTAAAAACTCAGTATTTAATAAAGTAGCCAAATCCTGGAACCAACTCCCCCCACGATCAAGAAATATAGGAAACATTGAGACCTTCAAGTCCCTTCAGAAAAAATGGCTGCTTGACACTATTACTTGATATTAACCTTACCTTGAAAATGTGTCCGGTCCAAACAGATGAGCAACATTGTGATACTACCAAACATGTTTGAACCGTACACCTCCCTCTTGTCTAGTCGACTATTTAAGGAAATCATTTCTGTGAAAACTTATACGACCAGATATACTCTTAACCTATGGTCGATGAGCAGTAAATCCTAAGAAAACATTGTTATGAAAGGCTTGCAAAATATAAGAGGATCACTCTCATAAGATAGAGGTTAATCCCTTTGCAAATTTATTACCTGTATATACACCTTTTATGAATCTAACTATCCTAATCTAATGCTAAAACAACATTTATGGGTCACACTTTACATAAGTGGTTATCCCATCATTAACATTAATATTATTACTATTAATATAATTAAACATTCTCACTAAAATTTCCTTGAATCACTCGACGACTATGTACAAATGTATTTATGTTCTTCAAAAGCTGGGTTATGCCAGAACATCCTACCACCATGGGAGGTGCTGGACCCAGTGGAAATAAAATCTTTAAAAAAAAAAAAAAAAAATATGTATCATGGTTTCAGACTCATCATCTGGATTCAACAAATAAGACACCCTTACTTCCCCATCGTCGCCTCTTATAGCGCTAATGAGAGCAAGGTCATCAGTATCCTTATTATTCCTACAAATACTATCCCGATCTAGGCTAGCCTGTGCAGGTTCCAAGGAACTTTTCATCGTTGACTGAGAATCTTTAATAATATTATCAAGCGTCAAAGGTTGATCTACCGCATTTAATACCTCTTGATATATTCCAATCTCATTTCCATCTGAATCACCACCTTGAGGATGGCATATATTATCTGGGTTTATCGTTGTACTATCCGTACCAATATCATTGGGGGTCAGGGTCTCAAGAATGCTTCCTACTGAGACCCCTTCTCGTTTCCCTGACTCCCCTGCTTCTCTATCTTCTTTCAATCGTTTTTCCAATGCTATTATTTCTGGACACTTCCATTTTGGATGTTCTGTTGACTTAGAGAAACGACATTGGAATTGCTGACGATTCTTAAATTGGCCAGAAGGGTTATGGTTATTTCCCTTCTTAGAATACATGGCACCACACATCTGTTAATAATGCGGTAGTTGTCCAACAGAAACAGTAAGTTAAAATGGACTAGAGTTATATCTGCAAATCACAATTGATATGATGAATCACAATCTGAGTGTCATGACAATATAATTGAACAGCACCACCTTCAATTATGCACCTGGTACAGTTTGTATCCGCTCCTTTTTTAATAAATAATAATAACTTATGTGGTAACATCATATGGTAACATCATATATAGATAATACTAAGACGTTCATATACAAGTGATATAAGGCATCAATTAGTTAGTCAAGTCCCTCAGATTTGCTCGCAATGACTTAGACTTTCTCCTGGTGACCTGCTTACTTTTCTCACTCCTTTGCCTACCACGTTGCAAAAACCTGGCCACTGAAAAACCTCTTACGGTGAGGAACAGTTTGCATGTAATGTCAAAAAGTTTCTGTGTTTGGCAAGTCTCACACCCAATGATTCTCATCCACGCCTCCCTGATGGCAATTGACGATGACCGTGCAGGCTGGAGTTAAGAGAATAGCTTGCTATATCATCAAGATTTACGAATTCCCTCACGACCACTTCCATTTCCTTTATGATATCCAAGAAGACTTCTGATGGATATAGGAACCCTCCACGGTCTTGACATTTGGTCCAGGTTTGTGCAGCATGCAAGGAGGAGATCTGTTGCTCTTCAACGTGTTGCATCATATAAAGGTTTTCTTACATTTCCTAATTATAAATCCTGCGATATGATGCAGACATTTCATATCATTCTCACTTATGGGTTCTGCAGGCATGTTGATTGAAGGCATAACTTGCTTTGTAACAACCATGGTCAAAACCTGGGTGAGGAACATTTTGAGGTTGTGAGATTTCGCTTATGCTGTCTCTGTACATGTCCTCTCATCCCTGCCTTGGTCTTTAAAGATTTCCCACACTCCTCACACACATAGCATCGTTCAGCAGAAGAATTAGGGACATTTGACTGAGAACTAGTTCTATGTGCTTTGGCTGGTGCATTGGAAACAGGAGTTTGGCCTTGTTTTCTTTTAACTCCAGTTCTGTGTTTGGAATGTGCAACATTGAATTCACACTCAGAATCAGAAGTTTCTGAATCTGCTTCTGTGGATGTATACTCGCCAAGAAGAGTATTCAAGTCCAGGTCATGATCCTTCTAATCTAGGTAGTCTTTCCCAGCTGCTGGCTTGGTTCTTTTTCTGACCATTTTTGTGTACTATCTATCTGTAGAAGGCGATATAGCAAAGGCTCTAAATGACGCGATTTTATATGCAACATTTCGCTCACCTGATGCAAGGTGTCATCACTTACCTGACTTAAAACCCTACTCAAAGAAAGGTCACCAACTAGTACAGCACCTCGTGAAAGCATTGAGCTGATCATGTCTAGTGAAAGGGACGTCAGGGAAAGCTGAAGGCATACATCACTGACAAATGGAAATTTGTTAATTGGCCCAAGTGTGTAAATAATTGAAGGACCTTTGAATTATTTATTATTGATCATCATTGAATATTTACTTGAAGTCCCTACCATCCTATTTCCTCTGCACACATTCTCCTCAGCTAACCCAACCTCTTTTGAAATAATACTTAATTAAAGTCTTATACATTTTCTTAGTGTCCCCATCCTTAACCAATTATTACTCTCCAAATTATATATTCTTATCTTTGGCAAATTAACTAAGTGAGGATGCAGGAGAATAAAGGCAAGATGAAGACATGTTTAAAGGATGTTGCTTTTCTAGCTTGGAGCCATGCCCCTTTTATTTCTTTATTTCTCAGAAAAAAAACAAAAATTTTTCCGTCTGCTGTCACTGCTGCCGAGGTATTTTATGGATACTGTTCAAATTTACCGTCAAAACTGTCCGATCACATAACTTGACCATACTAGAGATCACATGACCGACACTTCCGGTTGTACGTAAAGGCGTAGCCACAACAAAATCTATATGAATATTCCACGTAGTATCTGACATTTATTCTTATCTGTGGCGAATTAACTAAGTGAGGATGCAGGAGAATAAAGGCAAGACGAAGACATGTTTAAAGGATGTTGCTTTTCTAGCTTGGAGCCATGCCCAGCCCAGAAATCAAGATATGGCGGAGAGACGAGGAAGAAGGGGGCGTGGTCAATGAAGATATTATAGCTTTGTCAAAGCTGCCGCCATCTGCTTCTCTACCGATATTTTATGATCAACAATGTTGTTATATAATTGAGTACTGCTAGTGAAGCCCAGTCTCCAGTTGCCTTGATATCCGAAAGGGGAACACCATTTACTTGCATGAAGGTCGCCGACCCCCTCCTAAGACTATGCATCCCCACATCCTTGTCAATTCCAGCAGCAGTGGCCCATTTTTTTATACATTTCAGAGCTGCGTTGTAAGACGGTGAAATTCCTGATTTATTACACACAAGAGGCCATGATTTTGGACCTGGAAATCTCTCCCAAGTACAAATGCAAAAGACTGACCACACACAAAGGCGATGAAGTAGGCACCAAAGGGCAAGAAACCACTCTTTCTTTATACTGGTTAGTTTTAGCAGAATCATCTTTAATCACAAGGCCCCACGAAAATTCTTGAATGCAGGATCTTATAAACAAATATAAACGAATCTCGCCATTTTACTTAGATCGGTTGGCAACAAAGGGTCTTTCTGTCAGACTTTGTTTCCAAGCTTTCTTTTCACTCCAGAGAGAATTAACAATAGGCCAAAATCCTCCCTGATGTCCTTGCCTCCATGAAGGCGAGATAGAAAATTAATTGCAGACACTATGTTATTGATCGTTGAATAAGCCAATGTATCCATCACACTCACAATAAGGGCATCAACAATATCTACTTGTACAGGAATCGGTTGAACTCCATGCAATTCACAGAAAGAATAGTAGCGATTCCATTGGCCTGATCTAGTTCTTCTCGTCCTTGGAGCCAGAGATTCCAACTTCAAATTTTCTGCCTCAGCCATCAGAGATTCTGTAAGCAAAGTATAGGGCAAAAATTCAGAGAATAAACAAACGCCACCAGAAGAAGTCAAGAATGATGCTTTGAACATGGACACAAGGTGACTGTGAGGACATTATCACCACATTTTTATTCTGCAATTCATCCAGGTGTCGTTGACTAAAAGCCCAAGCAGAAATCATTTCTCTTACAGCTGGTTTATTCATGCAGCAAGATGGAGCGCCAACTAAAAAAAGGCCTATGTGGGAATTGGTAACATGTATATTATTTTCTGCAGATTCAAATAGAAACCCTTCTGAGTAGAGATCACCTAAGCCACACCCAAAAGCACTGCCATCCCAAACACACTATAGTTTCCTCTTCCCAATAGACATCTGAGAGGATTGGTCGGCCATTTAATTTTGCAGTTATCAGTTATCTGCAGCTTTTCGCAAAAAAGGCAAAGAGTGAGTAAATGCTCTGAACCCCCCCCTGATGGCCTTGCTGTAGTGTACCAATAGGCCCAGAATTTTCCTAATCTGGTTCCTCCTGGCTCTCCTTTTATTTCAAAAAAACTTTAACCTCACAAGGGAACTAGCCAGCTTTTTATCAGGTAAACTGACACACATATCGTCCAAATTCAATTCTAAGCCAAGATAAACACATTTCATTGCAGGTGATGTCACTTTAGCCCAGGCAATGTAAAAGCCTAGTTTTCTTAGATTGCTGATCAGGGTGAGTTGGGCGATCGCACATTCCTGGCAGCTGTCTCCAATGATCAGGAAATCAACTAAACAGCTTTAAATATTGAAGATTCATTGGGCCGACGCGGTCTACCCCTTGAGCCGATGAGGCTCAAGTGCCTGGGGCCGACGAGGCTCAAGTGCCTGGGGCCGACGAGGCTCAAGTGCCTGGGGCCGACGAGGCTCAAGTGCCTGGGCCAACATGGTTTTGGGACGAAGTGTCTGGGTACCCCATGACCCGGATACGGTACTGAGGCAAGC
This sequence comes from Sthenelais limicola, assembly GCA_942159475.1. Lineage (NCBI taxonomy): Eukaryota > Metazoa > Annelida > Polychaeta > Phyllodocida > Sigalionidae > Sthenelais > Sthenelais limicola. The sequence continues at coordinate 19,824,240 of OW804096.1, read as the reverse complement.
GGCTCCCATAAACAAACACAGTACTGTGTCAGTATCACCATGTCAGGATTTCAAAATTAATTCAAGATGTAGGCTACGACCCAACATTGGGAGAATGAGATTTTGCTCTTTTCGAGTTGGGTTGACAGTTGGATAACGTGAATTATATCACAAAACCCAGTTTTATTAGTTTGAATCATGTGAGCGATAATATGGTGTGGCTGCAGTAGGCCGGTACTCATGGCTGTATGTTGACATCAACATTTTGAAGAGGGTTTTAACCAGGTAGCATTAATAAGAGACAAATGAAAGGTTAGACTGGGAGGGACCAGCATTAAGCATTGATGTCTTTCAATAAATCAAGATGTAAAGCAAATAACTTACCACATTTTAAAGTTGGCTGGAAGGTTACTTGCATGGTGGCGTTATGCACTGGCTGTAGGCCTATAGGATGCTCTAAAAATAGTGCTGTGTAGTCCAACATAGCAGTTGGGTTGTAGGCCTACAAAGTTCTTGATGGCCGAAAACGGAGGACGGCGCTCTAAATTTGTATTGTAATTTATGTGTTGTGTGGCTATGACATAGAACAAAGACAGGAAGGAAATAAGACTTTGAAATAGATGATTGTGTAAAGGCCTGATTTTTTTTCATTACTGATAAAACAGAAGTTTGTGATTGTTTTTTTAATTAAAATGCATGCAGGATGCTGTTTTTTTTATACTGTCTAAACAACCTATTTCCAGACGCACTGATTTTATATTATTTTTTATTGTAAGTGACTCCCCCTCCTCCCTCCTCCTCCCTCCACCCCCCTCCGCCCTCCACCCTCCGCCCTCCACCCTCCGCCCTCCACATTTCCTCCCTCCATCCTCCACCCTCCACATTTCCTGAAAGAGGAATTTGTTGTCTTCGTAATAATATAAAAAGTACATATGTGGTAAGCCCATATGCATAATCTTCTAAGCGCAAATCTTCACTGGTCTTTTAAGCGCGCTGTATTCATCCCAGGTCCCTTTTACCACAAGAAATGGAAAAATGAGATCACATTGTAGTGATAGAAGGACGTATCATATAAGTTGGGAAATACTCAAATTTCATTGAGCCAAGGGGTGAATTGTACATTTTCGGAAAATCTGACCCATATGGGGAGGAATGGTATTGCGCATATTTCTTTATGGGAATGGCGATTTTATCTTTACCACATTGGATCTTTTCAAATGACAGGTAGTTCATAGTAGGACAAAAAGTGATGTTTCCCGTGCGGCGGGACCACTGTCGCCATTTTAGCCTAATCTCAGGGGAGACGAATCTTCTTGTACAGGAGTAGGGAGAGATTCATTGGCCTTTTATTTAATGTGACTTCCAAGGAAGCTCTCTCTTTGAATACATTACTGCTTATTTCAGTCATCTAAAATAAATATCAGTCGAAGCAGTTCTCAACTCTAATTGGGACGAAATGGGGACATTTACATATATAATTGGGACATAAGGGTCATAACACTTTATCGTTTGTGAAAATATTAGAAAACTAGAACAAAAATTACAGCAAAATAACGAAATTTTATTGCAGGCATATAAACAAATATAGAACATATATGGGTCAGATTTTCAGAAAATGTACAGTTGGCCTTCACCAATCCTATTAAATAACGCAAATTTAAGACAGAAATTACTCTCAAAATGTACTTTAACCTAACCAAACAGATTGCTAGAATCAATGCAATACCGAATATACTCGAATTTATCTAGTATTGACCAAATTGCTGCCTAATTTGACAGAAATTACTAAATATCTACAGCTGCCAATTGTACATTTTCTGAAAATCTGACCCATATACAGTGAGAAGTGTATGCAGTATAAATAGATTATAACAGCATCATCAATCATGTCATTAGATGAAGTCCTCTTTTCAGTGCAAAAGTTTAAGAGTCCCTTCATATCACAGTCATCTCATATCAGCATCTTATCTCAACTGTCACAATGGATTGCAAAATCAAAACGCTTATTTATCGATCTATATAACAACGTAATTCATTGGAGCAACTATAATAAACTCAGCACCAATATTGATAAGACAAAGAGTATGTTTATAGGTAATCGAGCACAAGTCAAAATCCATAGTACTGCCATCCCAATTGAGCTAGATAATAACCTGAGAATAGAATGGGTACAAAAATGTAAATACCTAGGAATTATAATACACCAAGATTTACACTTTGATAACATCGTATAGTGGAAGGTAATCACGGAGCTGCTTGTAGAGTATGCAGCAGGTTGCTCAACATCATTAACTGAGACAACTGAGCCGGATCCAAAGCCAGACCCGGACCCGGAACAGGGGGTGCAGCAGGAGTTGGTACAGCCGGAGTGGACATAACGGAAGTAGTAGCGGACAGAGGGGGAACAGAGGGCTCAACCTGCTTCTGGCCATCAGTAGGGGAAGAATTCCGTGAATCCCTGTCAAGCATGGACTGCAGCCTGAAATTTTCCTCCTCTAGTTCTCGGACTCTGGCGTCACTCTTTGACAATGAGCGACGAAGCCCTTCCACTACAGTATCTTGACTCCTGACCTGCTCTCTCAGATCCCCGAGCTCCTCAATAGACAACTTCACTTCACCTATGGCTGAAAGAGGCTTGGTGATGTCTCAAAGGAGACCCCGAAGTTCAGTTCTGGCGGTGTCTGCGGCCGAACAAACCTTCTCCAGTGCCTCATTAACCATCGTCTCGGCACGTCCAATATACTCCTCTGTCTCCCTAACAGAAGGTAAGTCCTTGAGGACAGTGTCCATCCAAACTTGGGCTCGCCTACACACCCGCTTAGAGAGAGGTGGCCCGGAAACAGAATCCCTTTCAGTGGAGAAATCCCTGAACCTTTTCTTTTCCTCAGCAGAGTCCAGGGAGGAGTTCCTGGCAGCATCCCGTGCTCAGGACTGGCTGCTTCCAGCAGAAATTGCTGCCCTCATAGACCTTCCTCTAGACCTGGTCTCTGTCCCAGCTTTAGCTGTCTCATCCAGCTTCTTTGCACGTCGCATTACACATAGATGTTGACCGGCCAAGTAGGTGGTCCGCGTAAAGATGTGATTCGGACGGGTACAGGGTAACACCTTTTTGGCCCTGTCACATGCTTCCTTCCGATTTAGGTGGTGTTGAGTCACTTCCCTGTTCATGAGATGATGGACCAGTTCCACCCGGCGGTCTAATACTTGGAGACAACTGCCGAGGGGACAGATCCACACCTCACAGAACGGGGCATGTTCCTCACAAAAGTGACGAAACAATCTCTCCCTCGTGGAGTACGTACGGACACCATCAGTGTTAAGGGGCAGGTATCGACATACCAAGAACGGACACCTGTGTCCGGGCTGCCATAGACGATCGGCCTCCACTACCTTTTGATGTGTTCCCGGATCCATGGCGTCTTTCCTCGTCAGTTCCGGCCAAATGTGCTTCTCGTAGCGGGACATTTGCTGGTCTTGGATTTCCACATCTTCATGATCTGATTCCGGACAGGTAATCACCCCGGATCCGGGTTGATCAGACCGAGGATCCAGGGGGACTACCTCAGTCGCGGAATCCAATTCACGGCGAAATTGTTCCATACCACCACGCTTGGACAATTGAGCTCGCCTCCACTCCGCCCGATGAATATGGCGCTTCTTTATTTTCTTAGAGGAAGGCTTAGGAACAACAGAGGGACCTTTCCCGGACCCTGAGCCACTGGCAGAGATCTTAAGAGGCCCACTGGCAGTCTGACGGACTTGCTTCTTACCAGCAGCTTTCTTTTCTGCTGCTTTCTTCTCAGCTGGCTTTTTGTCAGCTTCTTTCCTTTCCAACTCAGCCCGGCAACGTTCTTCACGCCTGACGGAAGAGGCGGACCGGACAACAGCTTTTTTCGGGGAGACAGATTTACGGGTGGACCTACGTACAGGGCTGACACTGTGATCTGATTCAACATCCATCCCGGATTCATCATCTTTCTGCTCCTGTAGTGGCCGGATCTCGTTCCCCAAGGGTCGAGTTTCGGTATCCGGATCATCCGGATTACCATCCGTCTTTTGGAGGTTCTGCGGATCCAGAGCAAGATCTTTAGCCCCACTCAGCAGCTGGTCCTCCTCCTCTTGCATCATCGCAACCTCTTCATCACTCATATTGCACAATGAGCACGGCAAAACTGGCAAAAAATCTCAGACTTCTGCAAGAAAAAGAATAACACTCAGTCTTGGTGGAACAGCCGCACTATTTTCAGTGTTTACACTCACTCAAACATGCGTTTGTTCTCTTGTCCTTTCATTCATTTATTCATTCACCACCCCTCTATAGCCTATTACATAGGGCAGTAGAGAGTGAACAATAAAACCAATATCACAGACAATAATATTGCATGTCATGCCTTACTAAGCTTCCACTACCTAGTGAACTCTTTATAAGAGCTGTATAGGTTGTAAAATAGTCAAGCTATTTGATATAGTGGTGTAGAAAGCCACCACAACGCTATACATTCAACATACAGTGAAGCCTATGCACCGGTGTCATGGCGGACACCACGAAACATTTCACTGAAATTAAACTAGCGATCTCAGGTGAATAACAAACTCTAGAATTCTAAACACACCATGTCCAGTACAAGACAACTTCCAACTATCACATTGATATCATTTCAGTTCATGACAAGCAAGCCTTAACCCAATTCAACTCACTTCTTTCTTCAACGAATACCGGTGTTTGGTGTGCCAACTAGCTTAGTTGTTGACAGGAAGAGTCCCGGAAGCATACTGAGAAAGGGTGCAACACCACAGCACCACGACCGGCATGGTAACCGTAGTTCCAAAAATTGCCACCACCCTCAGCGCCACCTTTTCCCGCTCGGACTTCTACTCACATTCAGCTATACTAGTTCTCTCTCCTACAGGTCGTACAGTTGATGTTAAAACATGCAGCCTGTTCTGGTCTTCCGCAGAGACAAATGCGGATACTTTAGCCATAAAGCCTAGTGTCCACTTAGCTGATTCAATAGCAATTTCAACCCAATTTCTGAGCTGATTCAGGCTTCCCTGGGAGTCTTAGTTCAGTTAGAACTCAAGGGTTATCCCAAGCCAAGCCATTCTCAGTGCAGTGTCCAACAAACCCTACAGATGTATTGGTTCTTTTCCAGCCACTTAATTAATTCAATAAAGAATTTCTCAAATGTCGTGAAAGGGCAGCATGATTATCCGATATATCAGCCACCGACTTCTTGTTGTGTTTGACTTGTGTAGAACCACCAAAAAAGTTCTACCCATACTTTATTCTAAGTTCCATATTGCAATCGCTTTCCGTGTGCGTTTAGCTCTTGCAACCACTGGTGGAGAACTGTCCGTCTTTTTTTTTCTTTTTTTTTTTTTTTGTTCAAATATTTTTATTTACATACAGGGAACATCTCAACTTACACTGTTTTTCATAAGAGCCCTGTATCTATGTTACACAATATATAGTAGGGCATCCAATTTCAATTCCATTATTTATACATAAAGACACATAGTAAACTAATTACTGATTTTAATATTGTTCTTCATTCCGAACACAAATAATGAGGTTGTGAGTGAGATGAGGATGAGGGATTAATGAGGATGAGATGAGGGGTATACATACTAATTAGATCTTGCCCATTTAGTCGAAGTGAGTAAATGGAAGACAGTTGTTACACTCATAGGTGATTTTGATTGATCTGAATGTGTTATCATTCAGCTGTTAAGATAAGAGCATACAGATTCATTACAAAGTAATAAGGGGAAAATGACTTCATGGTGATACAACCAACACAGTCAAAGTAGATATATATACACAAAGATTTTTACCAGATAGCGGATGTATGTTTTATCCAACCAACATATAGACATATAGATAGGAGGCTACAACAACAAGAAAATTATTTTACAATCAATATATAGACATGTGGATAAAAGGGGCAGAGTCGGCGTTATTTTTTTATTCTTTTTCTGCCATAACCGAATATAATTTATCAATTATTTATCAATTATTGATTCGTTAATAGGTGTTTCTTAAGAACTGTTTTAAATACCAGTGGATCCCCCTGTAGGTGGATATGTGAAGGTAGATTGTTCCAGATTATTCTAACACTATTATAACACTATTATACAAACATTTTGCTTCACCTTCTGTCCGCGCTTGCAGGGGTCTCATAGTCGGTGCATTCATCCTCCTCGTGGGTCTTACTGGTTCTTCGTAATTATTCATGACATACTTCTCTATGCGCTAATTTACTGATATTAAATATGATTCTATTTTCTATATTCATTATATTGCATTCTCTCCATAGTCTCTCATTGCTTATCTCATTGAACTGGGGCATGGCGGATAGTGTCTGGAGTTTCTTTTTATTACATTTATTTATACCATATAACGCGAATAGCCCATAGTCGAATAATGACAATACTTTGGCTTTTACGATATCCAGTGCAGCCTTGTTTGTCAAATTAGATCTGATCTTTCTGAAAATGAACACAGTTTTTGGTTTATCCCACTAATTGCATTATTTGAATGAGGTAACATTGTAAGGTGATGGTCAAGTCTATAATTAAGCCTAAATAGGTGTATTTCGGTACTTGTTCAATAAGATAGATCGTTCCACATCTTTGCCTTACGTTCAGTTAAGCAATTTTGATTTCATGTTGTGTTACAGAGTGCTAAAGGTAGAGTGGGGGCATTAGCTTGTCTTGTTGCCCTTGCGGGTAATACTCCTTTATTCTTAACATAGATATCTTCATGTGCAATCTTACAAACATTAAAGTATAATCTAGCCTCTATACCCATAACCTTGGATTGGATCAATAAGTCTTTATTGCTAATGCGGTGATGCCTATCTAGGGCTATTCTAATAATCTTATTCTGGATTTTTTGTAACTTAGACATCTGTGTATTATTCAGGGGAGTCAGGGAGAATAAACTATAGTCGAATATTGACAGGAGTTTTGACTTGGCAATTATCAGAGCTGCATCTGTAGTGAGATTGGGCCTTATCTTCCTGAATACAAAAATTTTGGAGTGTAGCTGACTTATTAAGCTATTAAGTTGTGGTACCATGGATAAATTTTGATCAATGGTTAGGCCTAGATAGACATATTTTCCTACTTGGTCAATCATCTCACCACCCATATTGATGTTTAATACACATTGAGAGATTTTCTTTTTCGGTCCAAATACCATACACTTCGTTTTCTTTGTGTTTACCAATAATTTGTTACTTTTACTCCAGCTAAAGAATTTACTTAGATTACTATTCATTATGCGGGTACACTCAGCAATATTGTCAATACTAAAATAGAACACCGTGTCATCTGCATATTGCAAGAATTTAACATTTAAATCAAGATGCTTAAGATCATTAACATATAATAGATACAATATCGGTCCTAGTACGGATCCCTGTGGTACTCCATATTCAATATCCAATAGAGATGAGGTAAACTCCCCATTCTTTACAGTTTGCTTGCGGTTGTCAAGATAAGAGTTGAACCATTTACAAGATAATTCGGAGATTCCACACTCTTTTAGCGATCTAATGTTATATTGTATGATCTTTACTCCTTTGACAGACATCAAGTCATTCCAGTTTCTGGGTTGGCATTTATACATCAATATAATAGTTTGCCTTAACACGATCTAATTCTATAATACTTGGGGCTCTTTTTAATTGGGACACATAACATAAGATCCCAGTATGGATGTCGGGCCTGTATTTACCCCAAAAGTACATGAAGCTAGACAATATAAAAACATTATCAACATGTAGAATAAGGTTAGACGAGCGGCAACCAAGTACATGCGCCGTCCCTTTTCGCATGGCGAGCAGGGACATATGGCTAATGCTGTGGCTATAGAATGGAGTTGGATAGTGAGAAATAGTTACTGACATAGCGCAGACACACCCTCTACCCCTTTTCGCATGGCGAGCTGGTTCAAAGAGTAAGTCTGCACTATACCAGCACTTAGGACATACATTCAGGAGCATGAAGAAAATGGTACCTACATAAATAACCAAGGTGTTGTCGTAGTATGACCATGAGCGAGGAAGCACAATATATTCCAAGGAATCAATTGGTAGCACTATTCTATTACACGAGTATTGTAGTATGACCTCTAGTACGATGAAGTATACCTTCAAAACCCTAGTAGTACGGATACAGTTGGTAATTATAGACGTGAGATTCAAGTTATAAATACCCAGTAACAACAGCCTTTTCGCATGGCGAGCAGTACTGTCATAGTGGGATACTAATAGACCATCAATAATTGGCTCACGCCAATATACCCATTTCATATCCAATGTAGAGACAAGCTTATGTGAATGAAACAAACAGCTGACAATTTGGGACCGTGTAATCCCCGACCTAACCAACACAGAAGCGTTATACAAATAATGACAGAACATATATAGTATGATGTAGCTCGGCATAGTCAGGCATAACCAGTCATTTAAATTTCTATTATTTCTATTATTAATTAGAAAATAACGGGTCATGATGAAAAGTCAGAATTTGTTTGGCCCATTGCTGTAATATTAAATTGTCTAGGTGTATACCATCAGGAAGCCTTTGGTAGTGATGTAGGTATCTTCCCCTGTTTCTTGCGTGGACTTTGTGTATCAGGTTTAAATGTCTAATTCCGCGGTTATGGTTAATTTCAATGATCCTATTGTTAATAGAGATAATGGAGTCATTTATCACTGATTGAAATGGAGAAACACCAGATAAATGATTTGCAAGATTTAGGTTGACGCCAATTAGACCCCCAAGGCCAATGCGACAATTATTTGGTAGCACACTAAGCTTGGAAATAGACATTTCATAAAGATCAAGCATAAATTCTGTAAGGTGGTCTGAATCATGGTACGATAAGCTGATTGCCCTGGTTTCCCTATCTTTGGAGCACAAGTCACAGATTCCACCCACAAGTAGAAGCCTATTAGGACGATGGGCCCTGTAGAGCTCAATGCATCTGTCTGTAAGGTATCCCAGACCAGCCCCGCTGTAGGCTATACAGTTGATATCTTCGCTGAGAGGAAGATATGTTCTTCTTTCCAAAAAGCATACATTTTGTCTTCTTGGTGTTTACTAGTAGTTTATTAGATTTACACCAGGTGCTAAATTTAGTCAAATCGCTGTTCATTTTCTCTTCACACTCGTTAATGCTATTTCCTGAATAATAGAGGGCGGTGTCATCGGCATATTGCAGGCACATGTTGTTAATTGGTAGATGTTTGATGTCATTTACGTATAATAAATACAGGACAGGACCTAATACTGATCCTTGCGGAACACCGAAATTGATGTCAGAAGTGTTCAAAATGAATTCTCCATTCTTAATATACTGTTTTCTGTTGTCTAGGTAAGATTTCATCCATTTTATTATAGGGTCTGAAAATTTGCATTCTTTGAGTTTTTCTAAAAGTATTGCAGGGACTACCGAATTAAAAGCTTTGGAGAAATCTATAAAACATGAGATAGTATACTTATTATTATAATTGGCTATATTTATGTCCGATATGAAACTAGCTAAGCATTCTGTAGTCGAGCGACCTTGTTGAAATCCAAACTGTCTTTCGTTCAAAATTTTGTTGTCGCTTAGATATTCGTGAAGTTGTGAGACTCCTATTTTTTCCAAGATTTTGCCACCTATATGGCATAATGAAATTGGTCGTGTGTCAGATGGGGATTTAGGAAGGGCGACTTTTGGAATTAATTTAACCATTGAGGTTTTCCAGACGGTGGGAAAAATACCACTACTAAGGGATAGGTTAAGCAAGAATCTAAATTGCTCATGAAGAATCGAGAATGCGTTCTTATAAATCTTTGAGCTAATATGACTGCAACCTGAGATTTTGTTTCCATCCATGTTACTAATTATCTCATTTAGGCTATTTGAATCGATTATCCGATCAACCCAGGGTATTGTAACTGTCTCCGCAGTTGTATTCCTGTCTGTATCATTAATTCGTTGGTTAATTTCATGACCAATCTTACAGTAATAGTCGTTAACTGAATTTACCATCTCCTTTCCTTCTTCTATTTTATCGTTGATCATTAATTGTTTAATTATTTTTTCATCTTTACCAGAGATATCACCAACGACTCTCCAAAACTTCTTGGAGTCTTTTCGGTGGGTAAAAAGGAGATTCCTATAGTATTCAGATTTTAATCTTTTGATAAGTAAATTACATGAGTTCCGAATATTTTTAGCTTGTCTTAGGTCATTTTCTTTCTTTGTCCTGTTGGCTATTTTATAAAGCCTTTCTCTTTCTCTGTGTAAATCTCTAATCTCATTTGTATACCAGGTCGGAGGGACTGCCTTTTCTTTAAACGTTTTGATCGGGGCAATTTTGTCTACTGCTTCGGATATTAGATTGAACATTTCCGTCCAGCAATCGTCTGGGTTGACCTTGCTATAATATATTTCCCAGCTGTAACGCCTCAATTCGGCTTCCAAATTAATCTTAGAGTAGTTCCTGAGATCTCTTCCCACTATCTTTATTTTCGGCCTTGGTGTATTAATACGTTTAAAAATAATCGGTGTAGGTTCATGATCAGATAATGAATAGGGGACAGTGTTTGTGGAGTAGTCTATATTACTTTGTACTAGGAAGAGGTCTAGGATTGAGTTTTTTGCAAGCCAAATCGGGTAATTTTTTTCAATGCGACTATCATACTATTGTTATCACAGAATTGCATTAAGGCCTTCGTTTTATTGTCATTAATTGCAATGTCTATGTTTAGATCTCCACATATAATAATATTACTTTTCTTATTGCAATTGGCACCTATAATTCTTTTACATTCTTGCAAATCCTTAATAAAAGAGTTGATATTTCCCGCCGGAGGTCTGTAGGCGACAATGACTTTAAAGGTCGGTGCATTACCTTTCTTAACTGAGATAGCTAATATTTCACTGTTATTGTTAGATACCATGCCTTCTGGCGCTATACTGTAATTGTAGTCAGACCTTATATAGCAGCATACGCCACCGCCCCTGGTCCGGACGCTACGGTCCAGTCTAATTATATCATACCCTTTAGACGCAATTAAATAATCCGGTACATCTGTCTTCAACCATGTTTCGCTGAAAGCTACAATATCAATATTATTTGTTAGGATTTCATTCCTTATTGCTTCAATTTTTGGTAGTAGAGACCTGATGTTATACTGTACAACTTTAAACCCTCTAATATTCTTTAAATCAGACCATTTTGTGACCTTGTCAGCCATAATAAAGGTCATTTAATTTCTTTACCAATATCTCTTCAAGACTGCAAGTAAGGATATGTAAATACACTGACGTATTCACACCAAATGTAACAAGCGGTACTAGGGCGGCACAGCTGGGCTTATACACAACATACAAATGGAACAATGGTTTATGCAGATAGTCATTAAGTGGAGCGATTGTCCAATTCACCAAACTCGGAGCCCGATCGCACTGCGACAACGGGTCTCTGTAAGGTGGGTTAGAACTATACCCGTTTAAGATCATGAGCTTAAAGATGCATTACCAGCTGTGGAAGATCCTGAAATGAAATGTCTATCCTTGAGATAAACAATCAAAAACTATCATATGTTCTGGCAAAACGTTTCAAGTAATGAAAAACTAATTAAAAGTAGAAAATTCCGAATCGATTTTTGCTCTGTATACCACTACATGAGTAGCCTGTAATAGCCCATTCAAGACGGACGGGGTAGTGGGGAACTCCTGGTCCCATATATGTGCGTGTGCGCAGGGTCTATTTTTGTATAGCTATGGATGACTGCACCTCAAAATAAACACTTCTGCACTGCTCAGATGTCAACAAACAGACTGGACACATGGATTAGTGCCCACGATATTTTTTCTGGAAAACGTTCATTTGGTAATTTATACTGCCTTCACTTGGCCACCTATATGCAACAGACTATGACTAATAGGTTATAGACTAATTTGGATATAGGGGGGGAACAATGTATTATAACGTTTTTGGAGAGTGGAGCATTTATTAGTAATGGTATATGACTAGACGACTGTAGCCTATGTCTTATTATTGTATTACTGCTGTCACTCTCCTGTCACTTTATCTTTGAACTTGATGCTGTCCTTTAGAGATAAATTGTACCTAAGTAGTTGCCTTTTGTTTTTCATTTAGTCCATATGGTTCGTTCACATAAAAATTCCAACCCCAAAATTACCAAGTGTGATGCAGCGAGGGTTGCAGAATTACAAGCTGCTCGGTTGGCACAACTGAAGGTAAACCACTTTTTCTATATTAAATGAAATTTACATATTCTAAAAATGAAAGGTCTGAGAACAATATAGAAAATATCCCATAGTTTTGTAGCAATAACCATATATATTCAAACATTATTTTGGCAGAAGGAACATGGATTTTCTCTCCTTTTGAAATACAATATTGTAAATGCACCGATTGGGATTTATTTAATAAATAATCAATATTTAATGATGTGATTTAATGAGAGTTTAAGAAATATCTTTGGATAGTTGATGCAATTTGTATTTCGTGAAAAATAGTTTGGGAAAAATGACCAAAAACATTTATAGATTATTTCGCATCCCCTGTTGACAATTTGAATTGATTTATGGTGTTTATTGTGTTTAATTTTAATATTGCAGAAAGATATTTCAAAGATGAAAGCTAAAGAGGCCAAGGGTCTGCTGCTTCAGTTGGCAACAAGGATGCCAGGTTTGGTATTTGATGTTTTAGAAACTTCCAATGGCGGTGGTGATCCTCCTCCCCCAGAAAATCCAGAAGCAGTGCCAACATGGTGCACTTGCAATCACTGTGTGGAAATGCCAACCTTGTTGGAGAGAAAGTGCTGTGGGCTAAGGCCCCAGAACTGTGTTTCTCAACGGCCGGTATGTATACAAACATACTAGACCTCCTATACTCTAGAGGCTAATGGGTGCAAAACACTACATTACAAAAATCAATTTAAACAATGAATGAAGCCTTCATCAAGATTTTATGGCACTAATTATGTTTTCTGGTCTGTTTGAAGAATTTCCAAAGCCCCTATACATTGATTATATTAAATATTTCTTTCTATATCCTATCTCTAGGAAATGGACCTCTACATCCTTGACCCAGGGGTCCTGGGACTTGCTAATAGATTCCGAGCAGACCTCCTGGCACATGAAAACCGGCACGACAACAAGGCAAGGAGGCACGATGCATACAGGCAAATTATCTTATGGAGGCATGGGCGACTGGGACATGGGATACGTCGTGTTGTGCCAGCCTGCTGTGTAAAGAGGATTCGGGAGATGGCGTGTACACTGGATTTCTCCCGAGTGCCACCTCATAATTGATTGAAGATTATTTTAATAGTTATAAAACTATATATAGCTATATAAATATAGCTATACCTATGTTGTATTGAACCAGTAACTCTTGAATTATCCATAAGAAGGTATAAGAAAGGCCAATGTACGCATGATTTGGTAAAGATTATCATATCTTATCTTTTTATTAGTGTTCCATTTCGTAATCCATTTGGAATGTATGATGCATACCAATCACAATTTTGTTAATGAATATATAATTTCATATATTCATGATACATTCGGTGATGAATAATAATAGGATATATATTGTGAGTTAATTACAAAAATGTGGCACATGGAGTATTAATCAATATGTACATTTGTTACATTTTTATCTTTGAACACACTATGTTTCTTCATTTACCCAGTCTAGTTTTTCTCCCATCCTGCTTTGGTGTTGTTCAATCAGTTCTGACAATGGTGGTGGTGCGACTGGAGCTAAGTTTGGCTGAATGTGTCGTGGATCTGAAGAATCCCTTACAGCTAGCTGCATATATTTCTGTGGTTCCTTGATAAACCTATCAATTATTTCTTTCTGGATGTCAGTGATGTAGGCATAATCTTTGTTAACTTTCATGGGGGTGGGATACCATGTTTGCGACCTCTTGTTGAACAGCTTCCTAAACCTGAAATTATCACATACTGATTTATAGTAAGTGTTAATGGGTAAATGGCATTCACACAAACCTTTTCATGACAGGGTTAGGTATCTATTAAATACACATAGCCAAGATTTTGCTCCTTCGTACTTCAGACCATCTATGTATTTTCTAATGTACTATAAGTAGGAGGATTGTTCATTTGATCATTCTAAATATATGATCATGGCACAAGGATATATATGTCAATGTATGTACATAATATATTACATATCCATATACATGTATTACCTAGGAGAATGTTTGTGTAAATACAGAATGTCTACTCACACAATGTGACCCTCTGAGTCTGTCTTATAAGCTCTGTCTTTGTGTTTTTCAAAGTCAATGGCAGCTAAGAATATTCGAACGCTATAGATTGGTGGACTGAAAAAGATAAATATACCCAAGAATATAATTAAACCGAGGAAAAAGAATTGGGAATGAAATCTGTTGTGGTTTTATTTTATTTTATTTTTTTTTGGGGGGGGGGGGGGGGGGCAGCGGGGATGGAGGCGGGGACAGGGGGCGGGGGGATGGAGGCTGGGACAGGGGGCGGGGGGATGGAGGCGGGGGGATGGAGGCGGGGGGGGGTTTCTGGGGTTTTTTTTTTGGGGGGGGGGGGGGGGCAGGGGTGGCAGTAATTAGCAGTTTTGCTTAACCATATTGCACAGACTGTAGTAACTTTATCTCAATACAAAATTATATATATATTTCTTTTATACAAACGTCATCTCTCACCTGTATGCGTGCTTCTTTGAAGCATACATCAGCATGTGATGATGTAGGACTTCAAGTTGACCTGTGTGCCTGAAAAAATATTTTTACAGCCTATTAGGATCTATTTGGCCATAGCTCCACAAAATAGTACTTTTGTTTTCTAGGTCAAAAGTTGACACTTAGAGTGCGTAAATCTGTATGATATTTAGATGAAAGAGGGAAATTAGGAAAGAGGGAATTACCTAAAGTTGCAGTAATGTTGACTGGCTGATTCTAACCATGCTGGCTTGGTAAGGATATTTTTGAGGCTCTGGAGTGCTTTAGAGTCCTTTGCTAGCCACTCCTTGTCTCTTTCTGCTTCAAGAGCATCATGGTCACATTGTCCTAGGGCCCATTCATGCTCATTGGCAACATGGTGTAAAGTAGCTATAATCTTTTCCTGTAAAGAAGAGTAAACATAACATTCGTCTTATTACCAGTCTGAAACAGAAATACAATTTTCAGACAATAAATCATGTGTTGATATGACGTTTAGAACTACTAGCAAACTGGCCTGTGTGACACAAGTATAGTAGGTTGCAGGATATTACCTTGAACCTATTTGGATCTCCATGCGCCTCCTCCGCTGCTTTCCAAAAGTGGGTTGTAATGTCCTTAACCCAAGGCTTGAGAGCCTCACATCCCTTGGTTGCAGCAACCTATTGGAATGTATTTCATAAAGTAATATTGTATACGTAATTAAGCAAGTAAAATGATAATACATTTTTTAATACATTGAATATCTGTATTTTCTTTATTTCAAAATATGTATTGATATCTACAATCTACTATCTATTTAATCAATACATTTTTAAATTAAAGTTTCACTACCTGGTGGTCATGTGTGGAAAATATTTTACACCCAAAATACTGACTGTGTTCAGTTTTTTCCCAAGGTTCTTTGAGCCATGCCATATATCACACTGATGTAATATCTTAAACTCTCCTGAAAATAAAATGTGTATTTCTATATTGTTCTATATTGTGTCTAATTATTATTTCAGTTCTATGGCATAATAGGCAATCAAACACAAATTTTTTCCCTGTGAAACTGAAATACCCTACCATGAAATATAAGCATGGTACTCACATAATCATAGATATTTGTTTGTAAAATTGGATTCATCAGTCGCCCCCCCCCCCCCCTTGAGTATATATTGGCCATCCTGTTTGGCCATCCTGTTTTGTTGTATCGACATCAACCTTTTGGTAACAATAATTGTCAGATAAAAATTTTTTTTTACTATTACAGCAGAACTTTCCGCTTCTACACAGTACATGGATTCAATTTACAAAATGAAACAACTAATGTTTTCTTCTTACTTAAAATTGGTGGTATCTGACTGTGAGCATCAGTCACAAGTTCCTTTACTTGTGCACCAGCAGCTGCCACTGATGCCAGTGCTTGCCTGAGTGCTTGTCTCTCCATATTTGGCGACTTCAAACCAACCTCCGCTTGTCAACATGCACCATTGCCACAATATCATGGTTCTCTTCGACCATCAGGGTATACGTGCAGTATTGTGCACAATGGCCGGGGGAATCATTTCTCCCATCAACTGTAAATGTTGTATTAACATAAATTGAAGGGTTCCAGATGTTAGGGCCCAACGATGCTACGGACAAGAAACCTGTTGTTATTTGGCCCCAACGTCTGTAGACCAAATTGAAGGGCCAAATTACATGTGAAGCAGACATGGATTGGTAAAATTGGTAATTGAGCCCTCAAAAGAACTATTTCAATTTTAACTAATTATTACACCATTACAACTATGACTTGTATATATGACTATGACTTATAAAATTGATAAATAACTCCCAATATGATGTTATATATTGATGATAAATATCCTGATATATGGGATGTTATCCACAATTGATAAATGAACCAATCTGTGGTACAACTTACCAGCAAGAATAAGTTGCTTGCCCTTATATTTTTTGAGTGTCTTGGCTAGCATAGCACCCCAATAATCTCTTACAGCAGGTCCTGTGTAGTGGCTCTGGATTTGGTAAAACATCGTTTGCGATAGTGGCTTCAATCTGACAAACTTCATCAACAGTGCAACCTTGCTGTAGTTATTTCCAGATAGGAGGATGCTTGTTGAAAACATAAAATCTCCCAGAAATAAGCCCCTGGCTCCAAGCTGTGGTTGGGACGACCATTGTTTTTCAATGTGTCCCTTTTGGCAAATTTATAAATCCAAATGAAATATACTTTAGAAACTGATCTAGGACCCAAATGTTAAGAAATAGCCATACTAATCAACTTGTTTTCAACTAAAGTGAAGAATGTTGCATGGCTGCCAAAATACCTATGGGACACATGTTATACATAACATCAATATAGAAAACATTTTTTATGTACTTTTTGGTTCAAGCAAAGGCTATCATAATATTTAATAAAAAGAATAATGGTGAATATATATTCTTTATTATTAACTGTGATTGTTACTTTACCCATTTCAAAATCAAGGCTGTTCCAATAACTTTTTCATTTAGGTTTGTTTCTTTGCCGCACTTTCTGCATGTAAGAGTCTTCATAGATGCCAAGTCCTTGATGTTTGCGATGCATGACAAAACCATCTTTTCGGGTTCTGGTGTCAAGCCTAGGGTTGGACAAGGGAAATCTGCATCCTCAGTCTCATATTCCTCTTCCGCCAAATCATGAACCAATTCTTCATCTTCTATCTCACTGAGGTCTTCGTCATCACAGTACATATGATAGTGCCTATAAATGAATACTATTTACTAGACCTTGCACAAAATGACATATTTTTATTTAGGATGTTTAAATACAATCAGCCAAACAATACAGGGAAACATAGTTGTGACATAGGCTCACGGGTTTAATTCACATACAAATTGCCATGTCTTTCTGCCCACTGCTACGTCTAGCTGTTTATCTATGCAACTGCTAGTTTTTTTAATGCTTATTCTAATTACATAAGAGTATACATAAATGTGGTGCGTATAATTTTATGAGGTAGGGATGAGAAAGAGGGGTGAGATGAATGGTTGATAAAATATATATAATACATAACAAATAATATAATATTCAATATATAATATATAGCATAATATATAATATATATTTAGGATGAATATAATAATTGAACAAACAACATACATTACATCATACTAATATAATAATACAGAAAGAGTGCAATATATTGATTTATAAGTATCCCATTTACAAACAGTGCACAGTTTGATGGACATTCCTATAACAAGGAGTAAGGGAACCTATTAAGTAAGGTAATAGAAATGATTAAAGTTAGTTGCTCAATTTGAGTTAAATAAAGAGAGACATATGTAATATTTTCATTGGCAGAAACAGCGTATTCAATCAGTGAGTGGTGTGATGGTTCATACATAGTAGAAGAATCGTTGCCCATCTCTATTAGTGATTGCTCTGATGGTTTGTACTGTCGATCTACAATATCCATGAAGCTCTCTTCGTCGGTATCAGGTCCTAACCTGTTCATTTTAAGATATGAATAAAATATAATGATAAAAATACACATATTTCATCCAGTATATATATTATTAGAATTATAGATGATTGAAAGAAAGTTATTCTGTCCGAAATATTTACAAATTCAGAAATGTCAGTGAGGTTTAGTTTTAGCGACTGAACCTCTGCATACAGGTACCATATTTATTAGCCTTTGAAAACCGGCCTCTCTGGGATGTCTTACCTTTGTGACCCCATGCTTATGTGTCCAACATCGCTGTCGTCAGGGCATAACTTTCGTGTTGGTTGAGGTGGTACTGGTGAAATTTCCAGTGCTGAACTATAAAAGAATATATAAAATTTTTATTATCATGGCAGTATACATTTGTTACAAAATCATAGGTCTCACACAGACCCCTAGTGTATCAATGTTTGTGATGATTCTTTGGTACAATAAAACCATAAGGATACAAATCAAAATAAGGTACTGTAGTGATATTCAATACCCTAGGTGTCATTGTATTTCATACATTGGAGCTGTTGATTAGTTCTACTGAATAACAACAGAGGGCACTACCGTTTGCTGTACTGCTAAGCCATTGCTTTTATATCTGATCAATCTACATGATCAATGTAGCTATTACCTATCAAGACTTAGGTATGGAGTTCAATACTATTTACCATAATGTGTCAATATGTGTATAAGTGTCTGTGATGCATTCTTCATCCCTCAACATGTACTATTTCATGATATCTTTGTGTATGTATGCTGTATGTTTCATTAAACACCATGAACTCTTAGGTGGCTAAACTACCTAGGAGCCCTCTGAGCCTGTGTTTCAGGCAAGAGGCCGGCAGAGGGTTGAGAGAATAAACCTAACATTGGTTGTGCTTACAACATTTGAGTTATGGTTGTTCTTTGCTAAGTCCGAACCTGGGTTGTGTAAGAAAAACACTACAGTACGATGATTAATGGTGATGGACGTTACCTTGTGCAAGGCTGGGGATGGTGGCGTCTTTTTGGTGTTGAGGCGGAAGGTAATGTTTTTTCATATCTGTAACCAATATATTATAGTAAATGTGAATTGTGTCCACTGCAAGTACAGACATTTATGTCAATATTGCAGGCCCAGTATCAGCCCTCTATGAATTGATATTCATTCAAGTTGTCAGGCAACTTAAATCAATTGCTCTTCAGCACCCACTTAGATGTCTGTTTGAGCCATACTTGATAACTATAATGTTTACATCATGTAATGTCAAGTCATTCGAACTGCCCCATTGCCCAGTGGGTCTAGATAAGATAAGCCTTTATTATTATTACAGGCTATAAGATGAAGACCTACTAATAAACTATTCACGACACATATTATATTGTGATTTCACATTTGGAAGTACAATGAATTAATAAGTTTAAACATGACTGAAGGACCTACCTGTGTATCAGTAGAGTTGCCAACTCGGCATCAGTAATCCCCAGCGACTCTGTCAACATTTTCCATTTCACAGCAGTTTCCCCAATAAAAATCGTCTGTGACCTCCGCAGTTGATCTCTCTCTTTTCTAGCTTTTTTACACTCATTTTCTGTTTGATATTTTCTCTTTTTACCCATATTTAAGTTCGTATATATGGCCTTAGAGAACTCTGACAGAACCTTATCCAAGTAGCTAGTGTATGTTGACAATACCGGCTCCCCTCATGTAAACAGAACCAGTACAATAACAAACATCTTTTTGACACGTGGAACGGAATTCCAAAAACGTCACACTATGCTAATGAGGTCAACTGAGGTCATTAGCTTATGGTGCGCCCTCATTTCCAATATATGACGTATGCTAACAAGGGAGAAATCCCTGTCAAATCTCTGGGTGAGAGACGATCCAATACACGTTCATACGGTGCGCACTGATTGAATAATTCGCCACTTCTTTTGTTATTTACATGCTTTTAATGTGTTCGGAATTCTTAGATATTCGGGGACATGTTTGGATTCATCTTATACTTGGTGTATGTGACAAAAGGAATCCATAGCTGGTAATGCATTTTTAATCCAATTATACCAAGGAAACAACATTTCAAATACATAGTCATTAAGTAGAGCGATTGTCCAACCCACCAGACTCGGAGCCTGGTCGCACTGCGACAACAGGTCCTTGTAGGGTAGGTTAGGAGTACGCCTAATTAAGAGAAGATGAGTTGCACATAATAAAACACATGTCAAGTACCTATAGACTGGATAGTGAACAGGAGGGTGTATCAAGTTCAGAGTTAATTTAGTGTCAATGTTGTCAGGAATATAGCTCAGATCTTCAATGACTCTGTTGTATCTGAATTTCATAAAATTGACTAGCGCATCTTCAGTATTACACGATAGGCTGATCCATTTAGATTTGCGATCTTTCTTACAGAAATCGCATATTCCACCAGCAATTATTATCCTATTCGGTTGCATGGAGAAATATAATTCACGACCTTTCTCAGTAAGGAAATTAAGCTTAGCGCCACTATAGACAAAACACTCAATGTCAAGATTATCTGGTAGGAAAGATTGAAGCCGT
Organism: Sthenelais limicola; assembly: GCA_942159475.1. NCBI lineage: Eukaryota > Metazoa > Annelida > Polychaeta > Phyllodocida > Sigalionidae > Sthenelais > Sthenelais limicola. The sequence continues at coordinate 19,803,486 of OW804096.1, read as the reverse complement.
CTGCCCCTAGAATAAGTAATCACAATGGTTTTGGTAGCGGATGGATTCATCATTAGCACTGTCCGAGATCTCCAAGCACCTTCCAGGCCTTTTCTTTCTCCTGCAAAGAGGCAAAACTTATACCTGATTTTTCAGTGGTGGGCCTGTTATATTCTTCTAAGGTTTTGGCAGCTACTTCGGAATTGACATTGTTTATCCTATAGGGACTGTTAGATTGTTTACTTACAGACTCCTCTGCGCTGAATGTTCTACCTCTCTTCCCCGAATCTGGTTTGGGCTCGCTATGTGGGATAAACGATTGGGCCCTTTTGCCCCTTTTGCGTTTTTACTGTCATGTACATCTTTGGCTATGTCTGGCCTACCATGAGCATTGGTAAGCCTGCTCTACGCTTTTAAACCAAAGGCCCTGTATCCTGATATCGCATGGAAAAAAGTTGCTCAGAACACTATGCTCAGAATGAAAATAAACTCTACCCTCTATTTCCTTGGTTTTTGAATCGGACAGCCTTAGACCAGGCTTAAGGTGCTCGAGTTGGTCGTATCTGTATCGAATACCGTCTATCCGAATGTGATCTTTGATGATCGGGCCAACCTCAGTATTACCATTCGGAATTGCTTTGATGTGCTTTTGTACAGCTATGAGCATGTCCTTTCTTTCCTGCACAGTGGCGGGGATATCAGAACTTATGAAAACACGGTTGCACCATTTCGATTTTCTTAGTAATGCTCTATTTTCGAAGATATGGTTTCTTGCATCAAGAGTACTAAATTGAACACGTATTTTTCTGTTCCCTTGCATGTATGATTTGAAACGGTAGGCGGTCACGAAATCTGGGATGCCAAATTGCAGATTTATATCTCTACAGATATCTATGGCCAATTTCAGAGTATTTTCATTGTGTCGATCGTTGACCCCTGTAATAATCACATTGTAACGTTGTCTATCTAATTCAGATTCAAGAGCCAAGTTTTCAATGCGTTCGATTGTGTGTTTCAAGTCACGGTTTTCCTTCTCTATGCATGTCATGCGTCTATCCGTTTCATATCCTACACGTATTAAGTCATCAATTTTCTGCTTATATGTATGCATATTGTGCTGCCTGAATTCCAAAGAATTCTTGAGGTCAGCGTTCGAGCAGTTTTCGTTAGGTATAGTCAACATATCATCGCCATATAGGACATTCGTACCAAAGTTTTCAACAAGTTTGTATCTACCTGGGGCTTTCAATTCAGCGATTGTCTGGTTTGGTGCATTGAAGAATCCGTCTGCTTTCTCCTCGGAGATGGTAAGCGGGTCCCCAAATTGCATGATGGTGTTTTACGATATCGATCAAATCACACAAAGAAAGAACTTTTCACAATTGAAAGTCTTCTAAACTGTCTCCACTACCCACACCTCGGAGTCCCGTCCAGTAACCACTGGGGTGAGAGGGGCAAGCGGTGAGCGATGTTTCGGGCAGTAATCCTATGTGATTGGCTTGGTTTGAGAGCTAAGCCGGGAGACGTCTTTACTCTACAACGCTGTACTCTACTCTACTTTTATCAGGAGAAACAGGAACATTTTGAACAATGTCCAAATTTTTCCTCGGCCTCCCCCTCTTTCGTGGTCCTGGGTAAGACCTTAAAGTGCCTGGTCCTGGGTGGGACCTTAAAGTGCCTTTCTGTCTCTTTCTGTCTCTTTTCTCTGTCTCTTTTCTCTGTCTCTCTCTCCCTTCTTCTCTATCTCTATTTCCTGGGTATGATCATAAACTGCCTCCCTCTCAGCTCTCCCGCCCTTGATATAACACTTCAAAGTGTTGATAAGGGCGTAAAGCCACCAATCTCACTCACTCACTCAGTCCCCCTCTTTCTTTTCACAGGATTAGTAGAATCCATCAAAACTACCGGGGCTGGCTTAGAAGGAACGACTACTGGAGAAATTTTTACTTTCTTCTTCTTTTTCTTAGACTTCTTCCTGCCTACACGGACAACAGCCGGACTCTTGTCTACGGACTGTTTAGTGCGAGCTGGAGGAAGATCAACTCCAGACGTCTGATTTTTCTTAGGTCTACCCCTGGGTTTAACCCCAATAGTAACCTTTTCCTTCTGCTAAGTACATTTAGCACCAGCTAAAACTTTCCCACCTTCAAACTTCAGGATTTCACGCCCAGCCTTTTCTAATTTACGGAATTCTGGAGCCTTATGCAAGTTTATTGCCTGAATAGGTCCATTCTCGTCAAAGGCGGGTTTCAGATAATCAACATGATATCTGACAATTCCTTCAGTCGTTTCCAATTCAAAAGTAGTACCCCCTATGAATCTTCGTACTTTGAAAGGCCCATCCCATTTGGGACCATACTTCTTGTTAGCCTTAGGGGGACAGTACCTTACTGTCTTAGATTCTCCATGTATGCCAATTGACAAGGGAAATCCAATCCTCCTGGCTCAACTTCATGAATTAAATCAACTGGAGTTACAAGTTCAGTCCCAAAAACTACTGAATTGGGCGTACACAACGTACTGGCATGCACCGTACCCCTGTAAGCATGTGCTATACACGGAGCAAGCAAGTCCCAATTCGAATCTGAGTAGTCCGTCAGGCAAGAGAGCTGCTCAACAAGAACTCTATTAAAACGCTCCACCTGACCATTTGACTGAGGCCTGTACGGGAGAGTGATTAGCTTCTCCACCCCCAACATGTCCAACAAACTCCGCAACAGCTGAGACCTGAATTCCGGCGCTCCGTCCGTCTGCAACGAAACAGGACAGCCAAATCTCAGTACCCATTCTCTAAACAAAACTTCAGCACATCTCTCTGCCGTGTGGTCTGGCATAGGAAATGCTTCTGCCCATTTTGAGAAATGGTCTGTAATCACCATCACATAGTTGTTACCTCTAGGGGTAGTCTTAAAAAGACCTATAATATCAACAAGTGAACAAAGCCAATTCTCTGTAGTTCTTTTTTTTTTTGTTTTTACAAACGACTTTATTCATTAACACCTGCCATCTGGGCTTTTACAATTCTAAAGACATTGATATAAGAATATTAACCGGTTTAACATCAAGGGTATTTGACCGCTGAGAGGCAAATATTATTATTGAGTTTTCAACAATTCAATATATTCTGATATACTTTCGGCTGTTCGCCTCCATACAACTTTTTCTTCCTTGCTTGTGTTACTGAAATTAAAGGTGTGGATCACCACACTACATCTCATACGTAGCTCGTACATTGCAGATAGAGTATCTACAAAGCCGTTCGCGAACAGCTTTTGTCTGTAAATAAATGATTTTATTTGTAGGATAATCCAATTAATTATCTTGGAATTTGTATTTGTTAATTCCACTCCAAATATAATATCGATGGGTTTTATGATTACATTGTTACCCCTTCTGTTGAATATCATTTTTCCACCTATATTTTTGTTCATGAAACCGCTGTCATATATCCATCTAAGTATATTCAGCCATAGGTTTTTTGTTCTTTGACATAAAACTAGAAAATGAACGATATCGTCTTTCTTATTACAAAAGGAGCATGTATCCTTCTTTAATACATCAATCTGCTTAAGATATCCATTACACGTTAGTACACCATGGAGGACTTTGAATTGAAACACATGTAACCTTGCCTCAGTAGAGGTCTTGTATGGCAAAGAGAAAATATTTTCCCATTTGATTTCGTCATACTTTTCTTTGGTCATATTTAACTTCTGTTGCCATTTCTGGAACTTTTGCCATTTTGGTTTCAGTTTAGCTATGAATTGCTCATATACTATTTTTGCATTACATTCGACAATATTTAGGATTTTGTCCTCGACGACAAAATTTACAGTTATTTATAATATAATTTCTTTCCCTCTTTATGGTATTAATCCATTCCTTAGGTATAGCTTTTTTTAGGAGCTGTCTAGAAAAACAAGAAGGGTTAAAATCATAATTTGAAGCAAGCTCGTTGGTGGTCATCAGCTGTGGGGAAAATGTCCCCCACAGCTGTTATGCCCCTTTGTTTCCACGTGGACCAATATAACATCTGACCTTTATCCTTTATATACCGATTCGCCCATATTCTTTCTTTAAGAATCTGCTCAATGCTCTCTGGTTTTATTTTAAAATAACATTTGTTCCATATTTCGAACAGCTCCTTATAGAAACCATTTATCGCTATCGAGGGCTTAAACCTGCACAAGAATATTTCGTCTATGTCCCTTTGATGGTAAGCTTCAAGGATCTTGAACCAGGACTTTTCTCTGTTTAAAAGAATTCGTCTTACCCACATAATCCTATTTGTAAGATATATTTCTTTGATTAGCCTCAAATTTAGTCCACCTTTCCCTGCTTTTTGTGCTAGGAAGTTTATTCCTATATTGTGATGGTCGCTTTTGTACACAAATTTTAGAACAATTTTTTCTATTTCTTTCAAAAGCGGTTCACTAAAGTGAATGCATGATAAAGCGTGCTGGAAGACAGGCAACAAAAACACATTGCAGATCATGACTCTACCCTTGATGGTAAGGAAGCGATTTCCCCATGCATTAATAGTATCTTTAATCTTGTTTAATAACTCCTCACTGTTTATTTTGAACATTTCGCTCTCGTTTCTGGGGTTAAGAAGATTTATTCCCAGGATTTTCATTCTGTCAGTCAAATCTATACAGAGCAAGGTTCTATTTGTAATGTTTATATTTCCGATTATGAAACCTTTGGACTTACTAGGGTTCAAGGACAAACCTGATGCTAAAGAAAAATCTTCAATGACACGAACAGCTTGGACCAGTGAGAATTCATCTTTGACTAACAAAGTCATATCGTCTGCAAATTGTACCAGCTTAGTTTCGATATTTGCATATGATATTCCCTTTACATTTTCATTTCTCCTTATCTGTTCAGACAATTTTTCTGCTACGATTATGAAGAGAATCGAGGATATGGGGTCCCCTTGCTTTACACCTTTCTCTATCTTGAACCAATTTGAGCTAAAGCCATTGTTCATAAAGGTAGCTTTAGACTCTTTTAACAATGTTTTTATCCAAGAAATAAACAGTTCATCAATGTCATGAGCTCTCAAGGCTTTTTCGATAAAAACCCAATCTATAGAGTCGTAAGCTTTTGAGAAGTCGACTGATGTGATTAATGCAGATTCATTTTGATCTTCCAACCATGAATGTATATCGTCAATCTTTCTTATGGCAGATCCTATAAATCTACCTTTTATGAAACCGAATTGATCGTCTGCTATGATATTAGGTATGAAGAATGCTAATCTGTTCGCTAAGACTTTTGAAATGATTTTATAATCCACATTCAACAGTGTTATTGGTCTCCAATTTTTTAATAGTGTTAAATCGTTGTCTTTTTTTGGAATTACACAGATTAAACCACGCTTTTGGTTCTCAGACATTTCACCCTCAACTAAGCATGTATCTAACATAGCCATAAACAGATCACTTATACAATACCAAAAGAACTGGTAGAACTCAGCCCCAAAACCATCACAGCCAGGGGACTTATGCTTTTTAAAACCTTTTATCACCTTTTCTACCTCTTCTGGAGTAATTTCACGACATAGTAAATTATTGTCAGCTTCGTCCAGTTTTATATAATGCTCTGGATTAACAAAGTTATTCATGTCTCTAACATCAATGGGATCCTTGCTATACAGTTTTTCATAATATTTCTGACCCTCGTTAATTATATCATTTTTTTCATTTTTTATCACACCGTCAATATTTAAAACATTGATAACTTTCTTTTCTGATCGATACCTCTCTAATGAGCAGAAATATCTTGAGGGCTTTTCTCCTTCGGCCGCCCACTTAGCCTTGGATCTTAGTAAAGCACCTTCTGCTTTTTCCATCTCGAATTCTCTAATATTTTGTATAATTTTCTTTCGTACATTTACCTCTTCTAAATTCAACCGTTTCTTGGTATCTAATGACATCAGGATTTTTCTATTCTCTTCGATTTGGCTTCTTTTTAACTTTGCCTTTTCACTACTTAGCTTTATCGCAAGTTCTCTGACCTTTAGTTTAAAAAATTCCCAAGATAGTTTTGGATTCAATTTGTCTTCCTGGGCTTTTTCACATAATTTTTCTACTTCGTATGCAAATTTAGCATCATTTAACAGAATATTATTCAGTTTCCAGTAACCTCTTCCCCTGTCGGGTCTGGACACCATAATATCAGCGTGTACCTCTCTGTGATCAGATTGTGTGTTATAAATCGTAGAACATTTAGTAACTTTACTGGCAATATTGTTTGATACAAATACATAATCCAACCTAGAGTTTTGTTCTAGTCTCGACCACGTGAAAGGGGGTAAACCCAGTTCTTTGGAATCAATAACATCATTTAAATCCAGGTCACTTATCATATCTCTTAATTTGACCCCTTGGACACTAGTTGGTTTGTATGAAACATCAGCGTTAAAATCTCCCAACATAATCAGGTTATCGTGGTCACACTCTTGTATTTTCTCTTTTATCGATTTAATTAATAATGATTGCTCTTCAGGCTTATCAGCTGTTGGGGCATATATATTAAATACACAAGAAATACTTCCATTAATTTTCATCATTAAAAGTAACCATCTTCCCTTCTTATCTTTATGTGTAGATAAAACCATTTTCCTTAAATCGTTCGGTATCAGGAAAAGCACACCCTTGGACGCAGAGGTTCCGTGCGAATAATATATTTGTCCTCTCCATTGAGAGTTCCAAATAATTTCTTTAGCTTCACTAGAATGTGTCTCTTGAAGGGCTACTATCGTATTATTATATGTACTAAAATGTGTAAAAACAGCTTTCCTCTTAACCACATTGTTCAGGCCATTAATGTTTAACGAAATAAATTTTATCGAGGCTGTATTGTTCGTTGTAGACTTGGAAGACATTTTAAGGAAGGTTCATTCTTCAAGATTACTATCACACTTCAGTACAAATTATGTAGATGGGGTGTCATCCATCTGCGTTTCGGGGGTTTGCTGGTTCTTCATGTCGTCAGCGATCTCTTTCCTCACTTTCATCCACGTTTTGCCTAGCAAATTTCCATTCGGTGGCCATGATTCCTGATCCAGTACATTTGGGTGATCTAAACCCATTCCTATGCCCCATAATTTGCTAGTGGGTGAGGCTTCTCCTATGACTTTGTCTTCAGTAAGGATTAGGTAATTCCTCACCAAGTCATTCTGTCGTGCTTTTGCTCTGAGTGCCTGAAGGAGCAGCTCCTCTCGATGGTCTTTCCAACGATTCTTAGGGTCCTCCACGTTGGCCATAAACCTTTTGCATTCTACTGGGTTTCTCGTTGCCATTGCCATGTCCTGTTTGATTGGATCTCCAACTACCTTTGCCTTCTGAAAGAACAGGTATTGTTCCACATGTTCATACCTAACCCCATTTAGTCGGAATGGAGATTTGTGATGATTGGAAAGGGGGTTTTCTGACGTGAAAAACACTACTGCCTTTTGATCTTCTCTCTTGGACAAATTAGACAGTAATAAGCTGGACGGGATGCCATCTAGCTGGTTGTGTCTGTAAAATATGCCATTTATTTTAATATTTGTCCCAAACTTTTCGACCTCATACTGCTGGGCTAAGGCTGCGCTGACTATTGCTTTGACTTTGGTTAATCTTTGTCGTACAATGTGGGGAGTGTCCCTACGAATGTTCATTCCTTTCCCTTTCTCTACGTTGACATCGTCATGCTGTTTAAGTCTCCCTCGAGCCTCATACACCTGGTTTGCTTGTTCGGCAGTTTTCAGCTCAATTTTGATAGGCATGTCCTGTTTTGAACTTACTCTCAGGGATTTCACCACTTTAATGTCAGCCAGATTTAAGTAGTTCATAATTATGTTATCTACCTTTTCGTTTAGCTGTTCTTGTGACTCTCCTATTCCTGATTTTATGCCTAGAATCAGCAAGTTTCTTTCCAATTTCTTGGTTTCTTTCATTATGTACTCTTGGTCTTTCTCTCTTTTAGCCTGTTGCTTGTGTAGGTAATCTGTGTCCCTTGGGTGTGCTATATTTTCTTCTACAACAACCATTTTATTCTCCTGGGCTTTCAGTCGTTCTTCGAATTTTGACATCTCTTCATCTCTGAACAGACAGCCCTCCTTGATTGTAGTTACATCTTGTTCCAACGCATCAAGTTGATCTAAACGTGCTAACACTGCCGCGTATTTTTCTTGCGCTTTTCTGTTAGATTCTTCCTGATCTGTAGCGAGAGATGCAATCAAACCTCTAAGGCCCGGATCAGACTCTTTTTTGTTTTCATCATTTTGTTTAACACCACTATTGTTTGCATTTGCACCTTTAACACCAGCCATGTTTATATTAGGCTTCTCTCTACTATTCGGTTTGGCTAGTTTCGACTGCTTGCTTGAGTGATCAGGCGATTCTTCAATGCCTCTTTTGACACCCTGTTCTTTGTTGTCTGTTATCTCTCTAGTCGTCGACATGGATGTCTAGCGTTGCAACGGGTATTTGAGATAGGTCAGATTGGTAATTCCTATGGCTCCTTAGAACTTTTGCCTTTTATTCAAAATGGCCGACATGTACTTCCGCTCTGCTTCTATGTTGTTATTGCATTCACTTTATATCAACATTTTGAGGTCTAGAACACTTGTCACATCTGCTAAAAGTTTTTAAATCGCTTTAATTCAGATTTGGAGGCTTTGTTTTCTCTGTAGTTCTGTTTATTCTTGGACAGTCCGTGGAAACGGCCCCTTGACCCGGCAGGCCGGACAGAGTAGGTAACTCTGGTCCGCATTACCAACGGGTAGCATCACTTCAAGGATATGTGAAACATAGTGTATACAACATAATACACGGATAAGAATAGTATTTGGTAGAATAAACAGACAGAGTTCTCTATAAGAGTAATATAAAGGGTCTACATAAGACATGGTAAAGGGTAATATATAAGAAATAGAGATGGTGTATAGAAATACACCTCACCCAAGCGCAGGGCGCCTCTATAGGTAGAGTAGTAAAATAGAAGGCTTGACCTTTATGGCCAGACGCCAAGTGTTATATACCAGAACTACTACAATATCATGAGTTATCAATTTGACTATTTGACAATTTATATTATTATTATCATTAGGTGCCAACATTCAGTACAATGTTAAATATGATCAAGCATCTCGATTTATATCATATCATGAGTTATCAATTTGACTATTTGACAATTTATATTATTATTATCATTAGGTGCCAACATTCAGTACAATGTTAAATATGATCAAGCATCTCGATTTATATCATATCATGAGTTGACTATTTGACAATTGATATTATTTGTCAAAAAGAAAGCTTGCATGAGATGTGCATAGTGTTATACAGACAATGGCGCTATATCATGCTGTATGAAATTTTGTTTAAAAACAGGGCTGGGTAGAATACCGTCTTGCTCCGATAAATTTTTTTGCAAAAAGACTTTACTTTAATGCACTCACTTCATGGACTCTGTCCATCACGTATCTGACAACAGAGATCCGGTCAGATGGGGCATATTCTCTGGTTTCCAGCTTTGCCAGCATGTGTTGTGGCACTTTTAGCTGGATCCGGTCGGTCCAGTGCTTCTGGACTACAGGGACTACGGGGACTACGGGGACTATGGGCCGGGGCATAGCAACTGGAGTCTTGGGTGGTCCGCTTTGTTGGGTTGTTGGTATACTGTTCAGCAATTCGGTGAAGGTGCTGTTCATGGAGAAGGTGCTGTTCATGTTGCAGAATGAATCAGATGTCGGAGAGCTAGTTGGTTAAACAGAAGCATCTTCGGCTACTGGTTGTGGTCCCACGTTGGCTGCAATATGATAAATGGAACTTTAAGCCTAATTCATTTGATACAAGAACATGTGCATTGGTTGTATTCCATGTGAAGTTGTCATAACACTCATTTATAATGGTAGGCACCTGTAAAGTCACTAGTCTTTGTTGAAACAATTCAGAAGTTTAGAGGCAAGCATTATAAATAGACAATATCATTAAGGCTAATTTTCCTTGCGGCAATTAAAATACTAAATAATCACTGAGTGATGTGCCCTTAATCTCTTAATCAGGTTGTCATACTTTACCTTTTATCTGCCTTGCTAGGGCTCTTGCCTCAAACTTAGGCATCACGCCATACAAGTCCTCTGGTTCCAAATAAACGAGGAAGCGGGACAGTCACTTCTAATTCTGGCAACATCTGAATTACATAAGATAGCATATTATTTTTCAATCTAACATTTTATTACACATCATACACAAAGCCATGCGTTAGTATCATATAGCATGCCCTCTCTTTGTGGATCAGCTAAGCTTAAGTGTTAGATGCTTAGATGTCTGTGGTCGCCATGACGCACGGACGTGGTTATACCGAGAGCTAGACATACGGTTGGCTTTTAGCTCAATTATAACGGAATTCATTCACCCCTCACCTCATCCTCATATATATATCACCATGGAGTACTACCGAAACAGAAATTTGTGCCTATTGGACAATATATAGTGTTATACGAACAATTAACCATTTGGAATACCCACACCGGTGAACGACTGGGCGATATTCTAAGTGAGTACACATGTACCAGTACCTGTCAATACAGGTATGCGTTGAGGCCTATATATAGATTGTGCTACAGTGAACTAACAAGAACTCTCTATGTATGTTATGGGCAAATGCCTATAATTTAAAAATGGAGGGCAGAGTAAATCAACTCGCTCAATCTGTGGGACCCCTTGAAGATGCAGTAGCAAAATTACAAGCAGGTTCAGCCAAATTGAATGTACGAGTGAAACAACTTGAATTGGAAGTATACCAACTAAATATAGTGACAGAAAACCTCGAGGACTATTGTCTCGAACTTGATAAAGGACAAAGGCGCCGGCATATAATTTTATCAGGTCTAGCAGAAAATAAAAGTCAAAACCCAAGTCTAAAGAAACACTAAGAAGGGTAACTGAGTTATGTGGAATGATTGACGACACCTTCACAGCAGCTGACATGGAATTTGCTGCCAGAATTGGGGTGAAAGGGGGACGCAAGAACATAACTAGGAATATCATAGTCAAATTTAAGAATGAGGAAACAAGGAACCGAATCCTCAGGGAAAAAGCAATGTTAAGGCAAACTGCCGGCTTTGAAAAGTGCTTTTTTAATCCGGATCTACCGGAGAAAACATTTCGGACAGACAGTCCGAAATGCGCCAGATCGTGGCTCACGCTAAGCAATCTGAATCTAAAATTAAACCCAAGTTGGTTCGTGGCAAATTGCAAATAGCTAACAAGCAATACGGTGACAAGGATTTGAACATGTTGCCGGAGGGTCTTAAAATAGCTCAAGTGAAAACAAAACGTATCAAGGGTGCAACCGGCTACCAAGGGGAGCACTCACACTTGTCCAATTTTAGCCCTGCCATATTCCAATACGACGGTAAGATGTATAGCACAGCGGAGCACGCTTACCAATATCAGCGTGCTGTGATGACGAAGAATATGATAGTAGCCAAGTCTATCACTACCACAACATGTCCCCGGGCAGCCAAACGATGGGGCGACAGATGTGACGATAACAATGAGGCATGGAATAGGAATAAACTACGCATCATGAAGGAAATTCTCACGGTTAAGTTCGAGAAGGTGGATTACGCCAAGCAGGCGCTACTAGCTACTGGAAACAGCATGTTAGCTGAATGCACACATGACAAATGGTGGGGCATCGGGCTTCCACTCTCAGATAAAGCCTTAAATGATGATAAAACACAGTGGCCTGGGAAAAACCACCATGGGCGGATACTAGTTGAGATAAGGGAAGAACTCCGTAGAAACGAGCAATATGAACAACAGCTCAATGATCTAGGACCTGTCTTCAATGAACAGTTCGCAATAAAAGAGCCAAAATTTCTGCGCCCTGACCCCCTGGCACCAAGCTCCCTAAAAGATAGCGATAGTGAAGCGGACTCGGATGAGAGTCACGCAAGCGACGAAGAGGATGAAAGTAGTGAAGGGCAGGACGGCGATGAAAACAAGGCGGGTTCACCTCCTGCCTCACCTACTAGACACGCACGTGATAACATCGCTACTTTAGAGGACGAGCAAGAGACAGATCCACAACAGGCACTTGCCTTAAATCGAGATCTAACCCAACAAGATCCAACTCAGGAAGCAATCGCCATAGCTGATCAGACCCCCGAGACACAAGAGTACACAAATAGAGAGGCGAGCCCAGTCAGGAAACCCAATGAGAACCACGCCCCCCCTGATACACGTGGAATGCAAGAAAATAAACAAAGCAGGGCTGATGACACCGCTACACGTGGCAGGGGTAACAAACCTAACAAATCGGTCAGCGCTGATCGATGCACGCGCAGCGGAAGCAATGGCCCATCCTAACTTCCGCCCACTCGAGCAAGGCAACACACGCAACCACGAGGTTAGTTCTAAACTCAAAGTACTCAAGAATTATGGCATTTAATGAAGACTACGATATTGTGAAGGCGATTATTCTCTCGGATTCGAGGGGGGCAACGTTGGCTCCCTATCTGAATCATGAAGAGATTCGCATTCAGCACTTTCCCGGTAAAGGAGTCGTCAGTATGTTTGAGTTGGGGAGGCCAACCCTAGACCTATACCGGCCGCAGCACATGTATTTGTTTGGTGGAATCTGTGATTTCACCTACAAGCAGCAGGGACGAGTCGAGGTGAGGTACGACAATGCCGAGGCCTTGGAAAATTACGTCATTGGAAGATTGGAGAATGTTCTGGAGAGCATGGCATCCGACTACCCGTTTATTACACCAGTTCTGTGCGGGATATGTGGCATGTCACTTGCCAAGTACAACAACGACTTCTATCGATCGCCAGACCAGACCATACTTAACCAGGCCATAGTAAGCGTAAACTACTTCATAAAAGGGTACAACTTAGACCGAGGGACAACTCACCCCTACCTTACAAGCAAGGTACATAAGGTTTCATATGGGATTACCTGCTTCTCCTATAACGCGCTCTACGACGGTGTACACGCCAAGCCATATGTTATTGAGGACTGGGCGAAGCAGTTCACAAAGGCCCATGAAGCTAACAAGTGGTGAACTTATCTTTGCTGGCATGTGCCATTTAATTCATGTTAAGTGGTAATACATTCCTATTGATGTGTAATTATCTAAGCTATGTTATGATGACCTGCTGGTTGGGTACGACAGTTATACTGGTTGGTGCTACTAGCTTAGTACAGAGCTTCTTGATCACTAGCACTCCCCTGACGAGAGTATACATGTTTGAGTTATGTTGTGTTATGTTAAATAATGTACTCCACTCAGAGCGAGCAGTAAAATGGTACCATGCTAACTATGCAATACATGTAGCTAATTACTATCACAGACTGGTACAGACAGTATATTTAAGTTGTGTTATGTCAAACTATGTACCTCCCCTAGTTCGAGCAGCTAAGCTATACCGAGATAAACATGTAAAACATGTAGCTGTATTATTATGTAAACAAGTTAGTACTGCAGCACTGCATATTATTACTCGTATGTTATGTTTATTAGTTAGACCTGAGTTATGTTTGTTACGCATAGCCACTGGCACGTGCCGATGGTTAGGGTTTTGCTTAAGTAAAGACCTATGCATAGGCGAGTTAAGAGTCATAGCTATGTCAGTTATTTAATAATAAATGACAGAAGATAATAAGTGTAAAACACATGAAAGCATCAATGACCTTGCAACTACTAAAGGAAAGAAATACTACTATTTAAATATTAGGTCCATACTAAATAAATGGGATGAACTATCAAGAGATTTACTAAATATTGATTTCGATGTGTTCTTGTTTGGAGAAACTTGGTTGAATCACAAAATCTCAAGTAATAATATTACACTTAATGGCTACAGTCTGGAAAGACAAGACAGAGATAGAGGATTAGGTGGTGGGTTATGTGCCTATATTAAAAACTCTATATCTTATGAAATAGAGTCTCAGTTATCATGTTGTAATGAACATACGGAAGTGCAAGTAATATGGATAAAAAATGCTAATACTAAAGACCTGTTAATCTGTAATGCATACAGACCTCCATCAGGCCAAGTTCAGGCATTCTGTGAAGATTTAACACGAATTATTAATGAAGCCAAGGTTAAAGTCCCAAACGCCGAAATAGTAATTATAGGAGATATAAATATAGACACTACTCCTAATCAAGGTAATGTCAGACACATAGAGGAACTACAAAAGTTAATGGATGACTTCTACCTGAAGAAATTAATTTATGAACCGACACGACTGGGCTTAAATGGCAAAACAACTATTTTAGATCATATATTAACTAATGTTACACATGTTAAACAACAAGGGGTTATCACATATAATTTAAGTGATCACAACATTGTTTACTTTGTGAAAAAGAAAAAACGCACACGTTATGAAAAATGTAATTTCACAGCTAGGTCGTACCGTAGACTAACCCAAGACAGTGTCAATGATGCGGTGCGTGAGGTAATGGATTGGCAAAAATTGTATCGAACCAATAATCCAAACAAAGCCTGGTCGTTTATTTATACTAGACTTCTGAAAATAATGAACAGTCTCTGTCCTAAAAAGAAATACAGGTCAAAAAAGGAAAAACCAGACTGGTATACGAATGATATTCTTAATTTAGCTTATAATCGAGACTACTTCTTTAAAAGATACAGGAAAACCAAACTGGAGGAACACAGACTAAGAGCTGTTGAATTTAGAAATAGAGCTAATGAAGAAATAAGAAAGGCCAAGAGTATGTATATAAGGGATTTATTGGAAAGGAACAAGTATGATTATAAGAAGTTTTGGCAGGTGCTAAACGCATATCTCCCATTCAAGGAGGGTCACAAAATTATCGATCGTATTATGAATCCGACAACTGATAAAATGGTTTATGCAGAAAATGTGCCGGAAATAATTAATGAATATTTTGCCAATATAGGAAGCAATATAGCCAATTCACTTCCTGATCCTGACCAAGACCTGTTACGAAGATATACCTTACCCCCTGAGGACAGGCTTCGCCTGATAGAGGGCATCCAGTATATACCATTTAATCAGGAAATTTTTATGAATATAGTTAAAGACTTACACCCTGGTAAGTCATCTGGATGTAATCAAATTCCGATGCGTGCATTTTTGATGTTCTTTAGGTCGATTCAAGAGCAAATGATCTATGTTCTTAACTTGTCAGTTACACGAGGCATAGTGCCAGATATTTGGAAAAAGGTTACGGTAGTACCAATTCCCAAAAAGGGAAATGCTATACATACTACTAATTTAAGACCTATCTCACTCACACACGTAGCCAGTAAAATCTTGGAAACCCATCTTAATAACCAAATACAGTCTATACTTGAATACTATCACATAATAAGTAAAAATCAAGGCGGGTTCAGGAGAAATTCATCGACCACTGAGACAATAGGACTATTACTTTATAAACTATTAAATAATGTGAATAATAAAAAGGACTCTACTCTGATTTTCTATGACTATAAGAAAGCATTCGACTCGGTGAGTCATACATTATTATTGAACAAAATTCAAGCATACCACTTCCCACGTTGGTTATATAACTGGCTATCAAATTATCTGGATAAAAGACAACAAAGAGTTAAAGCGGGGGAGTATATGTCACAATATCTCCCAATAAACCATGGAGTCCCTCAAGGGTCAGTACTGGGACCTACCCTGTTTAATCTGTTTGTCAATGACTTATGTAGAGCCGACATACAAGGCGATATGCTCTTATTCGCCGACGACATAGTGCTAATAAATTCAAACTGCTCCACTGACATACTACTTACACAATGTCAACATGATAGCGAACAGGTTGTAAACTGGAGCCAGGTTAATAAATTGTCTATAAGTCTGCCTAAGACGAAATCAATGTTCATACCATACCAACAAAGAAATGCTACATCTATACCTGAAACTGCTATATTGATCCAGAACACGCCCATTGAATGGGTAATGTCTTATACATATCTTGGGATGCTTATTGATAATAGGTTAAAGTTCGATGCAATGGCAGGTGCCTTAGTTAATAAAGCAAATGTAAGACTATATAACATCTATATTAATAGACATGCGTTGGACTGTAGAACACGTTTGATGTTAATTAAATCCATGGTCCTGAGTCACCTTGATTACGCTAATATCTGCTACCTTAATTGTAATAAGGTAACTATTCGTCGACTACAGGTATTACAAAATAAGGCTTTAAAGTTTGCCATGAAAAAACCTAGATATTATAGTACGGATATTATACACAATGAAAGTAAAACTATGAAAGTGAATGAACGACTGTTTTATAATACAGTGAAATTTATGCACAAACAATACTACCACCGTAGAGTGGACTGGTTGGATAGGGACGAAAATGTAGCTAATTACGTACTAAGAGATAATAGGTCACTGAACTTTAGGTTAGTACGCCCGACTGATAATAGGTTTCATAGGTCACTGGCTTACACGGGTATCAGGATGTGGAATGATCTCAATATATCCTTCAAACGCATTGAGGATAAATTACTATTTAAATCAGCCACTAAAACTGCTATATTACAGGGTCAAATCCCTCTTGAACATTACTTCCAATAAGTAATTAGTATGTACTATATATACTATAAGTACTATAGTACTCAAGGTAAAACAACTACCTTTGATTGTTTACTGATCGATGATATGGAACATTCCAGAAGGAATTATAGCTTAATATTGTTATTATTAATACAAATAACACTTGACTTATACGTTCGATGTACTCCATTATTTGATTATTCGATTATTTGATATATCAATATCGTTTCCATCTTTTTATGTATTATTTAAATCTCAACTCCATCTCATCTCATCTACTCATTACTGTTATCCGTTACCATGTTCTCTCGTTGATTTGATTTGATTATGACATGACTCCACAGATAAAGAAAAAAAACTGCAAGTTCACCCTCAGGGCCTGGCGGTAGATAGGGAATACCCTAGCCATGTATATAAGATTCTGGGCACTTGCCTCAGCTTTTCTTACCTGAATAAAGAAATGTCAAAAAAAAAAAAAAAAATGCTTTCATATATGCAATACCACAGATCATCACGGGTTGATGACACATGGAATGGTCACTTGTTCATTCATTTGTTTACACAAAGTATACCACTGTTATTGTGCTAATTACCCATTAGCCATCAGCCACAAACCAGATGAGAACACCTGTTTCAAAACTATGCACTGCTTCTAATTGAAAACTACACCTTTGCCCTACTTGTTACTTGGATGACCGAATAAACTATTTATCAGCCAAGAGTTTTATCTAGTTTTCTGAGAATGGACCTAGAATATTTTGGAGATTCTTGTGTAGAAAGCTGTATATTCTAAAAGTCAAAAACAAAGTATTATTTAACAATGAGGGGCATCGTCATACATATCATGTATATAGATACATATCGTCATACATACTATTGCATGTACTTGTGGGTACAAGTTGGGATCTCAGGTATGATAATAAATGGTATTTCTTTCCCCAAAAACTTTAGACAGAATTTTCAAATCAAATATGAGTTCAAACATGACCATCCATGCTGATATATCAGCAGCTTTAGCTCCATATCTGGATGAAGCTTATCTCTTTGTACTCATCCATAAACTTTTTGTTGGGGTCACTTTTCAACATAACACCGGCCATAGAGCGGCAATATGCAGGGGCACGTTAGGTATGGGCAGGGAGCGGGTCGCCAGGGTGCGGTATAGACTGAGGTGCAGCATATATGTAAGCGCGGACAGGTATGGAACCTCCCAAATACATGATCAACTTCTTGAATTTTTCAGTTTTTGGAGCTGGAATAATCAAGTTGTTACATTCGGCCCCTCTGTTATTTCTATTTGCAATCTGTAAGCTTTCATCTTCTTTTGACAACACACACATCAAGCCTAGCATTGATATATTTCCTCTACATTGAATTGGTAGTAAAACCAGTTCATGTATATTTCAATTATGATACTCGCCATGATAACCCCCACTCTACCCATCTCCCTACACACACAAGGAGTAATTCATATTATGAGTAGGCTATAGTAATATCGCATAAAGGGAATTTTTTTCTTCCAGAATCACCTTTGTGCTTCTTATGGGTGACAATTCTTCATTTGCTTTGAAGTATTTTTTACATATTTTGCTATGTTGCTTTATATACAGTAATCTAATAATAAAATTATGATTTCATTTTACACTCATTTCCATTGTAACCAGTGAACAGAATGAGGAGAAGGAGGAGGAGAGCGTGGCTGGTAGCGTTGATCGTCGCGCAAAATTGACTTGTGTGACATTGTTTTGCCTGCTATAACCCATTATTCAATCATGGCGACCTATATCTGATTAGAAAGAAAACTGTTCAAGCTTTCATTTGATATAAAGTATGTCCTTGTGCAATGTTTATCGCAGGTGTGAGAGATGAAAGAAAACCTTGTTTTGTTTACGGGGGTTTGCGGCCGCTCACCGGTAAAATATGGAGCATGCTGAATGTGGAGCGAATAGGTAAATGAGGAAACAGGTGTGTGTGCGAACTGCAGGTGGAGGAAAAAAGTAAGGGGGGAAAGTGGAGAGCGGAGGAAAAGGTTCTGGAGTGGCAGGTGGAGGAAAAAGGTTTGTCACCGTGACGATTTTGTCTGAAACACATCACATATTATCACTCATCAGCTGCAAGTTTCCCTGGGCGGATCCACCTTCTAATCCACCTTATAAACCTGATTTTTTGTTAGGCTTGTTCTTGGAATCTGTGATATTACCAACCGTGATATTACCAACCGTTTTTCTGCTCTGTACAGTTCCGTTGGCCCTTTCTGGAGGACAATATATTATTGGTTTGTGAAGTTATCTGGGGTGAAAATGGGGTTTTGAACCCCTTTTTAGTTGGGTTTTGTACAACTATTTTTAGTCTTTAAACGGACATACATAATTGAACTAGAGGTGATCATGCACCCATTTTTAATGATCCATTACCAAAACCTACAAAATTAAAAAATCTCTATTTAATATCATTCTATCTGTTAACATAAGGTTGATTGAAGAGTTTAATTACTTTAAAAGGGCATGTACAAATTATTTATTTAAGTTTAGGGACTGTTCATTTGTAAACACTGGGGGTGGGGGGAGTAGAGTTTTGAGGGAGCCACCTTTTTTTGTGCAGACTCTGAAGGGGGGAGCATCTTTTTTTGCACAGGCTCTGAACTGCAATGATGTAACGGGAAGATTTTGCACAAGACTTTAAGGGGGTAATTATACAATTTTGCACAAGAATCTCTCGCAAATTCTCAATTCTCCCCACCCCCCTCCCGGTTAGTTATGAACAGTCCCTTATAACAAAAAATTTGTTGGAAAATGTATATATGGTTTTCCTGTAAAATCTGACTAGACTATGCAAGTGGTACATGATGAACGTAAAATGAATTTATATGAAAGATCATGTATAATGACATATTGACATGATTTCATATATAATATATCAGGTATATTGTGAAATCAAATGAATTTGAAATGAACTGGAAATTGTAAAGTCTGCCCTCAATTTGGCCATGTTGTGAAAGAAACCAACACAATTCTTAACATTGTTAACATGAATTTTATTAGGCGGTTGTTTTAATACAGTAGTACAGTTTAATGAATTAAGAACAATGATGGGAATTTGCACATTCTGTTTCATAATGATTAAACAAAACGAATAGAGACTGTTGATGAGTGAGAGTTTTTGTCATCGACAAAATAGGTGCGAACCACAGTGCATCAAGAGAAAACTCTGACATATGGGTCAGATTGGTCAGATTTTCAGAAAATGTACAATTCGTCTTCACCAATCCTCTCAAATAGCCCACATTTAGGACAGAAATGAGCTTCAAAATGCAGTTTAACATGACAGAACTGATACTTTAAATCAATACCATACCAAATATACTCAGATATACCCAAGATTAATCATTTTTCACCCTTATTTACGAGTTTTTCCTAAATGTGTAGAGCTGCCAATTGTACATTTCCTGAAAATCTGACCCATATGTCAACTTCAAGTTTATGTATTTACATCACAACTAGACATTTGTAATGTTCCTCATGTACGGGGCATGGTGTTGATATTTTTTTTTTCCATTTTTAGAAAAATTTCATTGAGTCCAGTTCCATTGCATTATACAATGGTAATCTCATGGAGCCCAGTTGGAAAACAATTCAATTATACATTTGTTAGGATCTATTAATTTAATCTTTAACATCGAAGTACCAGAAAAATCAAGCTTTATCACAGGAATATAACGTGAATATATACAATATCTCAATTAAATGATTTTTTGTGGTTTTACCTCTTAACGGGATAAAGCTACACAGACTATAAAACCAATGAAATTCATTACAATAGGGCATATTACATATTAACAGCAGAGCCATACAGAGAGCGGTGGAAACAGCCCAAACTAAGTGCTAGGCGGGCAGCACACAGAAGCCTTATGTATTAACCATAGGCTTCTAACTTTCTCCTTTTTCTCTCAGAATTTGAGTTATTGTATGGTACTGTAAGCTATCCAATATTATTAAATGACATGTTAAGATTGGTCATGCTTAATAAGAGAACATTTTATCCGCTAGATTTTAGTATATGGCAACTTTTGTAAGAGTGTATCAACCAAAACAAGTAAGCGTAGGTGTACGGCCTGCAGTGGCCCAGAGGCCGTGTGCTCCTAACACCCCTGCACGTCCACTGGCAGACGGGGTGGAGGTGCACGGTTTGGCCCGCATAGCTAGGTGAGTCAACTGGACTGGGCATGCGCACAGGGGTAAAAGTTAATCCCGCAGTCACTGGTACGCACTGGCGACGGTATTCGTAAAGGGGGCTATTTTACCTTCACAGTTTAAGTATAGACATAAGAATTTGTTACATGCGACCCTTCATAATTACAAATATTTATGTAAACCAATCGTTATTGTTCTTAAGAAATGATTCTATAGCAGGCCATCGTAGATGTCTTACTGCAGCTGGAAGATCGTTCCATAACCTGGGACCCCTAGCATGGAGAGTTTTTTTTACTATCTCCAAAGCTAGTCTCATTGCTTTAATTACAGGCCCAGCATTTTGTCTGGTAAACCTAGGTATAATTCTAATAATTTCAATCTCCAGTTGTTTTCATCAGACAATATCCTATGAAAAGATCATTCTATTTTTGAGTGATTAATTAACAATAATTAACATTATTAGCACATACATATACAGCTAGCCTAATTCACAAGGGCGATCATAGCTGTTCACTACCTATAGTGGGGACCCTAGAGTCTTAAAAAAATTCAAGCCTTTAGAATTTGAGAGCTTACCGAAGTTGTATTCAGCCATCTTGAAAGTATACAGAAGTTAGCAGAGTGTTGGAATATATAGGTCTACAGCACTTTGTGCTGCCTTATATATAAAAATATGTAGTTGTCTAAAAATAGCTCTAAGGTTACATCGTCACAGTTTGTTGATGTGCGTCACGCACCAAAGGCGCTTGTTTAAGTTGTTAATTTCATAGTTTGTTGTAGGCTAACTATGAAATTAACAACTTAGACAGGCGCGTTTGGGTCTCTGTGAGACACGTCTACAAATCGGTAGGCTTAGCCATAGGCCTACAGTATCCCGGGCCCCCCACTCAGGGGTAAAAAGTGTATGCTTTTTTGTTCCCAATTTCACAGAGAAAGGGGTCATTTTTCACTCAGAAACGCAGAGCGTGAAATCAGAAATAAGGGTACCAATTTGTAACTGATTTCCGCGAAATGCTGATTGAGGGGGGGTATTTTTGCAACTTAAGTCAGCGAAATGCTGGAAAAGTGGGTATTTTTTATTCACTTTGTGGCACAGAATATCCTATAATTATGACAGAAACTCCGAGCCACTTTTGTTTTGTTTTTGACAGTTATACAAGACTCCTTGAAGTCACCGTGGAAAGGGGGTACTTTTCAAAGGCTGGAACAAAAAAGCGCACACTTTTGACCCCTGAGTGGGGGGCCCGGCACAGTCTCTGAGACTTTTTTCACCAAGCCATTTCAGTGTTATCAGATGATTTACACATGGTATTTGATCACATTTTATCCACATATACAAACCTATTTAAAAAAGAATAAAATAATGAGCCCTGACAATTAGGGACTAGCGAGTGCCAGTGAACACTGTCATAATGCAATCTGGGGAGGATCTGGTTTAAATCTGAAATTTGCAAATATATAGCCTCACATTTTTTAAATACAGAAAATAGGCAGAATAATTTCACCACTATTTTCTTTCCCATATTCTTCTAAACACCGATACGTTTGATAATCTTTTAAATCCGAAAAATATGCATTATATGAAGGATTTGAATCTGTAGAAAGAGCATTGTTTTATCAGTTATACCACATGGTAACGTTTAGTAATTTGTATTCCAAAGTCTATGATACAGTTTCCTTATCCCTTGCAAATCGAGATTCAAAATGGCGTCCTGCAAGTCCCCTATCATTAAAGCTACAATCAACCTAAGCGTGGTATCCACTAAGCCGTTTTCCCCAGTTGGCGACATCAAAGGCTGCTATCACCGATAATTGAAAAGATCCAATCTGCACCCACTGAATGTGGAGACTATTATAACACTCTGTTTGTGTAAGAATTTGATCAATTGATGAACAACATATTGAGTAAAATAACAGATATCAGGTGATATCGACCAAAAGAGAAAAAGACTGTATATTGGTGAACAATTATGTTTATCAACATGAAACTTTTGATAATGAAGGAAAATCTCGTCCAATTGGAAACTCTGTATACATATTGGCCCATGTACTGTGTTAAATATGTCTCTCAACTTCTGCATATAATTATCTAATTCAAGGTAAGAAAGTATTGATATCGCTTGACATGGTACAAAGTGTTAAACCGTTTTACCTCAATAAACAGAGTTCATCAACTGATAAACACTGTTTGTCAAATTCCTACACAAAGTGCTTGCCATAGGCGGGATCTAGTGAATGCAATTTAGATCAAGCAGACTCGTTATAATGTCATCCTGACTCATTCGGTTCAGTGGACAGAGGGCTTTATACTAAGGGGCCTGATTGATTTGTGATGTGTTTTGTAAAATGAGTCATAAGTCGCAAAAAATGGATTTTGAGATATCAATGACGGTAAATAATCGGTCTAATAATCTGTTCTAGATTTCTAGTTCTAGATTTTAAGTTCGATATTTTCATTTTTGAGAAAAACGACTTTGCCATATTTCTGGTGGGCAATAGCCACTAAAGTAACTAAATATACTTCATATAGAGACCTTTAAAACGAAAGGATATATAACATACATAGTCCTGAAATTTGATACATGGATTGATATAAATCTAAGTGATAAACCCTCCAAAAATCAGAACATTTCAGTAAAGTGATCTTGTAAAATAAACACTTTGAAAAATATCATTTTTGCGACTTATGACTCATTTTCCTGAACCACATCACATTTGGGTCAGATTTTCAGAAAATGTACAATTCACCTTCACCAATCCTCTCAAATAACCCAAATTAAAAACTCAGGTTCAAAATACTGTTCAACATAACCAAACAGACTGTTTGAATCGAGGCATACCAAATATACCCATATATACCTACTATAGTGTTGATGATTTGTCAGTCCAATTTAGCAGAATTTACAACATATGTTGATCTGCCAATTGTACATTTTCTGAAAATCTGACCCGTTTACGTTGAGAATGACTAATTCAATCTATTCAAGATCACATTTCAATAAAGTGATCTTGTAAAATAAACACTTGGAAAAGTATCATGTTTGCGACTTATGACTCATTTTCCTGAAAGACACCACATTTGGGTCAGACTTTTGGAAAATGTACAATTGTCAGTTCTACACATTTAGGAAAATCTCCTAAATTAGGCTAAAACATGGAGAATACCGGGTATATCTGAGTATATTTGGTATTGCATTGATTTAAAGTATCAGTTATGTTATGTAAAACTGCATTTTGAAGCTCATTTTTGTCTTAAATGTGGGCTATTTGAGAGGATTGGTGAATGTCAATTGTACATTTTCTGAAAATCTGACCCATTTACGTTGAGAATGACTAAGGCCAGAACATGGGACGGCCACCCGGGTAGGGCACCAAGGCACCTGGTCGCCGCATTGGTAGTCCACCATAAGATGAATACACCGGTGGTTGCATCACTTTGGGTCCTGGAGCAGGAAAGACTGAAGGAGGCTGGGGTCTGAGACAGAAGACAGCCAGGAGGAGCAGTATTACCAGCCCGCATACACTTCCTACAGCTATTCCGACTATAGCACCTATTCAATTGAATTAAAGATATGTTTATAAAATCTCTGAAAGCATGGTATCGTAGTAAGAATATAGAGGGAGAATAGAAAGTAAGACAAATGTGATGTGTTTCATGAAAATGAGTCATAAGTCGCAAAAAATAGATTTTGAGATACGATTATATTTGGAAAGAGGAGATCAAGCAGATTCCAATGATAGTAAACAGTCTAATCTAATAAGTATTTCTAGATTTTAAGTTTGATATTTTCGTTTTTGAAAAAAAAGTTTCCAATATTTCTGGGGGTCAATAAACAGTAAACTAACTAAATGTAGTCCACATG
Source organism: Sthenelais limicola (assembly GCA_942159475.1). NCBI lineage: Eukaryota > Metazoa > Annelida > Polychaeta > Phyllodocida > Sigalionidae > Sthenelais > Sthenelais limicola. Next base: position 19,778,867 of record OW804096.1, on the reverse strand, counting down.
AGGACCTTTAAAACTAACGAATATATTACATAGATTGTCCTGAAATTTGATACATCGATTGATATAGCTATAAGTGCTATACCCTCCAAAAATTAGAACATTCTAATAATGTGATCTTGTGAAAAAAACACTTTGAAAAATATCAATTTTGCGACTTATGACTCATTTTCCTGAAACACATCACAAATGTTAGAAAGGTTATTACTAGTACATAGTGTGTCTATATAAATTGGACAGTAAAATTTCATTATAAAGCATTGAATGGATGGATATCTGGGGAGGGCTGGGTGATGGGGGGAGGGAGGTCTAACAGGGGGTTTTTGTCGCTGTATCTCTAGTAAAAATATATTTTAGATTGTCAAAGTAGATGAAACAGCCAGGAAATAAACGAGAGATGAAATAAGGCTGTGGATGTATGCTAGAGAATGTATAAGATAAAATGAGTAGTGAGATCTGATATTGTGATGTTTTTGAATAGAAAAGTATTGAATAGAAGTATAATAGAATTTTAAGAGGTAATTTGGATACAGTTTTCTGGTTTTTTTTATTTCGAGAGGCAACGCCTGAGAACCATCCATGACGGACAGAGCGAATTTTGTAATGTATTAAATATTATATTGGCCTTTAACGAAAAAAGAAAGAAAAAAAAAGAATTTTTTATTGCAACAGATGTTTTTTACAGTGAGGTTATCCAACATTCTAAATAGACAATAGTCTAGGTAGGTCTTCCGCTGGATGCCTAATTCTTGTTTGAGCTTTTCTTTTGTTACATGGTTTTTAATGTTTTCTAAGACTAGTACCTAATTACATGATAAGTAAGATGGGAGATGAGATGGCATTGGTGAATGGAATAGATGACGAGTACATGACATGGGGAGGGGTTAACAATAGGTATATACATGTAACAGTGCGTATTTTACATGTTGTCTGGACATTTTCAGAGACTTTTTGGTTCTACGTTAACAAAAATTGTGATGTGTTTCAGGAAAATGAGTCACAAGTCGCAAAATTGATATTTTTCATAGTGTTTTATTCACAAAATGTCTTTGTTGAAATGTTCTGTTTTTAGAGCGTTTAATACTTATGGTCATATAAATTTATGTACCAAATTTCAGGACATTATATTAGATATATCATTCCGCTTTGAAAGCCATCACATGGAGTATATACTGGTAATTACCCATCCAGAAACATTGCAAACCTTCTTATTTAATATTCAACATAAAATATATAAATACTTATTAGGTGTCCTAGTGTTTACTATCATTGGAATCAGTTCGATCTCCTCTTTTCAAATAGGGTGATATCTCAAAATCTATTTTTTGCGACTTATGACTCACTTTACTAAAACGGATCATTATGTGTGTAACAGTGTATGCGGTAGTAGTAACCTTTGAATAATGTGACTAACCTATTGATAAGCCTGTCTCTGGCACTGGCTCAACTACATCTGTCAGCTCACACTGGTTACCTGAGAAGCCTGGGAAGCACCTGGAGGTAGAGAGAGAGAGAGAGTAGAAAATTTAATACTAGGGTCAGATTTTCAGGAAATGTACAATTGGCAGCTGTACACATTTAGTAAATTCTGCTAAAATAGGCTGCAATTTGGTCAATACTAGGTAAATTCGAGTATATCCGGCATTGCATTGATTCTAGCAATCTGTTTGGTTAGGTTGAACTGAATTTTGAACTTTATTTTCGTCCGAAATTAGGGTTATTTGAGAACATTGGCGAAGTTGAATTATACATTTTCTGAAAATTTGACCCACTAGTGGCAGGTTTATGTTTTAAAGCTACACTCTCGGTTAAAGCTGCATTCTTAACTGTTCCTACGAAACAAATGTTACCAAATTCACTCATATTATTACGTATAGGACTGAATTCATCTATATTCTGCTGCTGGTATATCATACAAGAATTTGAAGTCTAATCACTGAGACAGCTGCTGGTGAGCGATAATAAGTGAAGTTATCATAGGAAAGGATTCCACAGGTCCTCCAAATACAAATAAGGACGTTTTAGTCTTGTAGCAAAAACAACCAGACAGAATCAGCCCAAATTCCGGTCAAATACCTTAAAGATAGGTTGGAAAATAATGGAAGTAAATGTAGAATATATTTTGTTTTTGCCGATGTTAACTTAAATGCAGCTTTAACGTTGTTCAAAAACTTAGGATTTTCTACTTTTTGTCACATATAATAGTCATTTGAACAAAATCTTTTGGATTTCATCTAATTTATATTTCGGAGAAAAAAACCTCTTAATCTTAATCTTTATCTTACCCAATGATGAAACATGTCCCATATCCTTACCTGCAGGTTAATAGGCCATCATAGCACGTTCCCCGGTTTGAACAACTGCATTGGTCTGGAACAAAAGAAATAAAGGATGTAAATAAAAAGGTTGTAGAGAAGATAGACTCTATGAAAAGCTGTCTATATAGAAGGATGTCATAGCAAAATATCCTTTTGAATTTGTAAAAATGTCCCTTTTTGAACGAGGCGCCTCATTTTATATAGTCTCTCAAGTCTTGGACTGACCTTGAGGACGTAATTCTGACCTTAAATCCCTGTCAAGACCGTCTTTAGAGCCCTTATTTTCACCGTTGATGTGTGCCCAAAATGGGTAGCCCAACCATTTTTACGGACCTTAATTCCCAATTTGATTTGATTTGATTTGTAAATATTTTATTCAGGACTATTAAACATTTTTATACATCTAGCATAAATATTCTCAGAGTAGCCTGATGGTTTGGTTTACAAATAAACATTACTCTCGTATACAATTTGTTCTATACTTCTAAATAGATACCAAAAAAGAAGTGAGACTCATTCGTTCCATCTTCAATAAAAGAAAGCAATACAGACAAATATAATCTCTCTATAAGTGAATACAGTAAGAGTATATAGTCTAAGTAATAAATAAAAGAAAACCCTCCACCTACGCCATGCTCCTACACATAATCACCTCTACAAGAAATCGTTATGATATCAATTTTCAAATAATTTGTTGGTTTAACCCAAGAAAAGCCTGTTACATTGTGGGACCGACATCTATGAATACCTTACAATATCAACCTTACATATCAACCCTCCCAGAATCCAGGAAGGTGCGACGGTATTTAGCTTTTAACATAGACTTCAGTATCACTGGATCATTTTCTGCTCTTATCTTTTCTGGTAAGTTATTCCATAAATTGTACACTCTCCCTGCCATTGATCGACTTATTTGGCTTTTTTTCCATCTTGGGACCTTAACTTTGTTAATAATTCCGCCTCTTAGCCTATATCTAACATTTTGATTGAGAAAGGTGCCCGTCCTAGCTAACAAACAAAGATGCCGGACTTCCCTCCTCATAGCGAGAGGCAGTAATTTACATATCTTATGCATTTCGAAGAGTCCCTTCCATTTATATAATTTCCCATATATGATGCACATCGCCTTGTTTTGTAATTTTTGTAGTCTGATATAACTAGACTTTGGTGCCATATCAATAAATATGCAAGACTGTTCTATCACCGGCAGTATAAAGGTTTTGTATATCAAAAGACATTTGTCTGTTGTAAACAGATGTTTTACCCTCATTAGCCTATTTAAATACCTGGACGCAACACCATAGTTGCAACTTATCTGTTTAATCATTGACAGATTACTAGATAACCAAGTGCCTAAATATTTAAACTCGTCCACATATTCTATGCTTTTGCCATTCATATAAACGGCGGGCATATTGCGTATGTAAAGGTCGGCAGTACAGCGAAAAATCAGGATTTTTGTCTTCTTCTCGTTCACCTTAAGAAAGTTTTTAATGGCTCAATCATTGAATTTTTTCCAAATCAAACTGCAATAACCTTATGGAATCTTTACTAACAATGGGCATTGTAATAGCGCAGTCATCGGCGTAAAGTACCAATTTCCCGTGGAAATTCTGTTTAATCAGGTCATTCAAATTGCATGTACTACTACATACTTGCATTATAGAGTAAAATACACTGGTCAACCAATGATTTGATAGGATTTAGTGGGGCTGTTGCATAAAGTTAGGGAGGACAAATTTGTATTGATATGAATATTGGACCCCTACTTCGTCAATGGCTTTCCCTACTCGTGAATAGCTGGATGTGTCTATTCAATATGACTAAAATCATCTGAAGTACTCCCCCCCCCCCTGCTGTTCAAAAAAAGGGGAGCTTAGCCTGACAGATTGCTAAGAGGGCTACCAGCCTTGGAGTGACCGATGCTGTTGCCAAGGGTGATAACTTGTACATTGGAGATAAGTGTTTCAACAATAGCATGTTGGATAGTGTACCCAGAATCTACCAAAATTATACCGGTCAAGGGGAGGTATGCCTTTCAGGGCGAACATGAGTACCTGTCCAATTTTTTCCCCTGTAAAAATCCTACAGAGAAGATATTTAAATGTTTCTGGTGGGAATTTACGAGGATCTTGGAATGCTACTTGTTCTCTAATGAGAAACTCTTTGTCACCCATCAGTTTAGTGGGGATCCTCCCCTTGTTCCTACCTACACTATATGCTTTCTCTATGGCCTCATCTATGAAATGAGGGATCAGTAATTGGAATAGAGCAGTCCTATCAATAGGGTTTTCTTGTTGGTAAAACTCATAACCCTCGACCTCCAAATAGTTTTCTTTACAGGTTACCAAACCGTCTTCTACCTGTTTCTGAAGCGCATGATGCTCCTGTTTCATTTCGCATATTAGATTCTCAACCTGAATTCTTCTGGAAATCTTGTTATCCAAATCCCTTTGGGGTATCATACGATTTGACACAACGTCGAAATCAATAACAAACTGAACAGAGTGCTATTAGGTATTTATTACATAAAAAATCAACAAGACAACTCGATTTTGATAGTATTTTGCCTTACTTTCCAGTAATATCTTGTGAATATTCGGCTCAAATAGCATATAGGTGCTATTTGACATTTCAAATAGCACCCCTGAATAGCACCCCTAAAATCACATACGTATGTAATAAGTGTTCTTATATCTCTTTTGGTGGAACAGTTAGTTGTGGCACTATCCACCCAATCCTCTCCTCAGAATCGCTTTAAAAAGGCTTTTCTCACTGTATTTGCCAGAAATAAATGGGCTTCTAGGTTCTGCCGGTTACTCTACGTACCAAGTGCCCGCCATGACACTAGACAGCTCTCTTTTTTCCACACAAGCGCCCACAATGCGACCAGGCAAAGACGGTAGATTGAAGAGAGATACATTGTAAAGTTTGGGGCATGTTTGTAAACGTCTTTCTGGTTCTCAAGTGTAAGTTGCTGTAAATAATTGTCCTTGTAAATTTGACAAAATTCTTATTGACTAGTTCCTTGCCAAATGATCTTCAACGATTTTGTCTAAATATGCCTATCGCCTAGCTCATTGCCAACATATCGCCAATCCAGTGGCCTGACCGCTTCAGGTAAACTTAATAGGGGATTTGCATAGCCGCCATTTTGAATCCTGATTCGCATGGAATTATGGGACTAATGGAACAGTCTATAGAAAATCTATAGAAAACATGCTCAGCATGGACTATCTATCGGTTCTAATGTCAATATGCATGTTTCATGCATGTTTCCATAACACAAGTCTCCATGTTTCCCATCATGCATTTGGTTTTCATCGATCACATTCAACCTTTGATATTGAAGAAAACATTCTTGCAATTTTATTATAAAATGCTGCCAAATATTTGTACGTCTGATTTCAACCGAATCCATCCCAGCACTCACTGCAGTAGACATGCAAATCCCCTATTGTGCCCCTGAACCATACTATTGCAGTAATTGAATATGATAACTCACCAATGCTACATTGTGGGCCACGGTAGCGTGGGGTACATACACATACATACCCAGGGTATCCAGTCTCCACACACTTCCCTCCATTGTTACATAGTCCTGGCCTACAGGTTGGCACAGCTGTAATACAAGTGATAAAACAAAGATATATCATAAATGTTTTGGCCTTGAAATGAATGAAATGAATAATATAAGTCATAATATGAGTAACTCTTGTATAAACATATAACAGCAGCAGCATATTGATAAATCCAGTCCTATAAGTCATAATATGAGTAACTCTTGTATAAACATATAACAGCAGCAGAATATTGATAAATCCAGTCCTATAAGTCATAATATGAGTAACTCTTGTATAAACATATAACAGCAGCAGAATATTGATGAATCTAGTCCTATAAGTCATAATATGAGTAACTCTTGTATAAACATATAACAGCAGCAGAATATTGATAAATCCAGTCCTATAAGTCATAATATGAGTAACTCTTGTATAAACATATAACAGCAGCAGAATAGTGATAAATTCAGTCCTATAAGTCATAATATGAGTAACTCTTGTATAAACATATAACAGCAGCAGAATAGTGATAAATTCAGTCCTATAAGTCATAATATGAGTAACTCTTGTATAAACATATAACAGCAGCAGAATATTGATGAATCTAGTCCTATAAGTCATAATATGAGTAACACTTGTATAAACCTAAAACAGCAGAATATTGATAAATCCAGTCCTATAAGTCATTATAGGAGTAACACTTGTATTTATAAACATATAACAGCAGCAGAATATTGATAAATCCAGTCCTATAAGTCATAATATGAGTAACTCTTCTATAAACATATAACAGAAGCAGAATATTGATACATTCAGTCCTATAAGTCATAATATGAGTAACTCTTGTATAAACATATAACAGCAGCAGAATAGTGATAAATTCAGTCCTATAAGTCATAATATGAGTAACTCTTGTATAAACATATAACAGCAGCAGAATAGTGATAAATTCAGTCCTATAAGTCATAATATGAGTAACACTTGTATAAACATAAAACAACAGAATATTGATAAATCCAGTCCTATAAGTCATTATAGGAGTAACACTTGTATTTATAAACATATAACAGCAGCAGAATATTGATAAATCCAGTCCTATAAGTCATTATATGAGTAACTCTTCTATAAACATATAACAGAAGCAGAATATTGATACATTCAGTCCTATAAGTCATAATGAGTAACTCTTGTATAAACATATAACAACAGCAGAATATTGATAAATCCAGTCCTATAAGTCATAATATGAGTAACTCTTGTATAAACATATAACAGCAGCAGCATAGTGATAAATTCAGTCTTATAAGTCATAATATGAGTAACTCTTGTATAAACATATAACTGCAGAATATTGATGAATCCAGACCTATAAGTCATAATATGAGTAACACTTGTATAAACATAAAACAGAAGCAGAATATTGATGAATCCAGTCTTATAAGTCATTATATGAGTAAATTTGGTAAGATTTGTTTCGTCCTAATAGCTGAGAATGTAGCGTTAAGTAAAGATTCAGAACCACTATTTCTGGCCTATCAGTCCACTGATGGAGGTTATTAATCTATTTAGTCTCTGCCTAATACGGTCAGCATTGAATAAACGTTTCTAAATCCTGAAAATCTAAAATGTAATAATACTCACCATCATCACAGTTGTATCCAGTATACCCTGTGTTGCACGAACATGTATAGCCAGGGGAGCCCGTCCGATCTATGCATCTCCCTCCATTGTTACAAGGTCTTGTGCTACAGGCAGATACAGCTATAACTACAGCTGTAACATAAACAATCAAACAAAATGCTTGATTACATTTTAAAAACAAATTCCTGTTAATCTATATATATGTGATGTGTTTTAAGAAAATGAGTCACGAGTCGTAAAAAATAGATTTCGAGATACCATCATATTTGAAAAGATGAGATCAAGTGGATTCTAATGATAGTAAACAATCTAATAATCTAATAAGTATTTCTAGATTTTAAGTTTGATATTTGTATTTTTTATACAAACGTGAACATAATTTCTGGGGGGCAATAATCAGTAAAGTAACTAAATATACTCCATATGTTGACCTTTAAAACGAAAGAATATATTACATACATCGTCCTGAAATTTTATACATTGATCGATATAACTATAAGTGATAAACCCTTCAATAAACAATATCAATTTTGCGACTTATTTTTGGGTGGATAATTACTAATAAAGTACCTAAATATACTCCATAAGATGACCTTAGAAATGCATAGATCTATATATATTTAATACATTGCCTTGAAATTGCGTACACGTATTAATGTTACTAGTGGCATTAAGCACCCCAAGTATTAGAATATTCCAACAAAGATATCTTATAAATAATTAACTTTGAAAAATATACATTTTGCTACTTATGACTCATTTTCCTGAAACACATCACATATTCACTCATCAATATACTGGGCATTGAATGTGTAAAACAATGATGATCCATGGCATGCGAATGAAACAGAAATAATTCTGGTCAGATAACAAGGGAGTACATGTACAAATTGAAAATAATGTGTTTGGTGTTGATCGGACTGATTAACACCGGGTCATTGTGGCGGGAACGTTAATTTCTCACTACGTCCCGTGTCGTCATCGCCTTGACGTTCACACATCCTCTTAAATTCTTTCACGTCCATAGACAGTCGGACATAGATTTTTTCTTCCCGCCCACCTCCCTAATAAGATCTATCTATTATCTAAAGACAATCAAGCGGAACAATCTAAATGACTCTGGATACCAGATACCTGAATATTGACAGTTCCCGAATATTGACATTTCCAAGAAATATACCATCAGACATTGATTGACCTGAATGAACATTGAATATAAAATGATAGGTGTTTCAGGAAAATGAGTCATTTATAAGTCGCAAAAAATGGATTTTGAGATGTCACCATATTTGAAAAGATGAGATCAAGCTGATTCCAATGATAGTAAACAGTCTAATAATCTAATAAATATTTCTAGATTTTAAGTTTGATATTTTCGTTTTTGAAAAAAATGTTTCCAATATTTCTGGGGGTCAATAAACAGTAAAGTAACTAAATGTAGTCCATATGAGGACCTTCAAAACGAAAGGATATATTACATAGATTGTTCTGAAATTTGATACATCAATTGGTATAGCTATAAGTGATCAACCCACCAAAAATTAGAACATTCCAATAATGAGATCTTGTGAAAAAAACACTTTGAAAAATATCAATTTTGCGACTTATGGCTCATTTTCCTGACACACATCACAAATGTTTATTCCCCACAAGTAGAATAAAACATATCAATTTAAGTTCTGTGTTCCTAGTTCATAATGAAATAAATAAAACATAATACTAACGCGTTTGGCATTGAGAGCCAGCGTGTGTGTTCGGACAGAGACATACATAATGGCTATCCGGCTGGTCTACACATATTCCTGAATTCTGGCATGGTCTGGATGAACAGGCAGGAGCTGCAACAGGAAAAACATGAGATAGAATAAAGGTAATTCTAAAAACCTGAGAAGGTTGGACAGCAAAGTAGATATGAATATGAATTGTTTTTGCTTATGGCAAAAGTATGTTGATCTTGACAGTAACTAGAAATGATGCAGTTATTTAACTGCCACTTGTACAAAGTAAATGAAGAAAACAGGGTATAGTATTGATGAGATGTTTTATTCCCCTTTTATCTCGCAAAGGACCGTAACTTGTTACATATTAAATGACTGTTTTTTATTTGGGCACAAAAAATGCAGAAAAACGAACATCAGTAGGTTATGACCTCTAGCGTCACTTAGGTTATTAAATATATTCAATGTAAAGCCACCAGGTGGCCGCACCGTCTTATCTAGTAGTTCGAGCTAAATTGTAAAGAGAGTCGACTTTGTAATACCACTATTATATGTTAAAGAGATTGTGGTATGATAAAATTAAAAACTTGCTATGTACTGAGTATGCAATATATTTGAACTTGTCGAATGAGACATATCACAAAATGTGAGAATTCGTGCAATAAAAATTATTTTAAAAAAAATCCTCTCAAATAACCCACATTTAAGACAAAAATGTGCCTCAAAATGCAGTTTATCCTAACAGAACTTTAAATCAATATGATACCAAATATATTCAGATATACCTGGTATTCTTCTTTTGTCAGCCTGAGGTTGTCATGGCAACCAATCTGTTTGTTGTACTAAGATTACTGGTCAAATGCAAATTCATGACTCGATTCTTTTCTATTTTCATGATTGAAAGCATGTATAATAAATCTGTTAACTTGGACTCGTTGCTACGCAACTTGTGCAATATTCACGCTCCTTGAACCAACTCGTTAGTTAACCTGTATTCATTTTATGTTTGAAAAAAAGTTGTTGGATGAGCATATGTTGTTCAATTAAATTTTGATATCATACTATCATATTTTAATTGATGAGATTAAGTGGACTCCAATGATGGTAGCATTGAGGATCTAAAAACTAGTTCTATGTTTTAGTTTTATTATTTATGATCTGTTTTAGAAAAATGAGTCATAAGTCGCGAAAATTGGATTTTGAGATATCATCATATTTGAAAAGATGACACCAAGCCGATTCCAATGAATGTAAACAATAAGGACATATGAGTACTTTTATCTTTTTAGTAACATATTTTTATTTTTGAAAAAAAGTTTGCAATATTTCTAGGTGGATAATTACCAGTAAAGTAGCTAAATATACCCAATAGGATGATCTAAGTAATGCACTGATATAATGAATAAACAGTCTTGAATTTTGGTAAATGTATTCATACAACCACAAAGACTAGACACTCCAAAAATAAAAATATTCCAACAAAGAGATCTTGTAAGTAAACCACTTTGAAAAACACCACCAATTTTGCGACTTTTGACTCATTTTCCTGAAACACATCACATTTTATGTTTGAAAATATTGGATAAGCATACCTTGTTCACATCTGAGTCCAGTATAGCCCCTTATACAGTGGCAAGAGTATCTAGCAGATTCCTCAATACACACACCTCCATTGAGGCAGGGGGACGAGTCGCAGTGCCTCTCTTCCTCTGACTCCTCCTTTATTACTAAAAAGAATAATAGGTACAATGATAAGCATAGGTATAGTATGTATCTAGAAAATAATAGATATCATAATACCATCATATTTGAAAAGATGAGATCAAGCGGATTCCAATGATGGTAAATGTTAACACATGTAAAAAAAGTACTTTTATATTTTCTATATTTATAAATGCGAAAATGTAAGCACTAATGCTTGATGGTCAATTACTATAGTAATGTAGTTAAATATGCTCGTTAGGATAGCCTAAAGTATTCTTTTTTGCGACTTGTGACTCATTTTTCTGTAACATTGGGAGAATTTGTAATAGGAGACTTGCATAGCCGCCATTTTGAATCTTGATTCTCATTGAATTATAGGACTTACAGTGTAAAATTGATGGAAAACATGTTTTGTTCAGCATAGAATATGTAACAATTATCTCTTGTAATTAGCCATAGGTTTCATTGTTCCCATCATGCATTGCTGTTTTATAAATCATTTGTGATTTGTTTTAGGAAAATGAGCCATAAGTCGCAAAATATGGATTTTGAGATACCATGATATTTAAAAACAGGATATCAAGCCGATTCGAATGAAAGTAAACACTAGGACATCTAATAAATATTCCTACATTTTAAGTTTGATATTTTTATTTCTGAAAAAAAAAAAGGTTTGCAATGATTTTGGATGGGTAATTACCAGTAAAGTAACTAAATACACTCCATACAAAGGCCTTCAAAACGTAGGGATAAATTTAATACAATGTCCTGAAATTTGGTACATAGATTCAGATGACTATAAGTGCTAAAAATCAGAACATTCTAACAAAGATATATCATAACAAAAACACTTTGAAAAATATCAATTCTGCGACTTGTGACTCATTTTCCTGGAACACATCACATTTACACAAGCTATGATATTGGTGAACAGATCCTTGCAATTTTTTTTATAAAGATGTGGTTAAATATGTGTATGTCAGAATTGAATTAATGCATCCCAGCCTACACTCTGATATTTTTTTATTTATTTATATTCAGGATGTTTATACAGCAAGGTTAAAAGTGATGAAGTATGAAATGTATTTGATATAATAGGGGACTTGCATAGCCGACATTTTGAATCTTGATTCACATGGAATTATTGGACTAATGGTACAGTAAAATCTATTGAAAACAGAAAACAATGCTTTAATGTCAATATCCATGTGTTATACATGTTTCCATGACACACATCTTCATCTTTCCCATCATGCATTTGGTTTTTAGAGATCATTTATACAAGCTCTGATATTGGTGAAGACATTATTGCAATTTTGAACAAAACCGTGCCAAATATTTGTATGTCAGATTACAACAGAATCCATCCCATGATGCACTGTACAGACATGCGCAGTGGCGCATGTAAACCACCTATTGCCCAGTGAGACATGCAGGTCCCCTATAGAGGGTTTTACTGTGACCTATACTATAGCCCATACTAATTACTTCGCGGCAAATGTGCCGTGGAAGAAGGAATGACATTACTCCCGATAAATCTGCCACCTGCTGATAGAAAGAATAGGTGGACCATGAGATTAACTCTGGTGCCTCAACCCCAGTTCCCCCCTTTTTATCCTTTACCCTCTCCCCGAACAACATCCTAAGACAGAGAGGCAGTAAGCCATATCAATACATGTCAGGTTCTGCTACAAAGTGTCGAGTTCTGCGACGAAGTGGCGAGCATAATGGCCAGTCCATAATGGCGTTCCTTAGCTTTCATTTGAGATTATTTTTGAGCCCCCACCTAAGTGAAAATGGGTTGCACCTACCAGAGTCACATCGGGCCCCCGTGTATCCCGTTCTGCAGGTGCAGCTGAAATCATTCACTCCATCAATGCAGGTTCCGCCATTGAAACAGCTATTCACCGTGCAGTCATAGACATCTACAAGAGAAAGTAACACATCAAACTTTTTTTTTTATTTAGAATTTTTATACAGCAAACATCAAACATCCTTGCAAATGACAATTGGAATTATTGGTAGACCTAGTACAAAGAGATACATTAGCATGAGAAGATCATGGGCTCACGGGCAGCAATTCAATGAAGAAAAACCATGGTCTTCCACCCATTGCTGTGTCTAACTACACTAGTATCTACAAGACATGGGGATGATTGTAATCATAAAGCAGTTTGTTAGTAGACTTGCGGGTCGTTAGTGGGGACACGCTATCGTAATTGTAAATTGGTGTTAGTTTGGTTTCGTAGAGAGAAAGATTTTGGTTTTCAGCATTTCAGCATGTGTTTGAGTGGTGATCTGGTTTTTGGTAGCGAGAAGATTCTGCATACCATTTCAGATTCTGTTTGGGTAATAATTGTAATTTTATTGTATTATTCTAATCTTTTTTTGAATACTATGAAACTTGTCAATGATTGTGTTGCTTTTCAGTAAAGTATATCAAGAAGTTTTCTCATAGTTTTGTGGTTGTTTCATGCCATTCAGAAACTGAGAATTTGGTGTTACCTTGCCCTTTCGAGCCAAATATTGTTTTGGGGTGGAGTTCCATGTAAATTGCCACTTCACCAAATGTTCTCAAATAACCAAGGTTAAAGACGAAACTTTACCAAATACAGTTCAACAGAGCCAAACAGATCTTCTGAGTTAATGTAATACAAAATAGATTCAGATATAGTATTTACCATTTTTCTGCCTAAGTTAGTAGGATTTATAAAATGTGTAGAACGGGCAATTGTACATTTTTAGTTGATCATCCCTTTGGTTATACTGTGTCTTCTGCCTTATCGGACATTAATCTTACTCTACCCCTATTGTGGAGGGAGTTTTTGCACTAATTGTCCTCGCCTCAACTGCCTCTCACACTTCCACTTCCTGATCTAACATTATAGGGCTCCAGTATTTGGCCTCGTGAAGCTCATACCCCAAGGCATGATCATAAACTGCCTCCCTCTCAGCTCTCCCGCCCTTGATATAACACTTCAAAGTGTTGATAAGGGCGTAAAGCAACCCATCTCACTCACTCACTCACCAGCCACGGCTATTAATACTTTACTAACAAGCGCATTACTCAAGGTCAAGGTCATTGCCAAGGTCATTGTCAAGTTCAGTATCAAGGTCAAGTTCAAAGTCAGCAAGACCACCTTACTTGTTTCACAGTGTTCTCCAGCGAATCCGGGATAGCAGTCGCAGGTGTAGCCTCCTAGCTCATCTACACAGTTTCCTGTATTTCCACAGGGGTTGGGTACGCAATCATTCTCTCCTGAAACAATATTCATACATTCAAACCTGCTGCATAAGAAATTCAATTCAATTAAAATATTCTTTATTGTCAGATCTTTACAAACAATGGTTGGTCATATCTGGCGTGCCAGCTCTTCCAATAAATGCTTCAATTACATTATTTTCTTTGGCGACAATATGTGCTGTGTTTCAGGAAAATGACTCATAAGTCGCAAATAAAAAGATTTTGAAATACCATTATATCTGAAGAGATGAGATCAAGGCGATTCCAATGATAGTAAACAGTCTAATAATCTAATAAGTATTTCTAGATTTTAAGTTGGATATTTTCGTTTTTGAAAAAAAAAGAAAAGAAATTCCAATATTTCTGGGGGTCAATAAACACTAAAGTAACTAAATGTAGTCCATATGAGGACCTTTAAAACTAAAGAATATATTACATAGATTGTCCTGAAATTTGATACATTAATTGATATGGCTCTAAGTGATAAACTGGTCAAAAATCAGATTATTCAAATGATGTGATCTTGTGAAAAAATCACTTTGATAAATATTAATTTTGCGACTTATGACTCATTTTCCTGAAACACATCACATATTTAGAATAACAATAAAAATAACAACAAGGAAGCTATCACATCATCACTCAATGAAGAGGATGATAAGCGATACAGACAGTAGAGTAAGATAACAGGTCACAGTGCTGAGAAGCAGCCATTTTGACAACAGCAATACCAGAAGGTCATTGCCCTTAAGTGGCAACACCTTAATACAGTGATACCTTAACATAATAACGATTTGATTTGATGGCTCATAGCCAATTCATTGGCAGGTGTGGTGATTATATTCGCATGGATAGGATTATCAATTAATTAAACACATTTCTTTTTATTAATTATGTATATCAATGTGTATTATATTAAGGGTATATTTATCAAATGTTCTTACCAGTAAAGCAATTTCTTGGTAATACCTGCATGAATAGTTTTGATTCGCATTATGGTACTTATACATACACTTTTGTACCCACTCTTTGTACCTTGTGGGTCAGATTTTCAGAAAATGTACAATTCAACTTCGCCAATCTTCTCAAATAACCCAAATTTTGGACGAAAATAAAGTTCAAAACTCAGTTCAACCTAACCAAACAGATTGCTAGAATCAATGTTATGCCGAATATACTCAAATTTACCTAGTATTGACCAGATTGCAGCCTAATTCTGCAGAATTTACTAAATGTGTACAGCTGACAATTGTACATTTCCTGAAAATCTGACCCATGTACTTTATCTTGTATTTTGTATTCTGTACCTGATAATTTACTTTAGTTTACTAGTCAACTTGTATCACCTACTGCAGAGTGCAAAATTAGCACCCGCCCGCTGCCAAATGCGGGTAAAACTGCCAAGTTACCCGCCCTCCTTGGCAGGTGAATGAAAATAAGCTACACATGAATTGATGGATTAGAAGAGAAACAAATAGATTCAACAATGTGCAACATAGTGAATTTGGAGATGAGAGACCGTCGGTCTCTGCCAAAATGGAACAGTGGAGTCCGAAAAGAGACCAAGAAAATTTCTTGAAGTTCATTGAAACAAAATAAAATTGCTAGTATAGGTGCAAATATCCATTGTCATTTCATTCATTTCTAATAATATAATATATTTATAATGAAGTGGTATTTTCACATAATCCCAAAGAAGAATAAAAGCCCTTTCGAATGCCATATTGGAGACAACCCTTCTGTCATAGGATTATTATGAAAATCAGTAAAGAAATAAAAATCAGTAATAAAAAACCTCCCCCCTTTTGACAGGATAGGGAGTGCACACCACTATATAGGGGGTGCAGGGCATGCGCCCCCGGAAATTTGTTAGTAGAATGAGTGTTGTTTGAGTGATTTTAAACGCAAATAAATGCAATATTTGTCATAATTGACAAGAATATATAAAAATAAACATTTTATCTCTTGGATATTTCATTCAAGATTCATTGGGCCTTTACAATTACCTCAGAGACCGACGAACATTCTGGGCATCGGTCTCTGGGTTATGTTGCACACACCTTTTCCATATAGCGTATTTTTAAACTGTGCCCCTAGCCATATAAATATTTTTCTAGATTAACACTCTCTTAGCTGTATGATTTAAAAAACGTCACACACTGTGGGCACAAGGCAAAATGGGATTTGTTTTAGGAAAATGAGTCATAAGTCGCAAAGTATGGATTTTGAGATACCATGATATTTGAAAACAGGATATCAAGCCGATTCGAATGAAAGTAAACACTAGGACATCTAATAAATATTCCTACATTTTAAGTTTGATATTTTTATTTTTGAAAAAAAAAAGTTTGCAATGATTTTGGAAGGGTAATTACCAGTAAAGTAACTAAATACACTCCATACATAGGCCTTCAAAACGTAAGGATAAATTTAATACAATGTCCTGGAATTTGGTACATAGATTCAGATGACTATAAGTGTTAAACCCCTGAAAAATCAGAACATTCTAACAAAGATATATCATAACAAAAACACTTTGAAAAATATCAATTCTGCGACTTGTGACTCATTTTCCTGGAACACATCACAAATGACCGGTCTGGTCACAAGGTACTGGATATTACAGGGCTCGAAAAACATCTACCAGCTTCACTTGCCCATTAGCAAGTAGCAACCAAGACTTACTTGCCCAACATCATTTTTCACTTGCCCAAATTTATTTTCAGAATTAAGATATATTATTTTTACCAATTCATGGCCTTTCTAGCTATTCCAGGCCCCACGAAGACCCTGCAGTAGGGGTAGTAAAATGTGAACATCTCTGTAGAATTTGAGAGTTCAGAGCTGAGAGTTTACATAGATGTAGCGGGGATATGCAGATCTAATATAGTCTGTACGATGTAATTAAAGGTGGAACGTAACAATGCGTTATTGATCATAAATCAAGACTCCCTTGAAATTGGTACTTAGTTGGATATTTGTTCACTTGCCCAATCGGGCAACTTACATTAAATTGTACTTGCCCAGAGGCATTTTTTAGTTGCCCCGGGCAACTAAACATTTTTTTTTCGAGGCCTGTGTCATTACAACTATACTGTACTGGACATTGTTACAACTCTTCACATAAAAAGAGGGTAAATGTTTCAAAAGTTGTTGCTAAATTTCTTCCAAAAATGCGTTACTCTATTATTTTGGTACAAAGAAAGAATGGTATTTTATTTTATCATACTTGAAAGAATGGTACTGGGCTAGTACCGTTCTTTCTATCAGTATGTAATAAAAGATTTATGGGGTGTTCGGAAGAGGTGTGACAGTCACAGACAACATTCCTTGTCCATTCTTCTTTATTTAATATGTATGACAACGATTGTATATGTGATGTGTTTCAGGAAAATGAGTCATAAGTCACAAAATTGATATTTTTCAAAGTGTTTTTTTCACAAGATCACATTATTTGAATGTTCTAATTTTTGGAGGGTATAGCACTTATAGCTATATCAATCGATGTATCAAATTTCAGGACAATCTATGTAATATATTCTTTAGTTTTAAAGGTCCTCATGTGGACTACATTTAGTTAGTTTACTGTTTATTGACCCCCAGAAATATTGGAAACTTTTTTTTCAAAAACGAAAATATCAAACTTAAAATCTAGAAATACTTAGATTAGACTGTTTACTATCATTGGAATCTGCTTGATCTCCTCTTTCCAAATATAATCGTATCTCAAAATCTATTTTTTGCGACTTATGACTCATTTTCATGAAACACATCACATATGTGAAATGGAAATAAAATCTTATAATAATTGTATGGAACTTACCAATGGCAGACACTTTGCAAAGTGCCCGGGCCTCATATTCTTGAATTAACTCTAAGCCTGCCTGGTTTGTTGCAGAGTGCCAAATTAACACTTTCTTATGGTCAAATAATTGGTATTCATAGGCAGAGTCCTCAGTCCCTTGAACAATCACTTCACCATCAGGTATGATAAATGGAGCCTTTGAATCAGTCCCATCTAGGAGGGCCCACCGTCCAGGCCAGCGGTAGTTATTATCAACAGGATCTTCTACCAATGGTTGGAAGTATACATCATCATCTATCCTGAGGATTTAATCAAGTTCAAAGAATAATCATGAATAGAAAAAATAAATAAAAAAAATAATCATAAATAGTGTTTCAAGGTGAGTGTTTTTAATAATTTTATAAGTTGATGTAACACCAAAACCAAAGAATCAGCGATTTTTTTAAAGTGGTTTTTATTTTTTTAAGTGATGTTTCGATGTAGATTCCAACGTTTCGGTACTAGGGTGTACCTTCATCAGGGAATTTTTAATAATTTGTTTAAGATTTAGTTTGTTTCTATCACCTTGTATATATATATAGAGAGAATGGAATGAGCCATCAGTAATACAAAATTTATCGGACGAGATTCGTCCACGTTAGCACTTTGCCATAGGCAGAGTGTTTACACGGATAAATCAAGTCCAATAAATTTTCAATTACTGATGCCTCGTTTCATTCTATATTTATTATATGTGCATAGAATTTGATCAAATATCATTAGATATCACTGAAATCTTTTTAAACAAGTATCAGAGATAGTCCAAGCACCGCCAACTCTTCCACTCAGTGTGAATTTGTTGACATGCTTCGCGGAGAGCCAAGAGCCAAGGCTCCGTGAAGCATATCAACAGAGCTATTTTTAGACAACTACATTTTTATAGTATGCATAGCATAAGTATATTTTTATTGCACCCCACTTATTGTACCTCTCATGAGGGATGCGCATATAATAGATATATTGGATTTGAATATAGGTTGGAACCCTGCTTTCATGAGGTGATCACACAAGAGAGGGTAATCTAATAGAGGCAGACAATTCAGGACTGAGAAAAACTTGGTCTTAATAGAGGTTTGGTGTCTATAACGAGGTGGTCATTATGTGGGGTTCCATTGTAATAGATTATTTACCAACTCAACAGTAATTGAACAAATGGGATGCTATTAGGGTCAGATTTTCAGAAAATGTACAATACGCCTTCACCAATCCTCTCAAATATGCCACATTTAAGACAAAAATGAGCTTCAAAATGCAGTTTAACATAACAGAACTGATACTTTAAATCAATGTGATACTAAATATACTCAGATGTACCCGGTATTCTTCATTTTCCAGCCTAATTTAGGAGAATTTTCTAAATGTGTAGAGCTGCCAATTGTACATTTTCTGAAAATCTGACCCATTAATGTACCTACCCCTGACTGAGAACCCACTCCCTGTCCATCTTGGTGTATATTGGCAGCATTTCGCCATTAGGGATGCTTTCACAAAAGTTCACAGCCTGTTCATAGGACATAGATTGGTCACTGGCTACTACTTGCCAGTCGGTAAAAGGCTCGTTGGCTGAAATATAAAAGTAATATTTAAATAGAACTGACCACAGAGGAGAGAGGGAGAATATTCCAAAAATGCTTTTACCAATATCAGAGTTAATAAAACCAAATGCATGATGGGAAATATGAAGACTTGTGTTATGGAAACATGTATAACACATGGATATTGACATTAGAGCATTGATAAATATTCCATGCTGAACATGGCATGTTTTATATAGATATTACACTGTACACTCTGAATCTCATAATATGGGCATCGTCTGGGAGAAGTATATATCCCCAACATCCATGCATGGACGTCCATCACACCCGTGAAATATTCACGGCTATCCACCGATGCGGCTACTGTAAACGTATTAATGTTCGCGCGGTATTTATTTTCACTATTTTCACGCACCCACATCTGTGCGTGAAAATAAATCCTGCGCGAAAGGTATAATTATTGCATAAACAAGGTGTGAGACATCCTTGCTGCGTGAATTTAAATCCATGCGAAAAGGGGGCAAAGTGCTTAGTGCGCAAATATTGATCTGCGCGAAAATAAATACGTTTACAGTATTACGTAACAGGTCTACTAATATAGGTATACTATAAGTCTAAGTCCAAATATGCCCATTGTTTGTATGCATCAACTCGACAGTCCTCTATGGTCAAATGGATAGCACCTAGGACTTCCAATCTGAACATTGTGGGGTCGAATCCCAGACCAAGCAGCTTTTTCACATTTGTCCTAACATTACGTCCCACGGCAGGCCGCCAACGCTGGGACGATCAGGCATGACGGGAGGGGGCGCAGTAGTAAAGTAGCTCTCTTAGAAGTATAAATGTGAGGATGTACATTCAGCCTCTGGCTGGCGTGCAGAAGTCCACCGACTTCTGACCAATGTCATGGGGATAGCAGTGTACCATTAGTCCCATAATTCTATGCGAATCAAGATTCAAAATGGCGGCTATGCAAATCCCCTATTAAATCTTGTGTTTGGTGGATTGTTATCAAAATAAATTCAAAAATAATGTATTACAGGAGACTTACTTGTATAGCCACAGTCAACTTCAGGACAGGGATTCACTGAAAAATAAATTCATAACTATTTTAATCAACTGAGGATTAAATGAATACTGGTGTAAGTGTCTGTAGAGTGGGGACACTTCATTAACGGATTACTTCTATTAGTGTCAGGGAGTTACTCTTATCTTTAGGAGCTCGTCAGGTATATATATATATAAGTATGAATATATTCATATGGAGTGATATCTCAAATGGGAAGTAGGCTTGGCTTGTGACTTTAGGAGAGAAGGATTAAGGTGTTGAGTACTTCTTTATTGATCCACAATTCACATATTAATATTTCAATATGTACAGAAGACATTAGAACATGGCTTTCTGAGGGCTCCAGGGCTTCCAGTCAGTCAACATGATGTCTTCAGTGTACAGGAGTGGATGGTAGATCTCACTATACAGTGACTGGGAGCCTTTAATAACATATAGTTCATACCACCATGCTCATACAATACACATAAATAATTAAATAATACAATATCAATTGATTAATTAGGATAAGTAACATTAAACCCAGAGAAGACATTAACACTGGTATGTGTGTTTACTCCACGTTGATGTATGTACCACATGCAATTTATATGGGCGGGAGTAGTGTGGTAATTTACACCAGTTCCACGTGTGTGGTATGACTTCCGGTCCCCAGTAAACATAGCAATGTAAGGTAAGCATAGCAACGTGGGAGTAAATATAGAACCTAAATTCGAATGTGGTACTCGGGACACTATTACACCGTCCTCGTTGTTTGTTTTTTTAATAACCCACTCGCCTATTGGCTTGTGGGCCATGAAAAAACAACCATCTCTGACAGTGCAATAGTGTTCCTTGTACACCATTCTCATCAGGTTCTATCTATGTAACACACACGCCACCTAGCGGCTCCTATTTACTTGAAATATCTTGATTTTATCATCAGTGAAGATGTCTTTGTTTATGATTATCAACATAAAATGGCTATGTCTATAAGAATCAATTATAAATTGTAACACTATACCACCAACCTTCAAACTATAGACTTCGCATTTTAAAATAACCCCCTTAATGATTCCATAATTCTACAGGACTTAAAATTATAGTTCCTGCTATTACCTTTTCATACAATTAAAGTTAACCAGCTGTCCGGACTTAAAATTATAGATCCGACCTTACTGTTTTAATAAAATTCCACATATTATATATGATAAAAAAATATTCTCTCTAGCTAATAAATTGAACAACAATCATCTTTATTATATCCACTGCATCACGTTTGCGGTAACCATACATCAACCAACACCCAAAGTGCTATAATGTGCAGAAAAGTGACACTGTAACAACACTGCTATAGTCTGTCCAAAAAGTAGTTGACACGTGATTCCTTAGTCCCTTTAAGGGGAGGGAAAGTGGGGGAGTTTTGACTTCAAACCTTTGCCCACTGAATCGCCGTTTGCCACCGACCATGGCTGTTTGCGACCGAACATGGCCAAATATACAGCTGTATTGTATTGCGCTGTCTCTGTTTCATATGCAGCAGCTGTTGTTTTGCTTAGATGGAAGGAAGAGCTGGTTATACTGGCCCTGTTTCCCCATGGTTGATTGCAATGAGCGACATGCTGGGCAAAGAGTGCACAGGTTCTTGTCATAAGTAGAAATCAGAAATCTACCACTTTTCCCTCCCCTTAAAGGACCTAAGGAATCACGTGTCAACTACTTTTTGGACAGACTATAGGTGTTGCACCGTGCTACACCCTGTCAAGTATATTTATATAAAGAGCTGGATCTGAGATATGTAGGCTACCAACAGTCCCCTGAAGAAGGCAACCCTATGCCGAAACTAGCCGGGAAATAAAACACTGAGAAAATGTACATACCGGGTTCTCATTTGCAGGAATTATTTACACTATACAATTTTGGGGAAATTTAGTGGACAATATAGACAAGCTGACAAACGATTGACATTTCAAAATAACTTACAGTATGGTTCCTCACAAAGAATGTAGTAACTTGAAAATGCAGCAAGGCGATATGCGAAGATATACACTGAAATATATACAAGATACATAAGTCACAGCTTCGCTTCATTCTCTATATGAAGTGACATGAATAATACAAAATAAACTAATAAATATCAAATCATGGGTATTGTATCTGTTCATATCTTATTTCTCCAACAGAAAGAAACCGTGGCCTACTTCATTTTCCGACCGAAAGACAAAATATTCTCATTTCTTTTAAAGTGGCACTGGCCGATCACAGAACTCATTTAGGAGAGTTTGGTCATTATTACACACATGAGCAGTTAGAAAGGTGCCGTTTGGGGGTGCCGTTCGGTTGATACGAACCGCTCACGTGTGCCGTTCGGCCAAAGACGCAATTTGATTGGTGCAGCGTAGGCTAGATGACGTCGTCCCGACCGCGTAACCTAGCCTACAAATTGCGGTGAATGAAGCCTCCTCAAGCTAAACTATAGGCTTAACAAGTTAAATTTACTTTTTAACATCCAAATAGAGTGTGTAATAAATAGAAAAAACGGGAACTCACCCCTTCGGGGTTCGTCCCGTTTTCTGATGGGTCGAGATCAGTTTGAACCCGAACAGAGGGCCATTTGCTATAAAAATTACGGAAATTTGAGTAGAATAGATCCCCCTTTACCCATGGGTTTCCTGATTTGATCATATATAAACGCTACTCATATTTCTTAAGTGTTTTCCGAATCTTCCTGCCAAATTTATTTTGGTCTGGCAGACCAAATAACCGGGTAACCGCGCGGCCTTTACACAAGGACCAATGACGCACGCACATGTATTCCGTGACGGCCGTCATTACACATTGTAAGAGGGAACGTCATGATGTAAACAAAGTTGTACTATGTAACTTGTTTCTCTCACTGTATGTGCATAAAAATGTGTATTTCATCCACACACAGCCTGTGGGATACATATTACCGACAATGGGCATATTGAAAGTATTTTATAGACATTTATAGGGTTAAACAGATAGAACAAACAGATGCTAGCAGGGATTCCAGCTGCGGAGTTTTTTGTGACGTCCTGTGTCTGTGCGTCATTCTTACCCAGCTAGGGCAGTTTCAAAATGTGACCATATCATGCATTCGCCGTATTCATCTCCCATTAACTAATCGTAATTAAAAGCAATCCGGGATAGATAGAAATATTCGGAAATAAGTTTGAGAATACCAGAAATGCTTTGAATCAAATTATTGTCATATTTTACACAAATGCCGATCTTCATTCATAGTGATCTTAGCCACTTTAAGTAAATTATAAGAGAAATACTGCATGTACAATCAAGTGGCTGGTGAAAAATGAATCGGAATTGGTTTTATTTGATCTAAGATGCCAGTGCATTATTTTCTGTGCTATTTACAAAGGACATAAAAAAGTTCAGAAAATTGAAAGCCATCTTAGATTTTTTCTGCGAATATAGGTCAGCGGAAGCGACATCTACCAGGAATTTGGTGTCAGTGTTGGTCAGGCTAACAACAATCCATGGTGGATACCACCCTCTTAACGAAAATGTACAATTCGCCTTCAGCAATCCTCTCAAATAACCCACATTTAAGACAGAAATGAGCTTCAAAATACAGTTTAACATAACAGAACTGATACTTTAAACCAATGCGATACCAAATATACTCAGATATACCCCAAATTTATCACTTTTTAGCAGAATTTAGCAGAAATGACTAAATATGTACAGCTGCCAATTGTACATTTTCTGAAAATCTGACCCATAGGCTGCTGTGCACCTACCATCGTATAACCAAAAGTTGTACGACCCGCTGTAAGTAAGACTGTCACCATCCCAAATCAATATCCTAAAGGGGTCTGGAACCAATTCTCCATTAGAAAATCTATAGTAGATGCTGTTGGGGCCTTTCAATCCATCAACTAGTACTCTAGAAACCAAAGAGAATAGTGAAAGGAAAAGTGAGATAGATTTTAGGCTAAGTAGGTATAAATGTGATGTGTTTCAGGAAAATGAGTCCTAAGTCGCAAAATGAATATTTTTCAAAGTTATTTAATAACTATAAGATATCTCTGTTGAAATATTCTAATTCTTGGGGTGCTTAATGCCGCTATTGTTTTTTTTATTGTATTTCAAGGGAATGTATTAAATATATCTATGCATTTCTAAATTTCTATGGTCATATTATGGAGTATATTTAGGTACTATTAGTAATTAGCCACCCAAAAATATCAATGACTTTTTTTTTCAAAAATAAAGATATCAAACTTAAAATATAGAAACACTACTTAGAAGTTTCATTGTTTACTACCATTAGAATCGGCTTGATATCATCTTTTCAAATATGATGATATCTCAATATCCATTTTTTGCGACTTGTGACTCATTTCCCTGTAACACATCACAAATGAGGCACTAGCTTATGCTCTGTATTGAATTCTGTTACCCATGACATTATGAGTGGTAAAACAGCATAATGTTGGTTAAACATTCAGGATTTTCTTCGTCCGAACCCTATTTTTGCTATCGGGCTTATATTTTGATGTGGCCAAGGCATTTAACTGCCTTGACCATTCAATACTGAGGGGTAAAATGGAATATTATAAGATCAACCCATCCATAATAAATCTTATCTCGCATTACTTATTAGACAGAATGCAAAAAACGAAGCTAAACAATGTCAGATGCAGTATCTATAAATGTTGGTGTACCACAGGGTAGTTTGATTGGGCCTCTACTGTTCTTATTATATGTCAACGACTTACCTGGCTGTATAAAAAACATCACTTATCCAGGGTATACCATCAATATGACAGTTTATGCAGATGATACTGCAGTAACTATAACAGGTACTAATATTGATGCATGTGTTGAAGCATCACAACAAATTTGTAATGAAGTTAACAGCTGGATGCACAATAATAGGTTGAAAGTCAATGTTAAAAAATGCCAGGCACAGGTGCTAGGGTCTAGTAGGAAATTGTACAAATTAAAGCATGATGAACTGGGACAAATTTATATAAATGGTGAAGCTATTAAATACGAAAAGCATGTAAAATATTTGGGTTTTATAATTGATTGTGGCTTAAACTTCCATCTCCATTTCCAAAAAATTAAAGTGATCGTACAACATAAAATAAATCAATTAGCAAGACTGCGCCATTAGATTACAACCAAAGCTGCCACTCTCATTTTTAAAGCTCATATATTATCTATCACTGAATATTGAATTATTGTCTTTGGATTGGCGAATAGTAGTATTATTAACAAACTACAAAGTAAAACAGGGGGATCAGGCTAATATATCCAGAGAATAGAGTTCCTATCCAAGAATTAATGAATATTCACAACATAAACCCTGTTCACACTCGAGGTAACATTACCATAGTCAGATTATATAAATAAATATCAGAATTGCACACAATACTTACTGGGAACTCAGTATGTAATATACCGTTGGCAGTATATCATAGTTTCTTATACGGGCCAGTCTGTAGTTATGTGCCTCACAGTATCGATTGGCTGCTTCATTGGAGAGGGACTGATATGTGTAGTATGTGTGATATGTTGTTTGTGTACCCGGAACTGGAAATAATATACAAACAACAGGTTTAAACTTAATAATGTACTTTAGCTGGGAAATTGTCCCACTGAAGAAGAAGATGTAGAAGTCGAAGAAGAAGATTAAGATGAAAAGCATTAGAAGTAGTAAAAGTGGAATAAGTAAACTGTAGATAATTAGAAGATAGAGTGTATCAATAACATATCGACATAAATGAGGTAGAGTGATAACTAAAATTGTAGTCATATGTATGAATACGAGTTAATGTTAAAATTAAATGTGTATAGGTAACAAACTAGTATTTGCAGATTGGCAAATGAGAACTATTCACTCTTACGTCCAATACCAAACACGTTTGGGAGAGGGGGTTCCCCTAAAAACCCATTACGATGCTATGACAGGTTTATCTGATCCTTATCTTTGGTCCTCTCCATGGTCAGAGTTACATACCCCTCCACCCAAGTCACATTCATATATTCCCTTTGATGAAGAAGTAAAAAGTATTGTTTTTGTTTAGAGTGTGGCATGGAAAAGTCGTTACGATAACCTCCATGGTCACAACCCCCATAAATTGTAAGTTGAGACACTGACTCTGAGCGTCTGTCTCCCTCAGCTTGAGGGTCTTGCTTGGTATTTGCCGTCGTAGTGTATTACATATGATGTACAACTTTGTCCAATAAAATTTATTTTAAAAAAAACAACATGTCTTTTTTTTTTTTTTTTTACGACAACTTTTATTCAATATTGCCTGCCATCTTGGCCCATACACTGCTAAAACATATTATGCAATTAAAAGTAAAGATAAGTAATACTTCTCGTGAGTACTACTGCAACCTTGGAAATATATAGCGGATTGTATGTCTGTATAATAGGGTTTCGTGGCGACAAAACTTCAATCATTGGTATACAGGTAATAGTTATCATCAATACATAAAGGTTTTATCATGCGAAACAACATTTTTAGAATTATATGAGTGAATGATAACTCTACATTTGTTATTAGCTGGGCTACTAGAGTCTGTTACGATTCTCTATAATTATCTATTCACCTCTTCTAAGGTCACCGTAATATCTTCCATAAGTCTCCTCCATGGAAGGGTTTTTGTATTTCCTCCTCTACTTAGTCTTATCGACTGTACAGTAATATTGGCTTTTGATTTGAGCTCAGCTAGGAGGTGTACAAAGTTTTATTACCTTCAACTCATTTTTCCTTAGCGGAAATACTGTTTTCTGATTTCAGCTCATGTATTTTGCTTTAAGGCCTTTCATGACTGAACCCATTTCGTCA
The DNA here is from genome assembly GCA_942159475.1 of Sthenelais limicola. NCBI lineage: Eukaryota > Metazoa > Annelida > Polychaeta > Phyllodocida > Sigalionidae > Sthenelais > Sthenelais limicola. The sequence continues at coordinate 19,751,404 of OW804096.1, read as the reverse complement.
GCACAGAAAAATATGGCAAGCCATACAACTGATTACAATGGTCTCAAATTAAATTACACTTTTTGGTATTTAGTTTCACCATTCACACACTTCACATAAATCTGCACATACTTTTACACAGGCTGTCGCCCAATACTATCCCTTCTTTAATAACTGAGTAAAACATTACTCTTAATTCTACCCTTTCGTTCATAACCAAATTTCACTTTATCGATCTGGCAACATGTCTAGATACTCAATAAACATATTCATTCACCTCCAGACTCAAGCTGGACCTGGATAAATTGAAAGGTTACATTATTGAGCCAATACTGCAAATATACAATATAATGCTGATGTGCCTCTGGAATGACACTTAGGGAGCAGAAATTTGTAGCCAACATCTTCCATTTCTCCTGGATTACTTCTTCCTGGCAGTGTGTGTCCCTCACTAGCTCCACATCACCGTGTACAAGTTGTTGGTAGGCTTCACTGTGCACGACACCTTCAATCACCCAGCATTGTGGGACATTCTCACAAGGTATAACTTCTTCTACACCTTCTTGAATTTCTGCCACCTGCTGTCTGGATTCACTAGGTATAACCTGTTCTACACCTTCTTCCACTTGTTCTCTGGGTTTTAACAGGCTGAGAAGCTGTTCAACGTACTTCTTTTCCTCTTCAAAGAACTTCTTTTTCTGTTCAAACCTTGCTTGCCTCTGGTCCGCCAAAGCTCTAACTAACTCCTCCATGACTGAGTTTGATCTCAGCAGATGATCTTAGCTGGCTCTGGTAGACAAGCGTGCTGCCACCTAGTGTGGGACAGAGTAAGTGCACCCTGCCCTGACTGACTGACTGAGTTGTAGATTTTAACAACAGGGGGCTGCACTGCCGTCCAGTGCAATATATATATATCAGTGTATACGCAAAGAGTTTTTGATGCTCAATTAATAATCAACGACTTGTTATTATAGCGAGTGTACTTTCTTTGATGTCTTCATGTATTGTGTCAACACAGTCTATCCAATTTAGTCCAAGTATGCCTATATTTGAGTCAGAGACTCAGTCCTGTACTGGCCACATGTGGGTGATAATACCAGATTTTGACCACCACTCGACCGTAATGGCGGCCAGCCTCGTGTAGCTTGTCTACTCACTTGAATCTTGCTAAATACTCCGAAATCCGTAAGGATGGTCACTTCATACTAATTCTTCTTATTCTCTGATAGTTTATAAATCCAAATCCGCAAGGATGAGGAAGTATATGGGTCCGGGCTGAAAAAGAAACGGGTTAGAAGAGGAGCGCTAGAGCTCACACCTTTTCTTATTGTGTCGATGATTAGTTCCCATGTTTCTTTGATATTCTGTATCCTTCAAGAGTATACCTAAAGAAGATGATGGAATTATATGGAGGAGACTGATGAACTCATTGTAAAGTTGTGCAAGTTAAACCTGGCACTAGGTTTATAGTATGAGACTTTGGTGGTTTTATATATTTCATGTCGGTAGTGTATCTTACATATGGTTTCTGAGTCCGAGCTGTTCGCTGGTGTAGTACGCCAGTGGGCAGTGAGGACTCGGGTTGTTCCGAACTCACAACCCTTATGTATGTTTTATCCAACTTATGTTGTATTGTCCTTTCTTGTTCCTTAATATGTCGTAAATTAACTTATATCTTGCATCAAAACCTGGTTTTTATAGAGATCTACTCTTCTAGCTATTGTAATCAATATGTACTTGTGTCATGTAATTCTTCTTATTGGTGTTGTCGATCACTTTTAACACCCATTTTATCTGTTAACCCTGCTGATTATGTATTTTAGTGGCTGGACCACTCAGGGTTGGTGCTAGGAGAATTATCTTGAAAAAATATTGTTGCAACAGGTTAAATACCTAGTTCCATATTTATTTAGCTGAGAGATCGAACCCGAAATCACTACAAGACAATGTCTGTACACAAACATAATTATGTGATATGTTTCATGAAAGTGAGTCATAAGTCGCAAAATTGATATTTGTATAAGTGTTTTTTCCTCAAGATCATATTATTGGAATGTTCTAATTCTTGGTGGGTTGATCACTTATAGCTATATCAATCGATGTATTAAATTTCAGGACAATCTATGTAATATAATTATCCTTTCGTTTTGAAGGTCCTCATATGGACTACATTTAGTTACTTTACTGTTTATTGACCCCCAGAAATATTGGAAACGTTTTTTTTTTTTCATGAACGAAAATATCAAACTTAAAATCTAGAAATACTTATTAGATTATTAGAATGTTTACTATCATTGGAATCAGCTTGATCTCATCTTTTCAAATATAATGGTATCTCAAAATCTATTTTTTGCGACTTATGACTCATTTTCCTGAAAAACATCACATATGTTATGTTGAGGAAAAACCTGTAGAAAAGAAGTATTTGCTAAGTAAATGCCTGTAGAACAGAAGTATTTATAGTACTAGTTTATTTGTGTTATTGGTGGAGGTAAATGTAGACTTTAAAGATAAGAATAAAGAAATATAGGGACAAGTTACTAGAATGTGAAAAACCGACTTTTTGCCTTGTAGAGACATGATATTTACTGCAGGCGACCTTAGAATGTGTTGGAGTATGCATGCACCGGTTTAGGCGTTTATAGTTCATTATGGACAAAAGCCAACTTGGAAATGTTTTGTCAAAGAACAAAGAACACCAACATTCAACCACCAATGTCATATCATATAATTATAAAACAATTCTGAACCACTTAATGCAAATAATCAGGCTCACTTCTGTGCGTTTAATATAGGGTCAGATTTTCAGAAAATGTACAATTCGCCTTCACCATCCTCTTGAATAACCCACATTTTAGACAAAAATTAGCTTCAAAATGCAGTTTAACATAACAGAACCGATACTTTAAACTAATGCGATAACAAATATACTCAGATATACCCCAAATTTATCATTTTTAGCAGAAATTACTAAATATGACCAGCTGCCAATTGTACATTTTCTAAAAATATGACCCGTATATCAATTTAATGCAATGAATGATGCATTACTTTTTTTCATTTTTTGCAACATTCTTTATTTCTTAGATGCAGTCTAGGCCCAAAGTTGAGAAAGTCGCTTCAAATGAAGGGAAGCCTCTCGCCTCAAACCGCAAATTGCCATTGTAGTCCCATTAAGACCACAAAATGTCATTATATTCCCATTAAAACGCCGAGTTCTAGGCAGGGATATAGCGAAGTAGGCTGACATACCATTCTTATCTGATCTGAGGGTTTGGACCTAGAGCTGTTGTTAGCTAGATATATGAGCAGCTGAAGTTTATTGTCCAGAAAGCATACCGCTGGATTGGGTTGTGTTGGGATCTGAGTTTTATGCTAGTTGCTTGTATAAATAAAGAAAAACAGTTGCCGACGAGGTCCCGTCCACGCACCCTACCACCTCCACCCGACCCCCACCCCTAGCGCTGCTAAGTGCGTAGGCACTTAGCAGCGGCCTATGCAGTGGCGCTAGCGGCGGTATTGGGAGACACCATTTTCGGCGCTTGTTGATATATTTCGCGGCAATGGCCGTCCATTCGAATCTTCCCGACGGGATCTTTCGAGCTATACCTGACCCTAGCGTTATATATAGACAATATTGTTCCAGTAATCACTAGCTAATATCGTTGCTTACTAATATACGGTAGTTCTCACACCTGACACAAAGCTGAATGAGCATTTATTTCGTTGGCAGAGACAGCAGCAATTCCCTTTTCTTCTACTATGTACGTACGACCGTGATAACGGGTACGACTGTTCCAATTTTAGGGAGTAGCCGGTGGCGGCTTTTTTCAAAAGCGATAGTCGTGGGAGAGTCTAGGCTTGTGTTGCCATGAACTGCTTCTCACTTTAACTAAATACTCCTAGATTAGATATTAGAAAATAGAAAAAAGCCCTAAAGTTTATTTTGGCAGTAAAAATCAATTTTTTTTCGATAGCAACTAGTCAGGAACCCACTGGGAGACCTGGAACTCACACTTCAGATACGGGTCTACGTTTACGCGGTAGATAGCGGCACCCTCGTTTTATCGGAAACACTAGACTTCGTTAGTTTAAGATAGATGGCGCCACTTTTGTTTCTTTCAGACCGAGCAGGCTTTACACATGATGTACTCAAGGTATATGGGTGAAATCGACAGAAAATGTACAATTGACCTTCACCAATCCTCTCAAATAACCAAAATTTAAGACGAAAATCAGGTTCAAAATTCCATTTCAATCTACCCAAACAGATTGCTAGATCAATGCGATTCCGAAAAAAAACCTCGAATTTACCAAGTATTGACCAAATTGCAGCTTAATTTAGCAGATTTTACCAAATATTTACAGTTGCCCATTATACATTTTCTGAAAATCTTACCCATAATATATGCCTTTAATTAACAGACGGTAGGGTGGGGTGGTTTGGTTGGACAGCGACATGGGTACTGGAGTGTGGAGAGCAGACACTATATATATGGGTCAGATTTTCAGAAAATGTACAATTCATCTTCACCAATCCTCTCAAATATCCCAAATTTCAGACGAAAATAAAGTTCAAAATTCAGTTCGACCTAACCAAACAGATTGCTAGAATCAATGCAATGCCGAATATACTCGAATTTACCTAGTATTGACCAAATTCTAGCCTAATTTAGCAGAATTTAGCCTAATTTAGACCATAACTTCGATCCCCTTGCTTTGATCTCCTCTTCGCTCTCCCACTCCACGCGGGAAAAAGCGTTGTCAAGGACTCTGATGCGTTGCTAGCGTTGTATAAATAAGAAGACGTCACGACGCACGTTATTGCGTCGTGGCCGGTATCGTGGCCGGCATCGGACATTGAGCTAGGAAGAATGTCTAGATCTAGGTCTATTTGTGATTTTTTACAGGAAAATGAGTCATAAGTCGCAAAAATGGATTTTGAGATATTATCATATTTGAAAAGATGAGATCAAGCTGATTCTAATGGTAGTAAACAGTAGGATATCTAAAGTAGGTTTCTATTATTTTAAGTTTGATATCTTTATTTTTGAAAAAAGTTACTAATATCTTTGGGTGGATAATAACTAATAAAGTACCTAAATATACTCCATAAGATAACCTTAGAAATGCATAGATATATTTAATACATTGCCTTGAATTTTTTTCATGTATTGATGTCACTGGCAGCATTAAACATCCTAAAAATTAGAATTTCCAAAAAAGAGATCTTGAGAAAAAACACTATGAAAAATATCGATTTTGCGACTTATGACTCATTTTCCTGAAACACATCACATTTACTCTCCCATAGTGAAAATATAGAGGCCAATTTGAGTCCACAGGAAGAAAGAGTTTGTCTTTCTCAATTCCTACTTTTTAAAATGTTTTCTGTAGGCCCTATGTAGCGTTGTTCACCAATCCCCTCAATTGATGTTAGAACTGTCAATGTCCAATCATAGAACTATATAAATGTATTTTCAAGCTATTGCTTTCTACATTTGCATGAAATAAGGCAGACCATACATCTATGTTCACAACATGAATGGTTCTGTATATAACTAGCCATTGTAATGGTGAAAGGCATTTTACTTGTTAAGAAAATGTGTTAGAACTTAGCCTACCCCATGCCGGGGCAAGTTCTATCAGTATGAATATTTCAGTTAAATCTTTTTTTAAATCTAAAAGTAATGATGCCAATGGAATTAGAGTGGTTCATTCTCCAAGTGGAATTAAGGAGAGCTGGTATTGGTGAATATTTAAGGAAATATGCATTGCAGTGCTGAAAGGCATATTACCTATTGAAAAAAAAAGTTAGAACTTGCCCCGGGTGGGGTAAGTTCTAACAGGCATTTAACAATATGACTCTCAAAGTTATATCTTTTTTAAAATCTAAAAGTAACGATACCAATGAAATTAGAGTGGTTCATTCCCCAAGAGGAATTAAGGAGAGTTGGTATTGGTGAATATTTAAGGAAATATTTTAAGAAATATTTTAAGGGGGGTAAGTTCTAACAGCTTGTTAGAACTTGCCCCCAGTGGTGTGTTAGAACCTGCCCCAAATGACCTCTGTCAACGTTTGAGTTTCTAAAATGGCCCATATATTTCAAGTTGTTTATGTTATGTCATCTATATAGAGGCAACATATGTGATGTGTTTCAGGAAATTGAGTCATAAGTCGCAAAAAATGGATTTTGAGATATCGTTATATTTGAAAAGATGAGACCAAGTCGATTCTAATGATAGTAAACAGTCTAATAATCTAATAAGTATTTCCAGATTTTAAATTTGATATTTTTATTTTTGAAAAGATAAGTTTGCAATATTTCTGGGGGGGGGGGGGGGCAATAACCAGTAAAGTAACTAAATTTACTCCATCTGAGGACCTTTAAAACAATTAGATATATTTAATACATTGTCCTGAAATTTGATACATCAATTGATGTAACTATAGGTGATAAACTGCCCAAAAATCAGAACATTCCAATAAAGTGATCTTATGAAATAAACACTTTGAAAAATATCATTTTTGCGACTTATGACTCATTTTCCTCAAACGGATCACATATATATGTGTCCATCAATTTCGCAACATCATTGTTGAGCTTTGTAAACTTTTCATTTAATGACAGTTTTTCTGATTAGGCTAAATGTTGCTAACCAAGCATAAAATTAGTTTTTGTTGTCTGTTGAAGCCTAGACATCAGCATGGAAGATAATTACTATGGGGGGCATAGTTTCCCCTACACATTTAGTAAATCTTGCTAATTTATTCTGAAAAATGACAAATACTAGACAAATACTTTGAGATATCATCAGATTTGAAAGGAGGAGATCAAGCTGATTCCAATGATAGGAAACACTAGGACACCTAGTAGACTTTGTATTTCTATATTTTAAGTTTGAGATTTTTGAAATAACAAAATTCGCAATGTTTCTGGGTGGGTAATTACCAGGAAAGTAACTCCATACAAAGGCCTTCAAAACGCAAGGAAATATTTTCTGAAATTTGTTACATAGACTTTTATGACTATAAGGGCTAAAACCTTCTAAAAAAGAACGTTTCAATTATGAGATCTTGTGGGAAAAAACACTTGAAGAATATCAATTTTGCGACTAAGCCGAGGCCATCTGCAAGGCCTCTTGAGATATCCCAACAGCGGTAATATAAAAGTACAAAGAGTTAGTGGATGCGTTAGTGTTGCGTAGGTGCGTTGTGGTTGCTAAATATCCCTATATATTTATATGGTACTAATTTAAGAAATAATATATCTAGATGAAATAAAACTAATCATTTATTAATCCGCATAATTACCAAAATCAACCCCGGTGTGCTAACTTATTTGTCTTAGTTAAAAGAAATGTCCGTGACTATGATCAATCCAACCCTACAATAAGGATTAATTCAAAAGTCTCTTCAACAAAAACTCAGTAGATTAGAGAACGCCCACGAAAGTGGCTGGCCTACCAGTTTGATTTGAGATTTCTTTGAGAATTGTTGAAATAACTTACTTGGCGCGTACTCATAATCATACTCATATAAATGCTCCGCCTGTGTCCTATATGAAAGGAGAAAAACGATAAATAAAATCCATGCCAGCGTAGATCTTACACTTGGAATAGCCATGTTCGCAGTTACTGGAACTCTGAGCGGCAGAAAGACTGCGTTAGCGACATATCTTAAAGCAAGGGTCACGTGACCTGATAGGAGGACTAGGCGGGTGTCTAGTCTAGTCGGGTCAGATCGTCAGAAAATGTACAATCGGCAGCAGTACAGATTTAGTGAATTCTGCTAAATTAGGCTGAGATATTATGATAAATACTATAAGTACATCGGTGTATAATATATTTCGTTTTGCTCTGATTCAAAGAATCTGTTTGGTTATGTTGAACGGTATTTTGTACCTCTTTTTTGTCTTGTCGACCTCCTTCATTCATCCTCCTCCGTTGTTTCCAGTACTCTTTTTTTTAATTTGTCAATTGTTTACTGTTCTATGGATTTATTTGTGTATATGTGGGCAAGAAGCTACAAGCCTCGAAAACCAAAAGCAGGTGTGTAAGTCCTGGTCCAAAAACTCTAAAACTGCATGGACACTTAGCCCTCCTAAAAGTGGAGTGATATGTTGTACACTGTAGGATCATAATATTTTGTTATATTTTTCGTGTAGTTAGGGATGTAGTTACAGAAGGTTTGTTTGGAAGAGCTGTGTGGGACAGAGAACAAAAACCCATTTCCATGTAGATAGCTTTTATCACTGTCTGTATAACAAAATGGAAATGAATTTTCTTGTATAAATATTTGCGAAGATTGGTAAAGATGAATTGTACATTTTATGAAGATCTGACCCAGTCCATGCCAGAGACGTACCCCGCAATACTTCTTGACTAAACAAGTTTGAAGCTGAGGGGAGGGAGGATCAGTTTTTTGTTAATCAGGCCCGCCATACTGATACATACTGATACACCTCACCGCCTCTGGTGTTGTGCTTCACCGCCATCAGAGCTGTGGGGGAGAGGGTGTAGTTTTGAGGCTACTTTTAAAGTTAATCAAATTTAAGAATTTTAGGAGTAAACAGAAAACATGAGAAGCATTAAGTCACTCATGGTCACCCAACCCCTGCACCCAGACCGGGCATAATAAAAGAGGACCAAGTCCATTAAATAGCCAGAGGGGCCTAATTAGTATTCTTGTGATTGATAGTTAACTACCAGTAAAATAGTGACTCTAAAGATTACACAACACCTGAAAGAATTATAATTGATAATTAACCATAAGTAACTATGGTTCTATTGATTACCCAGTAATTAAGACAGTCATAATTGATAATCAATTACGAGTGATTAGTGCTACTAACGAATATCTTCTAACTAAATGGTTATATGGTAATTTATACAGGTGGAGGTATCTACTCTCCTCTCCTAACTAGCCTCCCACCCTTACAAGGGTAATGATAAGACAAGGAGAGCTGTCTCTAACAAAGTTGTTAATTAGTGCTTCAGAGCACCCTTGTTAACTTGGTAAGTAAGAAGTAAGTAGTAGTGGAGTTGTAGAGATGTAGAGTCTTTTAATTATTGTGATCTTCAATATATAGTCCAATGTAGGTACAAGTAGTTGTAGAGTACCAGTAGAAAAGAAGTAGAAGTTTGATCGTATAGATAGATGGTTAGAGAGGACATCTTTAATTAATATATAATTTCCCTTAATTAAAACCATACTTTAATACACAAGCTTATTACATGTCCCCCAAATCTGAGTTCCTCCATCCAAACCCAGCTGTTGTTTTAATGAGGAGGTGACAGATTTCGAGAGGTTTAATGGAATTCCATCTTCCACACATCCCCATCAAAGAAATATCGCCGCTGCAAAGTTATCAAGTTACCAACTATAGACCCAGGGACTCTCCAAGTTGGGCGTCCACGTGGGTCAGAATTTCAGAAAATGCACAATCTACAATTCTACACGTCTCTCAAATCTACTAAATTAGAGTGAAAATTGATAAATACTAGGTATATGACAGTATTCTGTATTGTATTCATTCAATAAATCTGTCTGGTTATGTTGAACTGTATGTTAAACCTGATTTTAAATGTGGGTTATTTGAGAAGATTGGTGAGGGCTAATTGAGGAATTGCATAGCCGCCATTTTGAATCTTGATTCGCATGGAATTATGGGACTAATTGTAAGTATAAAATCTATAGAAAACATGTTATGTTCAGCATGGAATATTAATCAATGTGTAATGTCAATATCCATGTGTCCCCATCTTTCCCATCATCATTTGGTTTTCATAGATATTGGTGAAATTATTCTTGCAATTTTCCATAAAATTGTTGCTAAATATTTGTATGTCACATTTGAACTGAATCTATCCCGGTATGCACTGTCATATAGACATGTGCAGTGAGACATGCAAATCCCCGATTGTACATTTTCCAAAGACTTGACCCACGTTGGGCGTCTGTGGCGAGACTAGTCTACGGGGTGTCATGCATGGATTGCATGGGGTGGCAAAGGATGCTTCCACTCTAGAACTACCTCCCGAGATTTAAATACAACATAGATGAGTGAGAATATTATACGGGGGTGATCGTGAGAAAATGTACAATTCACTTTCATCAATCCACTCAAATAACCTAAATTTCAGACGAAAATAAAGTTCAACCTAACCAAACAGATTGTTGGAATCAATGCAATGCCGAATATACACGTTATTCACATAGTATTGGCCAAATTGCAGCCAAATATAGCAGAATCTAATCAAATGTATACATCTGCTAATTGTACATTTTCAAAATCTGACCCACACATGTTACATGTACACAAGCCTGGCATGAGCTCTCCGCTAGACGAATCTAGACCAGCTGGGGGTAGGTGGTGGTTTAAAACCTTTTATTAATGTATGTATAATAATGGATGTACCCAGGAGTTAGTATATAAGCCTGAATAAGCTGGAGACAGAGATCTTCTTGCCTCAACAACTGGACGTGTGACTTCTCTATCTACACATCTATTGGAGCTCTGGTTAAAAGACCACCTCTAATTTACAGTGTGCTTAGTAAGTAAGAATATGGGAATTTATTACTCTCACAATAATATATTTTTATCATTAAATAAAATGAACCTCCTTCTATTATATATATGACCCATTCTCACAAAATGGGATCAGCCCCCCACCAAGAAAATGAATTTTTCATATTAGTTCTAGAAAAAATTCCTTTAGTACATTGCAATCTATAGATGCATCATGAGACATAATGGGTGAATTTTGCCACGTGATGTATGAAATATTCTTCATGTGAGAGTATCTGACATTTGATACTCAATTTTTTTTGTCTTTCCATCGCCACCAGGCCCAATTCTGCTGTTTTGTCATATTCTAGTTAGTAATAGATCTGATTTAACCATATTCTGATATATTTCGATAGAAAACAGTCCAGGCTCCAAGAAAATAATAACAACTATGAGGAAAACCCTTATTTAATGATATCTCATGGTCATAGAATGAAGGCTAATTTAATGAAAACTGCGTTTTTGTGTAACTATAAATTCCCTTACTTTTCTAATACACTGGTGGGTAACTGAACACTCTTTAACTCGATTCTTTTCTATGTTCTTACAGAACAATACTGGGCTTAAACCCGAATGTATTGTAATAAGGGGTAGAACCATTATATTTAACCAGTAAGCCTGTGAATGTAGGCTACGGACAGACAAAATTGCCTTGATATCAAGGAAATAACAAGATTAAATTTCTCATCTAGGAAATTTTAGACTATCTGAGTACTTTTCATTACTGGACAATATTCTGACAGGATTGGGGCAAGGATTTATTAATTTTCTTTCCATCACCCTGTTGGATCCTACTTGATTATAGCAAAAGAAATATAATCATTTTGGGAGTTAAAAGAATAATTTGAAGACTATAGTTGTAAAAGGTGGTATTATATTTTATTTCACCTTTGGCTGTGGTCAATACGTACAGCCCATTGAGTTAACACTGAGAGCTCAACTCAGTCCTGAGGACGATACAACGGCCGTATCAGGCCTCAGGACTGATATGGAATGAACATAGTTCCCTAACAATTATAGTATTATCGCATATAAATGAGTTGCAAAATTAAAAAAAATAATTGAATACATTTATAAAAGTAATTTTACTACAAAACTGTGAGCAAAATCAATGTACATGACACTGCAGAATTAAATAATTTTGCGTTCTAAAATATAGTCCTGACCCTCGCGGCTTGGAAAAAGCAGCGCGTAGAAATACAAATGCGTCATGACGGGGGGTCATGACGGGCGTCATGACGGGCGTCATGACGGGCGTCATGATGGGCGTCATGACGGGCGTCATGATGTAAACAAAGTCGTCGACGTCAACCCCAAGGAACATCAATTCACCTCTATCAATATTTCTCTCATTTTCGGGTGCATGTTGATAAGTAAAGGCGAAATAAATACAAAAAAATCCGCGGCTTCGGTAACAATGAACCTCCTTCTGATTGCAATCTATAGATGCATATATAGCCGTATCGTCCCTTGGCTTCGGTATCCGACCGTGGGTGCTACGCACCCTTGGTCGGATACCTCCGCCGCGGGACGATACGGCTTCCCGCGATGTCCCTTGGTCATTTTTGTCTTAATATTCAATGATGGTAAAATGAAAGATAGCAATACAAAACCTCCATAAAACTGCTGGATTAAGTGAGGATCAAAGCATGTGGTGATGGAAAGACAATCTTTTGTCTTTCCATAGCCAGAGCATATATTGCTGTAGCTCCTCAGCCCAATCCCACATTTTAAAATAGTTTTCAGGGGTGTTTTCAGGGGTACAGGGGGGATAATTTAGTACTCTTATAAAACCTGCTCTATTGTTTATTAAAAAATGCGGACCTATTTATTCTGGCGATGTAAAGACAAATATTTTTTACCACACCAGGGTTTCAAATTGTTGCATCATCTCATAACAAGGGTATTATATTTTTCCATCAATAATTATTCTTTTTGTACTCAACAAAGGATAGTTCAAAGTTTGTGCCCATAGCATAATATAACAGTTAATACTTTTTACTTTTTATATAGTGACATGTCATATTTGGGCTACGGAAAGACACTTTAATTTTTTCCATAATCAAAAGTTATATATATTTTTATTTTTAAGTAATTTCAGTAATATCTCCTTTTCACCATGTAATTTAAACTGTTTTAAATAGATTTGAGTGTTTAAATTAGTACTAGATAATTAGGCTTTTTAATAGGATTGGTGGTTCTGGGTTATCTGTAAAAATAATATGTGAAAAATTACAAAATGAGGCTGTTTTCATGAAAATATATTAAGATATTAACAGAAAATATGGAAAACTATATATGGCTAGATAGAACTTGAGCAGATCTATGCGATATAAGTATTTTTGATAACATATTATAGCAAGAACAGCATAGTATCGCGTATGAGGGGGGCTGTATTCTCCGAGTATGGCCGAAAACTACGAGGCCGTAGGCCGAGTTGTTTTTCGGCCATACAAGGAGAATACAGGCCGCCGAAGACGCGATACTGTGCTATTCTTGCTTTTATTCCATGATTCTTAACTTATTACAACTTAATTTGATTTATTTCATCAAATTGTGCTGTCCGCATGGCTCACCGATAGTCTCGAACGGTCGTGACGTCACTGTACAATACAGGGAGTTTATATTGTACACCTTGTGAGCGGCAAGTATATCGATTATATTGTACGCTCACGGCCAAATCGTGGAATAAAACACAATAGTAACCACTCTCAGCATCAAGTGTAAAAGAAGGGGGGTGATCCCATTTTGTGAGAATGGGTCATATATATAGAATTTTTATTCAGTAAAACAATTTACAGAAATGGACATATACATCTACTGATAGCTCTTCCAGTAAGCCCTTAATAAAGAAAATAAATACGCATAATGGTCTGTCATAAGATAGACATATTAATCAATAATATTACAACATGTTGCTCTATTTTTCCGTGGATAATTCTACAGTGTGTAATAATCGTAATTACAGTTTGTAATAATCGGTTGATCAATTATTTTCAATTTCCTGAACAGTACTCTTGGTCATTTACAAGTATCATTCAAGATTTGTTATTGAGCTTATGTGCATAAAACTGGGTTACAGTGTGTACTGTTTTGTTTTGCATAGAATACACAATGCAGTTACAATTTTGCTATTCATTGTTAATTTCTAGATTTCTAGATTTCGAGAACTAACATACTTTAAGGTATGAAGAGTCAGAAAAATCCCCCCCACCCCTTGAACGATAATGGAGTGACATAGCATTATTTTATAAAACCCTATTCACATCATCACCATTGAACAGAACTTTTTTCCCCCATCGCTATATCGATTTTACATTCCAGGACTACATACCTGTGAGTTGACATTTATGAAGTAGAAAATTAGCTCTACTGATATTATTACAGCAAAACCATCATCTTACTCTTTTCCCTCTTCTTGATTCGCTCTCGAGTAGGGGTCAAAATCTAAAAAGTATTTGTTTTTTAGATATCCTCTAAATTTTTTCAAGGTAGGGATAACTTGAATTTTCTCCGGAAGGTTATTCCAAAGGGAAGTTAATTGATATACATAAGATTTTTTAAAAGTCTCCACTCTTGGGTGTGGTACTCTTAGTATTTTCCCTGACTTTAGCCTCCAAAGGTTCAAGTTTCTGTTGTCAATATAATTTGTGTCTCGAGATTTAATGAAAGCCAATTTTAATAGATGGGCATCTCTTCTTGTTTTTAACATAGGTAATTTGAGGTTCTTGTGTATCTCTTCTGAACTGGTCATCTTTGGAAGGTGCAGAATAATTTTGAATGCTGAGTTCTGCACAGATTGGAGTTTCTGAAGATGCGACTTAGCGGTTGAACTATAGAACAGGTCACCGTAATCTATTATTGGCAGAACCATTGTTTATATATCAAGAGAAGAGTGTCTTTGTTACATGCCCCATACAATTTCGACATGGCTCTCACCTTACCTCTAACTGTGTTGATCTTTTTAACCATAAACTTTTTAAAGTTCACCCAAATACTGATAGGCTATTACATTTTCTAGTTTTGGGCCGTTAATAACATAATTTGTTGCCACACTGGGCTGCCTGTTACTAGAACTAATGGTTACCGTCTTGCATTTATTTATATTCAGTGAAATTTTATTCATAGCACACCACTTTTCAATATTGTTAAGATCTGACTGAAGGTCATTTATAGTATGAAGACCCAGTGGTTTTTCTTTATAGATTACAGTATCGTCTGCGAAAAGTTGTATATAGCTATTATTTGTGACATCACATAAGTCGTTTATATAAATAATAAACATTAAAGGCCCTAAAGATGTCCCCTGAGGGACTCCACAGGTTACTGGTTTAAAGGAGGAGAGGTGACCATCCACAACGACCCTTTGATTTCGGTTTTCGAGATAATTTTTAAACCAATTCAAAGATTTTTGTTCCACCCCAATTTTTTCCAATTTTTGTAATAATAAAACATGGTTCACCGTATCAAAGGCTTTTTTAAAGTCTAAAAATATTAAATCAATAGCCTTTTTATTGTTGATACTGTTATAAACTCGTTCTAGGAATTGGTCATGGGCCTCATTTATAGACCTCCCCTTCCTGAATCCAAAT
Organism: Sthenelais limicola; assembly: GCA_942159475.1. Lineage (NCBI taxonomy): Eukaryota > Metazoa > Annelida > Polychaeta > Phyllodocida > Sigalionidae > Sthenelais > Sthenelais limicola. The sequence goes on along the minus strand of OW804096.1, from coordinate 19,736,262 downwards.
TGATCCTTACATAATAGGTTGTTTCTTTCTAGATAACTTGAAAGTTGGCTTTGTATACAATATTCTAATATCTTAGCAGGCAGATTTATAACAGATATAGGCCTATAATTACCGGCTATTTTTCTATTTCCCTCTTTAAAAAGGGGAGTTTGCTTTTTTAAAGTCTACGGGGATTTGAGAGTTCTCAATAGTGAGATTATAAAGGTAAGAAAATTGTTGGCTTAACACGTGTATACAAGGTTTGAGGATTTTTGTTGGGAGAAGGTCAATCCCAGATGCCTTATAGTTTCCTATTCTCTTAATAGCAGCTTCCACCTGAAATCTATCTATAGGTTGTAAATTGAAAGATTCCCTTTCATTATTATTCTTTATCGTGTTGTCTTGTTTAATCCCCCTTTGAGGTAAGGATTTATTATTACCAGTATCATCTAATTTGATTTTACTAGCCAAGGTTGGACCTATGTTTACGAAGAAATCGTTGATCGCTTCAGCTGCCTCTGCTTTTCTTAGCATACTTTTAGTCTCTAATAATGTTTTTGTAATGTGTTTATAATAATTTCTTCCCCTTTCCCTTCGGCTTTCTCATGGTTAATAAGAGGTTTTAATATATTCCACATTTTATGCGGATCATTTTTATTCTCAGAAATTTGGTCTCTTATATATCTTTCTTTAGCTCTTTTAACTTCTTCGACTACCTTGCAGCTTAGACCTCTGGCCTTCTCCCAGTCCTCTTTTTTCATGGTTCTCATAGCTATCCTACATGCTTTATCCCTTGACTTTGACAAATTTAATATATTTTCACTGTACCACTCGGGCATTTTTCTAACATTTTTAAATTCCTTTAACAGGCACATTCTGTTGACATACTTATCAATGTTCGAATATATAATTTCCCAGGCCTTCTCAACATTTCTCGTCTGTTAAAGATCACTCCAGTCTAGGTCACAAAGTATATCCTTTAGAATCTTGGTATCTAAGCATATTGTGTTTCTGGCAGTAAACGTTTCGGTATTTCTCTCTTTCTTAATTTGAATAAAAATAGGGAGATGATCACTGACATTGTTGTCTATAGTGCCAGTGTTTCTTATGATTTTAATGTTTGTATAAATGTGATCGATTAGGGTTGAAGATTTTGCCCCAATCCTAGTATTTGTTCGGATCATTTGCTGAAGATTAAATTTGCCTATCAAGTCTCTAAACGACTCTGCCCCAGACCTAGTGCCTGTATCTACGTTGGAGGCTTCATAATTGAAATTCCCTGTAATAATCATATCTTTTGATGTATCTAAGTCATTTAGTATATTGTCTAGAAAGGCTAGTGCTCTTGTTAGGTCCCCTTGCGGGGGTCTGTAAACATTGAGGATAATTTTGTCCTTTACAAATTTTTTCTTAACTTCAAAGACTTGAACCTCAATGTGTTTGTTAGATATGTTCAGTGATTCATTATTTCCGTCAATTATTTCAAGGGACTGATGGACATATGATAGTAGGCCTCCTCCTCTTCTCTTTTTTACTCTGTCATTTCATATCTTATAGTTTTGTAAAAATAGTTCGTTGTTGGAAACTTTGCCGTTGAGCCAGGTCTCCTGTATAGACAATATAGTCGGTTCAGTGTCTAACACAAACTGATTGATTTGTTTCATGCTTCTAACATTCCATGAAATAAGCTTTATCCCTTTCATTTGTTTAACCTTGTTTGTACATATATATTCGTTTGAACAGCATTGTTCATTTCTATCTTCTGAATTACTCATTGATTGATATTGGATAATTTCTCCTTCTACAGTGAAGGATTTCTATCAATTTACCTGAGTAGATAAATTTTCCTCTACCCAAACACCAAGGTTTGTTACCCCATAAATACATAATAAACATTTAAATACAATATCTGCAATACAGTAGGAGGAAGGAATCCTGATGAAGGTCGAATGTTAGACCGAAACGTAGATCGCCCCAAAGTATTAAACCTCCTTCAAATATAAACATCTGTGTCCCTTCGTGTTTTGAGTTGTCTCAATCTACTTAGAAGATTTAAATACAATATCTGCAATACAGTAGGAGGAAGGAATCTTAGTACTCTGAAGGATTTTACATGAATGAGTATTTCAAATCGATTGTTAATTTTGCGGAATCATTTGATTTTAAAACGCCTGATAGCTTAAGAGTGAAATCTCTCGTTACATACTAGTGTAAACTATCAGATTCTGTAATTCATGTTCAATGTTATACAATAAAAGCAGACGTTAACAAGAAAAGGCATAAACCTCATCTTTAACTGTTCACATTTCCAGAGTGCTTACAACTTCAAACCAGGCAAAAAAAAAAATAGGTGTGTTTCCGATTTATCTGGCTGAAAACTAGGTTGGGGGGGGGGGGGGGTGGTAACTTTTTTTTTTTTGGAACTGAAAAAAAATGTCTTTTTCATAACAATAGTTGTTTTGAACATGGGAAATGTGCCTATTGACAGTTCCGAGTTAGGAAAACACGTTTTCCTGCTTTTATAAGCTTTTTTTGTCAAAAATTCCAAAAAAAGTAAGATATGATGGGGAAAAAATCAGGTATGGTAAAAAAAAAATTAGGTAGAGTAAGGTTTTTCTAGGTAGGGGTTTTTTTCTAGGTAGGGGGGGTGTATCTTTTCTACTAGTATAGGTAGGATAGTCCCCGATAGCGAGACATAGATTCATAAGTTGTTACAGCGGAAGACTCAGACAATGCAGTAAACACAGAACTTTATTCCAATAGGAAAATTAAAATTGTGTCAATGGAAAGAAACATACACGCTGTGCAAAAACAACTGTTGTACACATTTCGAAATATAAAATGGTTGTAAAAACTGTAAAAAATTGTAAACCAAAGTAGTATATTATTACAAATATGTAATTGATATATATCAACATGTAAACAATAATTGAAGTCCAAATGTTGAAATGTTTGTCTGATAAAAGTAATCATTATAAACACCCAAAACCAACTAACTGATATGTACTTCCGATAACACTAAAATTACACTATATTGTTAAACATCATTCCTTTACATATTACCAAATGTACCAAATTATAATTGTATTATCATTTTCCAGGGGGCATCTCGGAAGATCTCCATTGGAGAACGAGCTCTGTCCTTTTCCTGACGTATATTGCATGATGTATATGTTTCCTGAATAAAAGTTCCATAATAATAATAATAATAATAATCGGAAACACACCTATTTTTTTTTTTGGCCCCACTGATATTTTTGTAGTCTTACCTGTTGTTTATACTGGATTTGCTGTGAGAGTGAAACATTCTTCCTGACGTCGGGCTAGAGAAAACTCCTGTCTCAGGAGAGAATGTCTCGCCTCTAAGCAACCCACCATAGCAGAGTTTATAATTAGAATCGGTTGAGGACAATGCCTCATTGAATTGGTTTGTTCGAACAATCAATAAATTTGGCGAAAAATCTACGTACCACAACAACACCATGTTAACTATGGAGGTATTATACCAACACATAATGACGTTTAAAATACAAGCTTAAACCGTCTATATCAATTATATTTTATGGTAAGTCTTAATTAGGTGTTCTGCTACTCCACGCCTGAGGGCTGGAGACAAGTGACAACCGTCATCATCTAGTAAGTGATAATAAGTTGAGTACATGGATCTCAATGTGGTTTTATGCTTTCTTCGAGCTCTAAGGTGGTGGACTAGATTGCAGAAATAGGGCGTAGGGACGTGGTGAAGTTTATTTTGTAACTTTACTGCATTGTTGAATGCTATAACTTCTCTGTCCAACAACTCTTGGTCTCCTCTATAGCATTTAATTTGCTGACTGTTAAGATTTTCCTTAGTGAGCTTGTATATGTGGCAACGTGTTGGTTGTAGGTTACCAATTTCAGACCAATAGTAGGTCCAAAAATTATGGTTGGCGGAGGCATGTTTGTGGGATAGTAGGACTCGATAAGTTGTCTAGCCTGTTCCATCTGGTCGGTAGCATCAGAATCAACTTCTATTTCACTCATGAAGCGCAAACCCACCTCTTTCATCAACGGACACTTGAATGTAATATTACATATTCCTGAATTCCTAGGTCTTCCCAGAACAATAGTGTTTTTTGCCCTTTTAACTAGAGAGATGGTGTCCGCGACGAAAACATCAGTTTCTATGGCCGATACTGCCTGAAGGTCGATAGAGAGATTCCTACCTAGTGAGTCTGCTATCACCAGCATTTCTCTCCTCCAGCCGTTCATATTTATCATTGATCGGTGCTATGGTTATTTCGCTCTTATTTTACCTATCCTGCTCTTATCTCTTCTATAATATCCTTCCAAAAGCGTTTTGATCTTAAGTTCGACCCGGCGGCCATTTGCAATCAGTACTCCGCGGACGTTGCGGCTGACTCCCCAGACTTTCGAACTTGTAACTTCGTAGAATTTGCTAATATTTGGGTCGATCAGTTTCTCTTTGAGAGATTTAATTTGAGTGAATTTTTGGCGAACAACAGACTTCAGAACATCTTTTTCAACTGCTTTCCAGGATTGAATTTGCTGCGGGCTAGCCGCAGCATCCAGCTTGCTACCCTCTGCCTTTGCTCGACGGGACTGTAGAGGCTACGTATTTTAGTCGCCGCCGCTTGATTTTTGTAATGCAGGGCTTTTTGAACTTGATAGCAATGTTCAGACGTATGGTATTCTTTAATATCAAATCTGAATTTGGATTCGTAAAAATTTGAGAAGGGACTGTATAGTCCATGGAACCCTATGCTTCCCCCTTCCACCTGGAAATGCGAGACATCCACAGGTCTGCAGCCGGTGGGGAGAAGGTGGAGGTCGCCTTTTGCGTATGCGCGTGACCCACATTTAATGCGGCCTGGTAACACGTCGGCTTGATGTTTATTTAGCCTTAGGAGTTTGTGACAGTCACTGAGGAGTCTTTGCGAAGGGTCCCTTAGGCTGGGCGTGAACTTATTAAACCAAAGGTTTGATTTTGTCTTCCTTCTTTTTTCTTTAGCATTGTTTAGAACCAACCTTTTCTTTTCCGCTGTATCCAAGTCAACATATATCGCCCTCGTGGTGTTCTTGCCAGAGGCCACGCCCACTTGGTATGCGACAACTATTTCCTCGTGTTTGATTGGAATAGTGGTTGATATCATATTATAGATAAACAGCTTTGTATTTTCCACTTTCTGCGTGGTTTGCCCATTTATTTGATCGTACATGTCCCAATCCTCAGGAACCCCCTTGATGAGGAGGTGCATACCGTGGGCCTGGTAGCGTTTTGAAGGCGGGACAGGACTACAATTTGTTTAAGCATGTCACAATATGGGATGGCCATCCAGGGTCTATTATCAGACATGGAATTACTTCAGTTATGTGGTTATTTATGCCTATCAAGGCCTTGCTAGAGTAAGTAGAAAGGTGAAAATGTCTACTGTCAATTCATTCCATGTATCGGAGCTGACGTTCAAAGTTGTTGCTTTTGTTTTTACTTAATAAGAATAAGAATTCTTGTAATAACTAAATAAATCCTGACTGAAATTAAGCAAACTATGTTATCTGCTTATTTATATCTACTGTCCTCACTTTGTCCTCTATATAGAGTCCACATATTATGTTATGGAAGCATGTTAACAAAGAATTCTCGAGTCAATTTCACTTGTCTGGAAATTTTATTTCCTACTCTACACTTGTATTTATAAGTTTAAAACTGATAGACAATATAATGTAGCAAACTCTGACTGCTTTCACATAGTGGTGTGTCCATAGGGGATTTTCATCTCCACCATCTTGAATCTTGATTCACTTGGAATCATGGGAATTGTATGTTAGTATAAAAGCTAAAGAAAACTTCTTATGAAACAGTTATGAAACAGATTGTTGAATTCAATACACATTGGCTTGGTAAAGGGCTTACTTTTAAGTAACATGATATAAATGTTTATTCTATCTACCCATCTAACACAAGAAACTATGTCAATATTTCTCTTCGACAAAATTATGGTTTAATAATCAAAACTGAGAGATAATATCATTCATTAAAATATTACATGTGTAAACTAGCATTTTGCCTAGCCAAAAACCTTTGTCCTGGGTCTGAAACCAAAATGTCAACGTAATTCAAGTGCTTTTTACTATCCCTACAGCAGATATCAAGAACATCTTTAGCATCTTTCTCTAATTCATTGCCTGAAATAAAGAGGCGTTCTAACATACAACATTTCAATTGTATGAAAGTAGAGAAATCTGTAGTCAATTGAAGCTGATTGTTTTCCAATGCAAGGATAGCCAAGTTAGGAAAAGAGGCAGTGTACATACAGTCACTGAGACATTTACTTGTGCATACTGATGTCAGTACCAGTGTTTTCAGACCTTCATAAAATCGAGGACACTCTGTATGACTTGGCAGTTGCATTTCTACATCCTGCCTACTCTCTGTAACCAAAAGAGTCTTCAGATTAGGTAAGGAGTTAGAGGATATCTTATCTCTCAACACATCAAGAGATCTCTGTGTTGGCCTACAGTACTCTATAGCAAGACATTCCATGGAACTGCCACATGCCTCCACCAGAGCCTCAACTCCACTGCTAACATAGTCATGCTTTACAACCAACACATTAAGTTTAGACAAACAGGAAGCTAACAACTGGGCTCCATCACTGTTCAGGCCTGTCTGTTGTAAGTCTAAATATCTTAGCTTATGGAGGCATTTCAGAGCCTCACAGAAACTTGTTATTGTCTCTTTCCCAAAAACTGGTATTCCAAGAAAGTTTAGAAGTGACAGGTTTTTAAACCTCCTTAGGTTATTCATATCATGAATTATATTGTTTGTGCTGAACACAAGATTGTTTGCTGGCAGAGGGTTGTTAGTAAGGAAGGTGGTTTCCTCTGAGGAGCTCAGTAAGAAAATGAATACATTTTCATGAGGTAGACATGGAACAGCTGAGATGGGAACTCCTCTGAATTGAAATAAAAGTTTCTCAGGAAATTTTGCACCTTTAAGAATGGAACAAAACTGTTGAAACATGTACTTGTTCTTTGGGGTTATGATGTGCATCGCACGAATGGACTGTACCATATATTCTGTTAATTCACTCAGTAATTCTAACTTATTACACTGTTTCATTTGTTCACGCAGTTCTGTGAAGATCTTCAGGAACATATTTGCCAGTTCTTGTTTCCATGTTTCTTGAAACAAAGTCTTATCAAATCTTGATTGGAATTGCATGCTATTAGTCATTGTGACAATTGATACATTCGCATTGCCATAAATCTCTATGCCAGATTCAAAACTGAAACCAGAAATAAATCTAAGGAACATCTCATGGTTAAGAATAGTCTGCCATGAACATAACTCTAGAACCGTCCTTACCCTCCTGATATGATGATCAGCCTGACTCCTAGCAATTGATGCAATGTATGCTGCTGCGAAGAAGTCTTGGAATAATCTGTGCACAAAGATGGCTCTGACTGGCACAGCTTGTTTTTCTACCCTCTGAAGGAAACCTACTCTGAACCCAACCTCTCCTATATTCCTCTCTATTTGCTCCTGGGTAAAGGAACAGTCCTGGAACTTTGAGAAAAAGGCCAATTTACCAAGTTTCCTATTGACTTCAAGCTGGGGAAAAGTAGCTAAAAGCTTTGACTTGGATGATTGTTTCAGGCTCATTGCCCAGTCAATAGATTCATTAATATCACCATTCTCTTCTCTGCTTCCATCTTTGCTCAGGTATTGGTCAGCAAAAACCTTGAGGATTTCTAGGAAAAGAAGTGTCATTGATTTAGGAAGGGCCTTCTTATTTTTCTTCCAGATCTCCACACATATTAGAGCCAGTAATGGGATAGATAACATGTCTATCATACCAGTTCTATATTCCTCCTCCAAGAACCTAACCAGATCCTTATTCTGTACTGACCTAGATGAGAGAAACTTTCCCAGTTTCCCCACATTTTCTATGCCTTCTACTTCTACAATCATATCCACAGTACCAGGGACATCACCCTCCTTCCACTCTCTGGTTGTCAACAAACATGACACACCTGGATACAGGAGCTCAGAGAAAAGCTGGCGTACACACTCTTGTACCTTAGAAACCTCATCAAAGCCATCTAGAATGAAGAGTATATTATTTGGATGTTCTATGATGAACTTCCTGAGGCTCTGTTTGTATTCAGCTGTGTTTAGCTGTGGGGGCAAATACTTAACAAATACATAATCAATCAAATCCTCATGTGATGCCAAGGTATTGAGCCTGATGGGAAACACAAACTCATAATGTTGCAGGGGCCCTCTATCCCTTGCCCAGTCAAAGGTTAGTTTATCAACACTCATAGATTTCCCAACACCTCCTGCACCACAAATAACAATTTTGTTGTTGTTTAAAATGTCATTATATCCTGCAAGTGGTTCTTTCTTCTTCTCGCCCTCCATGTTATAGGAGACATGGCTGAGTTGGAGAGGGAAGTATACTTCATCAAATGGTTGCTTCATCATATTACTGTCCCAAGGTCGCACCTTCACCTTTTCCAGGGTTGATATGATTCTTTGCTTCAAGGCACTTCTCAATCGTTTAACATCTGCAGAGAGAACTAAAAAAAGACCAACTATATAAATGTCCTCATGAAGAAATGCTAGGTGGACGAGTTGGAGGAAACACCCACTGTGGATTTACTATTCAAAATAAGTTAATTTTAATAAAAATATACTTTTACTTCTTTTCCTTTTCTGTGGCATAAGAGGAGTAGAGAACTCTGTTTTCTTTCTCTCCATGGCACAATGTAGTATGTTATCAAGATTCTTTTCTGCCTGCACCTCCACTCTTTAGCATAAGTATTTAAAGTATTAGCAGTAGCATTAGTAAATAGCTAGACACAGTAGTGGGCAGAATTCGTCTCTGAATTGAATAAAACCGGTAAGCCTATGTCACAATTATGTTTCACTGTATTGTTTGACTTGCTGTATAAGCATCCTAAATCAAAGAAAATAAAAATTTCTTTCATAAATGCTTACAAAGTTTACCTTCACTATTGGGGTCAAGTGTAGGTCTAGGAGGAAGCTCCATATCTGGGTAGAGCATGTGTACCAGATGATCATGCTTTGTGTCTTTCAGCACCCAGAGAAATGTGTAGAAGTAGCGCCTGTCTGCCTGCTCCTCCACCTCATTCACTATCCTATGGGCCCGCTTCCTTGGAGGATGTATCTTCTGCAATGTACGGTTTGATTGTTCACTGGTAATCAAACATAATAAAACCTTTCACAATACCATCTGTTCATGGTTGTAGGTGTTTTTACTGAACCTATGTTTTACCATACAGACATGTTATTTGAGTTGATTTTGATTTGAACATTTTTATTAATCTGTTATTTACAAGAAGTCAGAGAGCATATACATGAATATGAACACTTCAAATGTTGCTAAAATGTAATTTGCCACCCTATGATTAATTTTCCGTATTTATGTCTCAAGTTCTTTAATTGCCCAAATTATAAATCATTGTTGAATGACTCAACTCAGCATTTTGGTGGGTTTCATAAGAGGTCACCATAAAGAACCAAGGCATTACTAATAATTTTAAAAATTGTCATTTGAAAGCTTGCAATTGGCTTTAACAATAATTATAGGTGAAGTTGAAAAAGGGACACATTGGCTGCAGTTCCAAAGCCTACTCAGAGTCAAGTACATGTATGACAACCAACTCATGTCCAGGACACAGACAGGTCCTGGTCAGCACTCAGTTATCACAATTTCACTGAAATTGCAATGGCATAAATATTGTGGCCGTTGAATCTGTTGCGGGCGTCACAACCCTATTTTGACCTACCCTTAATGAGCTTGTCCAATAGAATAATAAAATTCTATTCCTGGCTCACTGCTCACTTACCTCTATGTGTCTGCAGGTGTCAATGTTAATGAGTCTATACTGTATAATGTGGGAATAGAGCGAGTCATTCACAATGAGGTCATCCACAACAGTCACCCACTGGTCCTTGAGCACCTCCTACATCAAGAGAGAACACTTCTCTAATTAGGTAAAAGAATACATGCATTTTCTTATCTTCCCTTCACTCCAAACTTTGAAGCCCCCACATATTTTCACCTACCAACCATGAATAAAACAATTACACAATTCATTATATCTCATGTGGGGGAATTTCAAACTTTCTTTCCCTGTTAAGGATTATTTTCGTTAGACACATCACATTAATTTTCATACAGAGCCACTTACACTTAACAAGAACCATTGTACTAAGAATAGATATACTAAGTGATATCATAAAATGCACAGATCAATAAAGCCATTAAAAAATCAATTTTTCTTTTAAGAATTTTATTTTGCCAGACCAAGTGCATTTGGGGTGTATCCTTGCCCCTGTAAGCATAACACATATACAGTTCATTCATAATTGCATCTTATATTCAGATATACAACTAATATCAATACAGCGATCGATGTATTATATGTGTCTGTCATTTTATTGTTGATAATATTAATGAACATGGCTTAATCTAAAATGTAAACAAACACGTCCACCCACCCTGTAATCTCTGTTATCTAGCTCTGGGAGATAAACATCATGTGACGTGTTGGCCGCCATCTTGACTGCTGAAGTCAGAATGTAAATTCAATTCAATTCAATTCAGATATTCTTTTATTGTCAGATTTCTCAAAACAATGGTGATTGTTCATATCTGGCGTGCCAGCTCTTCCAACGAATATTACAATTAAGAAAAGATCTCAACAATTTCATCATTAAGTATTTATCTCAGTCTTAAACATATTCAGCCTGAGGGATTTGGTAACAGCAGAGGAGAAATCAAATATTGAAGGTGGAGTCAGAATGTAAATATAGGATAAGATACCATTCTCCACTATTTCATCATTCAGTATCATCTAAATCTGGCTCTGAGGGGTTTGGTAATCGCAGAGTAGAACTTACACAATTACAAGTGGACCCATGGAATGAAAACAGAAATTAACTTTACCTTTATAATCTCGCTCAAATTAAAGTTTAAAGCTGACCTACCTGCTGCAGCCCAGGTTGAAGTCCATGTGATAGTGTGTAACTGGAGAATGGTGTCTTATCAGCATCTTATCAGTTAGTCAGCTGGTATGGTACTTTTTATAGTTTTAAAGCTGCATTCCCTGTGTGTGGGGCTGAACATTTATTTAGGGGTAAAATTATTGATATTTGGGTAAATGTTGGGAATAAAGAATACACGGAAAACAATCCCTATAACTTTTATTTCAAATTCAAAATTCAAATTCAAAGATTCTTTATTGCTGGTTTTGCTACAATAGGTCTGTCAATTCTGTACCTTGTCAGACAGGTCTTCCTATGACTGCCGACTTGAGTTTTTGTTTTTGAAAGTTGTTACAATTGAAAGTTTAGAACTTGGTTCTTAATACTAACATGTATGAGATGAGTAATTACATTTGATGACATTATATGGTTGTTATACGGTTACAATACCAACTGACATTTCTGACGCATAATAAGAGATCAAAGATCATATTCAAACATTGTAGCCGAGACAGATTCGGCGAAGAGCGCGGATAGAAATAGTTAAAAACAATGGGCACTTTGTGGCGCAGCAGTAGGCTAATTTTATTAATCATAATATATTTGTCAAAATATACCATGATAAATTTTCCAGGTCATTTCAAAACGGTGCAAGAAGCTGTTGAGTATATTTCCTAAATGTTATTTTGTCCTCTATCCTGTGAGCTACAGGTTTCAGTAAATTCCACCTAGTCTGACATTTATAAATGACAGAATTAATGACCTTATTTCTCTTTCCATCAGCATGGCTGCGGGTCGGCAGTTTCCTATCATCTAAATTCGAATGTTTCTCAGCTAGATAATAGACCATGTCAAGGATGTGCTTATCCCTTCTCAGTTGCAATGGCCAGATATTCAGGGTCTCATGCTCGGTATCGACATTATCATATTTAGATTCATTAAAAATTATTCTTAAAGCTAAATTTTGTTGCGACTGGAGTTTTTGTAATAATGCTTTAGGAGCTGAATCATATATAAAGTCACAATAATCTAGGTTCGGGAAGATGGCTAGCTTATACAGATCATGTTTGGCTTTTTGGGTCAGAGAGTTTCTGGCCTTGTAAAGTAACCTGATCTTTGATGTGACTAGCTGCAAAGTTTTATTAACATGAGGTTTGAATGTAAGAAGGTCATCTAGAATAAATCCTAGATATTTATATTCATGAACTGTGTCGAGATGAGCAGCCCCTAGAGTGAGGTTATGAGAGGAATCTTGCGACTTTTTACAAGATGAAAAGCTCAATGAGAAGGACATAGTCTTACACTTAGAAGTATTGAGAGATAATTTGTTCTTGCTGCACCATTTGAAAATATTGTCAAGGTCCTCTTGGAGGTTAACATGTAGTGAGGTAAGGTCAGTATTATGATAGTAAATAACAGTGTCGTCAGCATAATGCTGTATGTCAGCATGCTTAACAACAGAATATAAATCATTAATGTATATCGTGAATAAAATGGGACCCAGAATGGTTCCCTGGGGAACACCATATGTGATGATATCTTCTTTAGATTTAAGGCCATTGACAGTGACGAACTGCCTTCTGTTTTCCAGATAGTTTGAAAACCAAAGAAGTTCCATACCAGTAATACCATAAGACCGCAGTTTATCTAAAAGAATTTGATGATGAACCGTATCGAAGGCCTTACTGAAATCAAGAAAGACCGTTTTGTTCAGTAATTTACTATTTAATTTTGAATAAATGTTATTAAGAAAGTCAATTTGCGCTTGTTGAATCGAATGATTTTTGCGAAAGCCATATTGATTGTTATTAAATAAACTATTAGATTCAAAGTGATTCGTTAATTGTTGTTGAACTGCGGTTTCAAGAATTTTAGCTGGCATAGACATACATGAGATTGGCCTGTAGTTACAGGTGCTCAGCTTACTGCCTGCCTTATAAAGTGGTGTGACGCGCACTATCTTAAATGCATTAGGCACTTTACCTAATAATAATGAAATGTTGATAATGTGTGTCAGTTGGTCTGATAAAGCAAGTAAACATGATTTCAGAATTGAGGCTGGAAGGAATTCGATTCCAGAATTTTTTGCAGAGTCAATAACCGAGATAATCTTTCGTACTTCTTTGGATGAAAGCTCGCAAAATTTAAAATTGGGTGATTGAGACTCAGAGGCTGTTTCTGAACAGCCATCAGAGTCTGAGGTGGTATTAAGAGAAGTGATTTTGCTCGCCAGGTTGGGTCCGACGTTAAAAAAATAGTCGTTAAATTCATCTGGTACAACAGATGCGTCCAACATCATTTCATTTAAGGTCAATATCATATTTAAACAGCAACAATAAGTTTTGTAAAAAAGAAAATAAATATTTCTATATCAATCATAGTCGGTTTGTGACAAAAAATGTATTGAACACAAGCTTACGACTGCCACCCATGCCTCTATAACAGAGAACCTATATATCTTCACGGACTTTTCTTCCTTCATTCAATCTTAGACTCTCTAATTCTTTCACCAATCGAAAGGAAATTGCATTAATAACTACATGTGTGAGTTTAAAAGAAATCCCAGAGGTGAAGATATTAGTGAAATTAAAAGATATACAGATAATTAAACATAATATAGAGAGAGGGCATGATGATTATTAGACAATCTAAGTACTACAAAAAAACAAATTAAATTATAAATCAGGAGTCATGGATGAAATAAATGTGATCAGATGAAGAGATAATCCAGTCTAGTCGATAAGCATTACAACATATATAGAGAGGTGTGAGAGGATTTTGGTGATTTCCGAACATACCGAAACATAATATAGTTTGGGCATGTCTTAGGGGCACCTCCATGAGGGCCCATGATGGGTCCATTAATCACTTCCAACTTGTGATATGGGTCAGGGGAGGTGGGCAAAGCAGGTCACATGATACTCTTGCATAGATAATGGCCCAAACCATAACAGTCGTTATCAGGGGCACATGGCCCATCCAGTCAGATAGACAGAGGGAACTTATAAGTAACCAGTGTATACAAACCAATACTCCTCCCCCCATGTGGTGTTGTTGTGTCATGTGACTGGTGTAAACACAGTCTTGATTGACAGCTAACTGTTTCAGTTTAAACATATAACAGCCATACTCTCAATGGAATTAATGAATTAGTGATGTAAGGGGCACCTTGAGTATAAAAGGGGTGGGTGGGGCCAGCGGGAGCTTTCCCCTGTCAGACACAGTCCCATGAAGAGCAAAGAACAGTTTTTGAATGTCTTCCCTAATATCTCATGTTTTAGCCACTGTTTGTTCATGTAACTAGCTACAGATGTTAATGAATATATGGAGGCAATGATATCTACTTGCATTAAAAATCGTAGTCCTCCTTATATCACTAATTCATTAACTCCATTGAGGTGAATTAACCATTATAATGAGTCTCACTCACCCATAATTTGGTAATTTAACTCTTGAAAAACACATTCATCATGTTCGCTAGTAGGAAAGGTAATTGCCCCCCTTACTCTAATTAATAGAAATCATATCCAGTACGTTGATATGATGAGTGATAACAATTGGACATAAGGGTCAGATTTTCAGAAAATGTACAATTGGTAGCTCTACACATTTAGTAAATTCTGCTAAATTAGGCTGCAATTTGGTCAATATAAGGTAAATTCAAGTATATTCGGCATTGCATTGATTCTAGCAATCGGTTTGGTTAGGTTGAGCTGTATTTTAAACCTGATTTTTGTCTTAAATTTGGGTTATTTGAGAAGATTGGTGAAGGCGAATTGTACATTTTCTGAAAATCTGACCCATTTGTTGGTTAGATGTGAAGGCTTCCATGCATGATGCCGATAATTATTTTGTTGTCTAGCGGAGAGCTCATGCTATATAAGTAAAGAAGAATTGTACATTTTCTGGCGATTTCACCCACTAACTCAGTACACAGACAAGGCGGGGCATCTCAAAATCAGCCATCTGTATAATATAGATCCACTCGCTATCATACATTAAAGGTTTTTTCTGTAGAGTTTATTAGTATGAACTGAGTTTATAATAGTTATTACCTTCTGGGACCTACCTAAATATCTTTTAAAATTGCTTTATAAAGTATATTTAAATATATATAATGTGACATGTCACATCATTTCAAATAATATATATTGTCGGATGTCAGCATAATTGCATCCCTCTCAACCCTGCCTTCCCATGGTGAGCACACCTACGTCCCTCGCTCTCCTCCCTCTCTCCTCTTTCTCTCTCCCAACCTCCCTCTCTCTCCCCTCTCTCTCTCCCAACCTCCCTCTCTCCTCTCTCTCTCCCACCCTCTCTCCCTCTCTCTCTTCCTCTCTCTCCCTCCTCTCTCTCCCTCTCCCTCTCCCTCTCTCCCCACCCTCTCTCTCCCTCTCCCCCTCTCTCCCTCTCTCTCCCTCTCTCTCCTCTCTCTCTCCCCCTCTCTCTCTCTCCTCTCTCTCCTCCCTCTCTCTCTCCCTCTCTCTCCTCCTCTCTCACCCTCTCTCTCCCTCTCTCTCTCCCTCTTTCTCCCTCTCTCTCCCCTCTCTCTCTCCTCTCTCTCTCCCTCTCTCCCCTCTCTCTCTCCTCTCTCTCTCTCCCTCTCTCTCCTCTCTCTCTCCCTCTCTCTCCTCTCTCTCCCTCCTCTCTCTGTCTCCCTCTCCGTCTCCCCACCCTCTCTCTCCCTCTCCCCCTGTCTCCTTCTCTCCCTCTCTCTCCCTCTCTCTCTCCTTCTCTCTCCCTCCTCTCTCTCCTCCCTCTCTCTCACCCTCTCTCTCCCTCTCTATCTCCCTCTCTCTCCCTCTCTATCTCCCTCTCTCTCCCTCTCTATCTCCCTCTCTCTCCCTCTCTCTCCCTCTCTCTCCCTCTCTCTCCCCTCTCTCTCTCCTCTCTCTCTCCCTCTCTCCCCTCTCTCTCTCCTCTCTCTCTCTCCCTCTCTCTCCTCTCTCTCTCCCTCTCTCTCCTCTCTCTCCCTCCTCTCTCTCCCTCCTCTCTCTCTCTCTCCCTCTCTCCCCACCCTCTCTCTCCCTCTCCCCCCTCTCTCCCTCTCTCCCTCTCTCTCCCTCTCTCTCTCCCTCTCTCTCTCTCCTCTCTCTCCTCCCTCTCTCTTCCTCTCTCTCCCTCCTCTCTCTCCCTCTCCCTCCCCTCTCTCTCTCCCTCTCTCTCCCTCTCTCCCCTCTCTCTCTCCCTCTCCCTCCCCTCTCTCTCTCCCTCTCTCTCCCTCTCTCCCCTCTCTCTCTCCCTCTCTCTCCCTCTCTCTCCCTCTCTCTCCCTCCCTCTCTCCCTCTCTCTCTCTCCCACCCTCTCTCCCTCTCTCTCTTCCTCTCTCTCCCTCCTCTCTCTCCCTCTCCCTCTCCCTCTCACCCTCTCTCTCCCTCTCTCTCCCTCTCTCTCCCTCTCTCTCCCCCTCTCTCTCTCCTCTCTCTCTCCCTCTCTCCCCTCTCTCTCCTCTCTCTCCTCTCTCTCTCTCCCTCTCTCCTCTCTCTCTCCCTCTCTCTCCCCTCTCTCTCTCCTCTCTCTCTCCCTCTCTCTCCTCTCTCTCTCCCTCTCTCTCTCTCTCTCTCTCCCTCTCGCTCTCTCTCTCTCCCCTCTCTCTCCCTCTCTCTCCTCCTCTCTCTTCCCTCTCTCTCCCTCTCTCTCCTCTCTCTCTCTCCCTCTCTCTCTCCTCTCTCTCTCCCTCTCTCTCTATAACACTTGTATAGAAAATTGCAAGAATGTTTCACCTATATCATGGCTAAAAGTAAAAAAAGAACACACACAACCTGTGATAATTACATTCATACAAGACAGCAAAGATAGATTTAAGAAGAACATCAACAAAATCAGAGATGGTAGAAATAAATTTACTGAATATAATTATAATTATAACTCTTGATCGATGCTCATAATCTATGCTATCAAACTCGAATTTATTACACATATTTTTTAAGGCAGTATTTTGAAGGGACGGTAGCTTGTATGAATGGGGGTGACTCACATATGAAGTGGCAGTATTCTGGATTGGTATGTAATGGTAATGTTTTGCCTTCTGTGTGAGTGAATTTCTAAATCTCTACATAGCATCTTGAGTGACTGAAACTTGCTGTTGAGTACATGCGACCTCAGGTTTTAGAAAAACTTTGATTATAAGTGATTATAAAAAAATAAATAGGTGTGTTTCCGATTTACCCCCCCCCCCCTACCTAGAAAAACCTTACCCTACCTAAAAATTGTTTTACCATACCTGATTTTTTCAGAAAAAAAATAGTTACCACCAGTTTGTGGCCTAGGCCTGATAGCATTCAGACAGAGATGGTCGATTTTTTTACATGCAACATCAACTTAGCCTTATTTACTCAACTTAGTTCACAATTAGTTCAATTAGGGGGGCGTATCATCCAAAAGAAGTTGGAGGTGTATGTGTTAATGGCACGGTCTGGTGGGATACGCCCAAATGACTTGTATTAAGTATTAACGTGTAGAAGGGAGACTTGTACAGTGACTAGGCTCACGTACAAGGCACCATCTTTTTTTGCTTCAGATTTTCACAGAAGAGAGGGAGAGAGGAGAGAGAGTGAGTGAGTGAGTGAGATTGGTTGCTTTACGCCGTTATCAACGCATTTAAGATGGTTATATCAAGGGCGGGAGAGCTGAGAGGGAGGCAGTTTATGATCATACCCAGGAAATAGAGATAGAAAAGAAGGGAGAGAGAGACAGAGAAAAGAGACAGAAAGGCACTTTATGGTCATACCCAGGACCAGAGAGGAGAGAGAGGGAGAGAGTGAAGGAGAGGGAGAGGGAGGGGGAGAGAGGTAGTGAGAGAGAGGGGAGAGAGGGAGGAGAGCGAAATGTACAATTCAACTTTGCCAATCTTCTCAAATAACCCAAATTTCAGACGAAAATAAAGTTCAAAATACAGTTCAACCTAACCAAACTGATTGCTAGAATCAATGTTATACCAATTATACTCGAATTTACCTAGGATTGGCCAAATTGCAGCGTAATTTAGCAGAATTTACCAAATGTGTAGAGCTGCTAATTGTACATTTTCTGAAAATCTGACCCCTATATATAAGGGAGGGATCAACTTCTTAATGGTCTATTTCGCAGCTTTTGCTAGTTATTCAGCCAGGCATGTCACCCCGAAGATGCTAGAATACTCTTAGTTCATTCTCATACAAGCCCTTTGAAACTTTTAATTTTAATTACTTTAATTATGTTCATGTATAATAAATCTCGTTGGTTTCAGTAGCTTAGAATATTGCACTCGTTGCTGAGGAACATGGTAACATAACACTACGCAACTCGTGCAATATTCACGCTCCTTCATCCAACTCGTTAGTTAACCTGTATTTAAACAATGCATCAGCAAGACTATAATCAGTCAAAAACATCCCATTGAGACCAACATTCCTTTTCCCCAAATCCTATTCTCATATCCTAAAATATCTCTTGTGAAAACCAGGCAACTAGCCTGATCCTCGATTTAAACGGTTGACAAATGCCATACCCTTTTATAACTACCTGGAAAAATCAAGTATTTTAAATAAATGACATTTTGCTCGATATAATAGTAAGACCCCAGCTCAAAAATGATTAATTGCCCTATATATGGCTGGTTTATTCCATTAAACCTGCCTCGTTGATTCTATTGTATTAGCAATACTTAGACAAATAAAAGATTATTCAATTCAATTCAATTAAACCATTCAACTATGGGCTATATAGATTTATACCTGGAGGTACCTGTACGAAATCCATCAGGAAAATCGATTGTGTTAGATATATGGTAATCAGTTATATTAGATTAGTCGAATGCATAGAACTATACTCAACTGGGTTATAGTTCTATGGTCAAATGCTAATGAGGGAG